>JAXLNO010001540.1:0-58354 GCA_038087875.1 Malacoraja senta
CACAACACATTGTAGAATTCAACATGAACGTCCCCCCACAACAGAATCAAAATTTTCAACTGTGGGTAAAGGCACCAGAATGTTCAGTCCTCTTCCACTGTGATCACCCGAGGTCACCACAGCCAGCCCGATGTTTTCATTGGACAGGTTTGGAGGGATATGGACCAAATGCAGGCAGGTGGGACTAGTGTAGCTGGGACATGTTGGCCGGCGTGGGCAAGTTGGGCCGAAGGGCCTGTTTCCACACTGTATCACTCTATGACTCTTTGAGAGGGGATCTTATAGAAACATATAAAATTCTTAAGGGATTGGATAGGCTAGATGCAGGAAAAAATTTCCTGATGTCGGGGGAGTCCAGAACCAGGGGTCACACAGTTTAAGAATAAGGGGTCGGCCATTTTGGACTGAGATGAGGAAAAACTTTCACCCAGAGAGTTGTGAATCTGTGGAATTCTCTGCCACAGAAGGCAGTGGAGGCCAATTCACTGGATGTTTTTAAGAGAGAGTTAGATTTAGCTCTTCGGGCTAACGGAATCAGGGGATATGGGGAGAAAGCAGGAACGGGGTACTGATTTTGGATGATCAGCCATGATCATATTGACTCGAACTGCAGATGCTGGCTCGAAGGGCTGAATGGCCTACTCCTGCACCTATTGTCTATGTTTCTATGCTGCCTGTCCCGCTGAGTTACTCCAGCGTTTTGTGTCTATCTTCAGCTTAAGCCAGCATCTGCAGTTCCTTCCTACACAGCTCAATACACCTCGATTTATTCGTTTTGTTTAGAGATACAGCACGGAAACAGGCCCTTCGGCCCACCGAGTCCGCGCCGACCAGTGATCCCCGCACACTAACAGTATCCTACACACACTAGGGACAATTTTACATTTATAGGTAGCCAATTAACCTACAAACCTGAAATTGACACAAAATGCTGGAGTAACTCAGCGGGTCAGGCAGCATCTCTGGAGAGAAGGAATGGGTGACCTTTCGGGTCGAGACCCTTCTTCAGACTGACGTCAGGGGAGAGGGAGATACAGAGATAAGGAAGCGTAAGGTGTGAAAATAGGACAAAGGGGATGGAGATCACGGAAAATGTAGAAAAGACCATTGTTAGCTGGGAGAAGGTGAGAACAAAGCAAACAGAGATAGAATGTAGTCGGAGACAATAAGACTGGTCGGAGAACTGGGAATGGGGAGGGATGGAGTGGGAGGGTAAACAAGGGTCTCGACCCGAAACCTCACCCATTCCTTCTCTCAGAGATGCTGCCTGTCCCGCTGAGTTACTCCAGCGTTTTGTGTCAATCTTCGGTTTAAACCAGCATCTGCAGTTCCTTCCTACGCAACCGACAAACCTGTACGTCTTTGGAGTGTGGGAGGAAACCGAAGATCCTGAAGAAAACGCACTCAGTTCACGGGGGAGAACGTATTGGTTTACGAAATATACTCAGAGTATGCTCTGAAGGATTGGCGTCGGTGTAGGTTTGGGGTAATAGTTCCCCTGTAATAATGTTTAATAAGGTCCAGGTTACCCGATTAGAAAGGGTCTACAATAATACATTTTATGTAAAATCTTAAACAATATTGGTTTGCGCTTTTAGGGTGAAGGAAGGTATATTACGATTCAAGTGTGTTTAATTGCCATCTGGGAACTAAATAATTAAAAATTTACCCAATGCTAATATTTCACTACAGTGTACACATGTAAGACCATAACACCATAGACAACTTTACCAAATCCAATTACCGAATTACCAATTACCGAAGGGCGGTCACGGTGGCGCAGCGGTAGAGTTGCTGCCTCATTGCGCTTGCAGCACCGGAGACCTGGGTTCGATCCCGACTACGGGTGCTTGTCTGTACGGAGTTTGCACGTTCTCCCCGTGACCTGCGTGGGTTTTCTCCGAGATCTTCGGTTTCCTCCCACACTCCAAAGACGTACAGGTTTGTGGATTGATTGGCTTGGCGTGTGTGTAAATTGTACCCAGTGTGTGTTGGACAGTGTTAGCGTGCGGGGATCGCTGGTCGGTACGGACTCGGCGGGCCGAAGGGCATGTTTCCGCGCTGTATCTCTAAACTAAACTAAACTAATCCTACAAACCTGCACGTCTTTGGAGTGCGGGAGGAAACCGGAGCTCCTGGAGAAAACCCACGCAGGTCACGGGGAGAACGTGCACACTCCGTACAGACAGCACCCGTAGTCAGGATGGAACCCGGGTCTCTGGCGCTGTGAGGCAGCAGCTCTACCACTGTGCCACCGGGCCGCTCCGATTGTAATCATCTCTAGTCTTTACGCTGACGGGATAGCACAAAACTTTTCACCGTAACAGTGAAAACCGACAAAAACAAACTAATAATAATCTGAACTAAATACCTCTCTAGATAGACCCAAAGTGCTGCAGTAACTTAGCCAGCGTCTCTGGAAACAAATTGGGTGACGTTTCGGTGATGTTTTGGGTCGGGACGAAGTCTGAAGGAGGGTCTCGACCCGAAACGTCACCCCTCCTGTTTCTCCAGAGGTGCTGCCTGTCCCGCTGAGTTACTCCAGCACTTTATGTCTACCTTCAAGTTCAAGTTCAAGTTCACATTTATTGCCACATGCACCAATTACGGTAGAGTGGAATTTGACTTACCATGCAGCCACACAAACAAAATGGGGACAATACACAATAGAATATAACATGAGCATCCCCCACAGTGGAACCAACATTCTTCACTGTTGTGGAAGGCAATAACGTTCAGTCAGTCCTCCTCCTTTGTTCATCCGTGGTCGGGGACATGAACACTCCGCAGTCGCCACTACGGACAGCCAGATGTATAGGCCCTCTCGTCGGGATGATTTAAACTCCGTTGTCGGGAACGCCCGGATCGGCCGCTTCCTACCGGAGACCGCGGCTTCAGGATGTTATAGGCCGCAGTCCGGCGGTTGGAGCTCTTCTCCGGCGATCCCCAGCAAGGGATCCCAGACCACGCCGTGCCCGCGGCTAGAAGCTCCGCAGACCACAGCCCCCACGAGTTCGAAGCCACCAGGCCAGCGATCGGAGCACACCTCTCTGGCGACTCCCGGCAAGGGTTGGCCCCCGCTCCGCGATGGAAAAGTCCCCGCTGCCCCCGCTGCTGATGCTCCGGGCCCGACTCCGGGAAAGGCCGCTCCAATCCAAGCTGCTAGGCCGCGAGATGGGAGGCGGAGAAGCGACATGGAAAAAGTCGCCACTCCGTCGAGGGAGTGACGGAAAAACAGTTTCCCCCTTTCCCCCACCACCACCCCCCACACAAGACAAACCAAGACACACCTAAACAAACACTTGGACACACTAAAATAAACAAAAAAAAGTCAAAATAACGAACACGTTGCTGGCAGGGCAGCCAGCTTGCTTTTTGTGTCTATCTTCGGCTTAAGCCAGCATCTGCGGTTCCTTCCTACACAGCTCAATACACCGCGGGCAGCTCGATTTATGTTTGGTTTAGAGATACAGCACGGAAACAGGCCCTTCGACCCACCGAGTCCGCACCGACCAGCGATCCCCACACATTAACACAAGCCTACACACACTAGGGACAAGTTTACATTTGTACCAAGCCAATTAACTTACAAATCTGAAATGGACACAAAATGCTGGAGTAACTCAGCAGGACAGGCAGCATCTCTGGAGAGAAGGAATGGGTGACGTTTCTGGTTGAGACCCTTCTTCAGACTGACGTCAGGGGAGAGGGAGATACAGAGATAAGGAAGCAAAAGGTGTGAAAATAGGATAAAAGGGGATGGAGATCACGGAAAATGTTGAAAAGATTATTGTTAGCTTGGAGAAGGTGATGACAAAGCAAACAGCGCCCCCACCAACCGACAAGGGGCTTCGGTATATACCAGCATCTGCAGTTCCTTTCTACACACTAAATACCTCTCCAATATATATATGTATATAAATGCCTCTTGTTTAGTTTAGTTTAGAGATACAGCATGGAAACAAGCCCTTCAGCCCACTAAGTCCGCGCCGACCAGCGATCATCCCGTACAATAGCACTGTCCTACACACACTGTGGACAATTTACAATTTTTACCAAAATCAATTAACCTACAAACCTGTACGTCTTAGGAGTGTGGGAGGGAACCGGAGCACCCAGAGAAAACCCACGCAGGTCACGGGGAGAATGTACAAACTCCGTACAGACAGCACCCGTGGTCGGGATCGGGCCTGGGTCTCTGGAGCTGTGAGGCAGCAACTCTACCGCTGCACCACCATCTAAGGTGTAATCAGAAGCCCAAACGCGGACTTGGTATCATAAAGGTCAGACTTAGAGACTGACCTGAAGGCAGGAGATGAATATCATGAAACAAGACTTACTTATGAATTAAGCAACAGTTTTTTTTAACGAAAAATAATTTAATCATTTATTTACAATAATATGTACAGTATGAAATAAATCAAAACAAAACCCACCACCATAATACAGGTCAAACAAATATACTTCAATACTAAATAAACTATTATACAACTATATCACCATCCTCATCTGCAAGGACCTTAAGTGGGCTACCGTCGACTCCACAGTCAAAAAGGCACAACAGAGGATGTACTTCCTACGGCAGCTGAGGAAGCACAATCTGCCACAGGCAATGATGGTCCAATTCTACACGGCCATCGTAGAGTCTGTTCTCACCTTCTCAATCATGGTCTGGTTTGGCTCAGCCACCAAGCACGACACCTGGAGGCTGCAGCGAATCGTCCGATCAGCTGTGAAGGTTATTGGCTGCAACCTTCCCTCCATTGATGAACTGTACACTGCAAGGGCCAGGAGGCGAGCGGGCAAGATCATCTCTGACCCCTCTCACCCTGGCCACAAACTCTTTGAGTCACTTCCCTCTGGAAGGCGACTCCGGACTGTCAAAGCTGCCACAGCCAGACATAAAAACAGTTTTTATCCACGAGTAGTTGCTCTACTCAACAGCCAAAAATCTGTAGCCTCCCTTTGATCTGGTATTTTGTTGGTTCACGTTGATCAATGGTGTTTTATCATTAATGTTTTATTATTATTAGTGTTTAGTGTTTTCTGAGTCATTCGTAACTGTCACTGTTGGTCATGTTGTTACTTGTGGACGGAGCACCAAGGCAAATTCCTTGTATGTGAATACTTGGCCAATAAACTTACTGACTTACTTACTTACTTAAGGATACATTCTGCCCCCCCCCCAGGAAATCCCCCAGGGTGCCCGTGGACAGCGCGTAGTCCCTCTCTAACCCCAACCGGGCGGACGTAACCCCGGGAAAGGGTCAGGCAGCCGGCTCGGTGCCATGAATCGCGGTTGGCCAGCTTGGCCAGGCCAACGGGCGGCACTTTGACGCAGCGGGTAGAGCTGCTGCCTCACAACGCCGGAGACCCGGGCTCGATCCTGACCTCGGGTGCTGTCTGTGTGTGTGTGGAGTTTGTACATTTAGTTTAGTTTAGTTTAGTTTAGTTTAGGAATACAGCACGGAAACAGGCCCTTCGGCCCGCCGAGTCCGTGCTGACCAGCGATCCCCGCACACTAACACTATCCTACACCCACTAGGGCCAATTTTTACATTTACCGAGCCAATTAACCTACAAACCTGTACGTCTTTGGAGTGTGGGAGGAAACCGAAGATCCCGGAGAAAACCCACGCAGGTCATGGGGAGAACGTGCAAACTCCATACAGACAGCACCCGTAGTCGGGCTCGAACCCGGGTCTCCGGCGCTGCATTCGCTGTAAGGCAGCAACTCTACACGCTGCGCCACCGTAACTGCCCTATTCGCCCTGTGACCATGTGGGTTCCCTCCGGGTGCTCCGGTTTCCGCCCACACTCCAAAGACGTGCGGGTTTGCAGGTTAATCGGCCCCTCTGTAAATTGCCCCCTTGTGCGTCGGGAGTGGATGAGAAAGTGGGATAACATAGAACTAGGGTGTGAACGGGTGATTGACGGTCGGCACGGACTCGGTGGGCCGAAAGGACTTTTTTTCCACGCAGGTCGCGGGGAGAATGTACAAACTCTGTACAGACAGCACCCGTAGTCGGGATCGAACCCGGGTCACTGTCACTGTGAGGCAGCAGCTCGACTGCCTCCACCTGAAGGGGCTGCTCTAAGAGCTAGCATATACTCGATGGGTCGAGTGGCCTCTTTTACATTTACATTGGTCTACCGATGAAGCTGAGAAATTATAGCTGGATGTGTCCAAGGATGAGATGGTTTGGGTAGAGTTTACAGTATAGTTTGTAGGAAATATAGTCTGGATATGATCTGCAATATTATCCATCCCATAGTGAGCGGCACAGCGGCACAGAGGTAGAGCTACTCCCTCACAGTGTCAGAGACCCTGGTTCGATCCCGACTACGGGTGCTGTCTGTACGGAGTTTTACGTTCTCCCCGTGACCTGCGTGAGTTTTCTCCGAGATCTTCAGTTTCCTCCCACACTCCAAAGACGTACAGGCTTGTCGGCTAATTGGCTTGGTGTAAATGTAAATTGTCCCTATTGTGTGTGTAGGATAGTGTCAGTGTGCGGTGATCGCTAGTTGGCGCGGACTCGGTGGGCCAAAGGACCTGTGTTCCTAACCTAAACTAAAAGTTACAGAGAAAGTGCAGAGAACAAAAAAGTGCAGGGTCCATAATGAGGTAGGTTGGGAGAACCAGATTAAACCCTTTAAGTGTCTTCCCAGCTGTTATCAGGCAACTGAATCATCCTACCACAACCAGAGTGTAGTCCTCAACTACTACCTACCTCATTGGTGACCCTCACACTATCCAAAGACGTGCAGGTTTGTTGGTTAATTGGCTTGGTATAAATGTAAATTGTCCCTAGTGTGTGTAGGATAGTGTTAATATGTGGTGATCGCTGGTCGGCACCGACTCGGTGGGCCAAAGGGCCTGTTTCCGCGCTGTATCTCTAAACTGAACTAAAGTAATTATTTAGTTTAGTTTAGAGATACTGCATGGAAACAGGCCCTTCGGCCCGACGAGTCCCTGCCGACCAGCGATCCCCGCACTATCCTACACACACTAGGGACAATTTACATTTATGCTAAGCCAATTAGCCGACAAACCTGTACGTCTTTCAACTAAAATAAACTGTGGTGTTGACTTTTATTTTTTGAAATATCTGTTTGTATCAATGGAACCACCTCAGTGCAAGTTGAACACATCGAGGTAGAGTGCTGTTCCAATGTGAATCAAGAAATGCTTGTCTAACCTGCTCTGTTCTTTTTCATCTAGGATATAAAGACAGCACTTGAAGGGTATGTACTACATTCTGTGTTTATCCAACTGTAATTCTATTTATTAATCATTTTATAACACATCTTGTTCGATAAGTAAGTAATACTTTGTGCTTGTGATTTAAACAACTGCGGATGGTTGCCATGGTTACGAGGAGGTTAATTTGGTCCAGGTTGTGCAAAGCCTATCTGCACACCCCGTGATTCCAAGATGGCGGCCAAACTTGCCACTATTTTCGTGCTGGTCACAGATTCAGATCGCGGTGGCGCAGCGGTAGAGTTGCTGCCGGACAGCGAATGCAGCGTCTGACACCCGGGTTCGATCCCGACTACGGGTGCTGTCTGAACGGAGTTTGCACGTTCTCCCCGTGACCTGCGTGGGTTTTCTCCGAGAACTTCGGTTTCCTCCCACACTCCAAAGACGCGCAGGTTTGTAGGTTAATTGGCTTGGTATAAATGTAACAATTGTCCCCGGTGTGTGTAGGGTAGTGTTAGTGTGCGGGGATCGCTGGTCGGCGCGGACTCGGTGGGCCGAAGGGCCTGTTTCCGCGCTGTATCTCTAAACTAAACTAAACAAAAAAAAATCAAGTATTGAAATCACTCCACACTATTAAATCTCTATCTGTACACTGTAAATGGCTCGATTGTAATCATGTATTGTCTTTCTGCTGACTGGATAGCACACAACAAAGGCTTTTCACTGTACCTTGGTACACGTGGCAACAAACCAAACTGAAATGACGCGTAGGAAGGAACTGCAGATGCTGGTTTCGACCGAAGGTAGACACAAAAAGCTGGAGTAACTCAGCGGGACGGGCAGCATCCCTGGAGAGAAGGAATGGGTGACGTTTCGGGTCAAGACGTCTGAAGAAGGGTCTCGGCCCGAAACGTCACCCATTCCTTCCCTCCAGAGGTGTTGCCTGTCCCGCTGAGTTACTCCACCTTTTCGTGTCTATGAACTGAATTGATAATGGAGTGAGTCAGGCAGCAGGTTTTAGAGTGTGTTTAGAGGTGGGAATCAGGCAATGGCTGTCTGAGTTATCATTCTCCTGGTACCATGGAAAGATGTGAAGTTTCTGCCCCTACCATTCCCTCTCAGTTCACACACCAGTCAAGATTGGTACATTCGCTAGGGCAGCTTACAACCCGGCAGTAGGAATATTCTTTTCTCTAACTTCAGGTAACCCCTTGCTCTCTCTGACTCTCCCCAAACCATAGTCGTCGTACTAGTTTCACTGTTTGACTCATTCGCTTCACTCGTTATCACCTTCTCCACAGCCAACAATGGACCATTGTGGGCTCCACCTTTCCCGGATCATCGTTCCTTTTGCACACCTTTCATTCAGTTGCTCTTTGCACCTCTTCGTATCTCTCGTTTCCCTCTCCCCCGGTTCTCAGTGTGAAGAAGGGTCTCCACCCCTCCATCCATTCATTCCTCTCATCATTTTATACACCTCTGTAAGATCACCCCTCATCCTCCTGCGCTCCAAGGAATGGAGACCCAGCCAGCTCAACCTCTCCCTGTAGCTCACACCCTCGAGTCCTGGCAACATCCTCAGCCATCCATCGGAGCCGGCCTTCGTGATGAGCTTCCTGTTGGGGTCCACAGCCTCCATCCTGTTGCCCCGATACGCCTCTATAAGATCGAATTGGAGGCGTGGGTTCGAATCCCACTTCTGACACCATGTAGGAAATGATCACTCACACATAGTGATCAGAATCCATAGTCTTTTATTAGCAACTCTGCGGAGGAAACACAAGGTGCTTTCATCTCCATGCATTCAGCGAGTCTAACTAGAGAGAGAGAGAGAGAGAGAGCTCACTAATAAGCCAGTGGGCGGACCAGTAGTATGAGTGACATAAGGAATGTGCAGCAAGCATCATCTATCGTATCGACACATTAATCTACAGCGTCCCGTTGGGGTCCACAGCCTTCATCCTGTTGCCCTGATACACCTCTATAAAGGGCCTGTCCCACTTGGGCGACCTAATCCGCGAGTTCTGGCGAGTTTGCCCTCGACTCATACTCGCAGCATGGTCGACACGAGGTCGTAGGAGGTCTTCATAACTCTCCTTCATGCTCGAGAGTGGTCCCCGCGTACTCCAGGCCTCAGCTAGGTCGCGGCGTTTTTTTCAATGTTAAAAAATGCCTGCGAGTAAAAAAAGGTCGCCATGTAAAAAATCGATACTTTTTTTACTCGTAGGTTTAGTCGTGGTAGATCTTCGTAGGTCATCGTAGGTCGGCATGTTAGTCGTAGGTAATCGAGGGTAGTCGAAGATAGTCGAAGGTAGTCGTAGATAGTCTTCATCATAGTCGAAGGGAGGTCGAAGGGAGGTCGAAGGAGATTGAAGGAGGTCGTCTTCACTCTCCACTATTCGGTGTCCAATTTTCCTGCCGTTAGTCGTAGCTAGTAGAAGCTGGTCTTCAACATAGTCGAAGGAGGTCGAAGGACCTATAGCGGAGCAAGATAGACCACTCCTTCTAAATGCAATGGGCTGACATGTAGTATGCAACGGAGCAGAACGTGGGCCTTTTTTTCATCCATTTCAGTAACCCGACCCGACCCGACCCGACCCGCAGTGTAATCAACATTGCGGGGGAACACTTTGTGTTGATAAATTATAATTCTGAAAATGAGGAGAAGATTTTTACCAAAGAACATGTATTTTTACGAGGATGTTTCCGTAACCGGCTTCCGTCTCCGCACTAGTTATCTTTGCTCCGCTATGGGATCTTTGGTGCGGAGACGGAAGCCGGTTACGAAAATGGGGCCGAAAATTACCCATGAATCTGCCCATGACCGTACTACGTCTTTTTCATCGAGTGGACGATCTTGCTCGCTATAGGATCTTTGGTCGAAGGAGGTCTTCAACATGTCATTTTTTCAAACTCTTCTAAACTCGCCAATTAGGTCGCCCAAGTGGGACAGGGCCTTAAGATCAAAGGGCATTCAATTCCTAATTGAATTAAGGAGAACTCAGTTAACCAACTCGGAATTACTCCGAAACAAAATCTGCTACACTGTAAGCATAATTTTATCAGCGTGATCTCTCATTAGCTTCACATTAAAAACTTTATAACGTACTTTTTAAGTTTATCTTGTTTGGTGGTGTGGCACCAGCAGAATTTCCGGATGATTGGAGGCTAAAACCATCACCCCAAACTCAATTTTATTTTCATTCATGTTCTCCAGGGGTTCCAGTGAGTGTCAAGGGAGCAGGAACTAGAATCCAGTGTGTTCATTTTACATTTGATACCGAAAGGGGTTTATTTTTTGTCACGTGGACCGAGATGAGAGTTGTGAGTCTGTTGTTTCACCCAGAGAGTGGTGAGTCTGTGGAATTCTCTACCTCAGAGGGGAGTGGAGGCCGGTTCTCTGGATACTTTCAACAGAGAGCTCGATAGGGCTCTTAAAGATAGTGGAGTCAGGGGATATGGGGAGAAGGCAGGAACGGGGTACTGATTGGGGATGATCAGCCATGATCATATTGAATGGCGGTGCTGGCTCAAAGGGCCGAATGGCCTACTCCTGCACCTATTGTCTATTTTTCCATTGTCTATTGTCGAGTGAGACCTCACCTGGAGTATTGTGTGCAGTTTTGGTCTCCAAATTTGAGGAAGGACATTCTTGCTATTGAGGGAGTGCAGCATAGGTTCACCAGGTTAATTCCCGGGATGGTGGGACTGATATATGTTGAAAGAATGGAGCGACTGGGCATGTGTACAATGAAATTTAGAAGGATGAGAGGGAATCTTATTGAAATATAAGATTATTAAGGGATTGGACAGGCTAGAGGCAGGAAACATGTTCCCGATGTTGGGGGAGTCCAGAACCAGGGGCCACAGTTTAAGAATAAGGGGTAAGCCATTTGGCACAGAGATGAGGAAAAACTTTTTCACCAAGAGAGTTGTGAATCTGTGGAATTCTCTGCTTCGGAAGGCAGTGGAGGCCAATTCATTGGATGTTTTGAAGAGAGAGCTAGATCGGACCCTTAAAGATAGCAGAGTCAGGGGATATGGGGAGAAGGCAGGAACGGGGTACTGATTGTGGATGGTCAACCATGATCACAGTGAATGGCGGTGCTGGCTCGAAGGGCTGAATGGCCTACTCCTGCACCTATTGTGTATTGTCTATTTAGATGCAGTGAAAAGTTCATTCATTCATAAGTCAGAGTAGCAGAATTAGGCCATTCGGCCCATCGCGTCTACACCGCGATTCAATCATGGCTGATCTATCTCTCCAGTTCAACCCCATTCTCCTGCCTTCTCCCCATAACCCCTGACGCTCGTACTAATGAAGTATCTATCTATCTCTGCCTTAAAAATATACATTGACTTGGCCTCCACAGCCTTCTGTGGCAGTGAGTTCCACAGATTCACCACCCCCCGGCTAAAGAAATTCCTCCTCATCTCCTTTCTAAAGGAACGTCCTTTTATTCTGAGGCTGTGCCCTCTGGTCCTAGACTCTCCCACTAGTGGAAACATCCTCCCCACATCCACTCTATCCAGGCCTTTCACTATTCGGTAAGTTTCAATGAGATTGCCCTCATCTTTCTAAACTCCAGCGAGTACAGGCCCAGTGTCGTTAAACGCTCATCGTACGTTAACCCACTCATTCCTGGGATCATTCTCGTAAACCTCCTCTGGACCCTCTCCAGAGCCAGCACATCCTTCCTCAGATATGGGGCCCAAAACTGTTCATGATACTCTGAAATGGTTTTGTGTGTGTGCCAACTAGTCAAATCATACCATGCTTGAGAACAATCAAGCCATTCACAAGTACAACAGGAAGTGCAAAGAGAAAAAATGCCAGAGTCCAGGTGTTACAGCAGTTATAGTGGTCACAGGGGTGGCATGGTGGCGCAGCGGTAGTGTTGCTACCTCACAGCGCCAGAGACCCGGGTTCAATCCTGACTACGGGTGCTGTCTGTACGGAGTTTGTACGTTCTCCCCGTGAACACGTGGGTTTTCTCCGAGATCTTCGGTTTCCTCCCACTCCCCAAAGACGTACAGGTTTGTTGGTTAATTGGCTTGGTATAAATGTAAATTGTCCCTAGTGTGTGTAGGGTAGTGTTAGTGTGCGGGGATCGCTGGTCGGCGCGGACTCGGTGGGCCTAAGGGCCTGTTTCCGCGCTGTATCTAAACTAAACTAAACTAAACTAAAAGTTACAGAGAAAGTGCAGAGAACAAAAAAGTGCGGGGTCCATAATGAGGTAGGTTGGAAGAACCGGATTAGGTTTCTTCCCCCACTGTTATTAGGCAACAGAACCATCCTACCACAACCAGAGTGTAGTCCTGAACTACTATCTACCTCATTGGTGACCCTCGGACTATCCTTGATCGGACTTTGCTGGCTTTACCTCAAGTCAAGTCAACTTTATTTGTCACACACACATACAAGATGTGCAGTGAAATGAAAGTGGCAATGCCTGCGGGATTGTGCAAAAAACAACAGAACAACAGAACAGAACCAGTATTTACATTTTAGAAAAATAAAAAGACGCAACACAACAGTAAATTAGTCCCTGGTGAGATAAGAGTCCTGATGGCCTGTGGGAAGAAACTCCGTCTCATCCTCTCTGTTTTCCCAGCGTGGCAGCGGAGGCGTTTGCCTGACCGTAGCAGCTGGAACAGTCCGTTGCTGGGGTGGTAGGGGTCCCCCATAATGTTGCTGGCTCTGGATCTGCACCTCCTGTTGTATAGGTCCTGCAGGGGGGGTGAGTGTGGTTCCCATAGTGCGTTCGGCCGAACGCACTACTCTCTGCAGAGCCTTCCTGTCCTTGGGCAGAGCTGTTCCCGAACCAAATCGTGATGTTGCCGGACAAGATGCTTTCTACAGCCCCAGAGTAGAAGCACTGAAGGATCCTCAGAGAGACTCTGAATTTCCTCAGCTGCCTGAGGTGGTAAAGGCGCTGCCTTGCCTTACTCACCAGTGCGGCAGCGTATGATGTCCATGTCAGATCCTCTGTGATGTGGACTCCCAGGTATTTAAAGCAGCTCACCCTATCGACAGGATCCCCATTTATCTCCAGTGGTGTCTCCAGTTTATCTCCTGGGTTGTTGAGCCCTTCTAAAGTCCACAATCAGCTCCTTAGTTTTAGTGACATTCAAGAGGAGGCTGTTGTCCTGACACCAGAGTGCCAGATCAGCCACCTCCTCCCGGTAGGCTTTCTCATCGTTGTCTGAGACCAGGCCCACCACTACAGTGTCATCAGCAAACTTGATGATGGAGTTGGAGTTGAACCTGGCCACACGCCAAACTGAACCTTGCACTAAACGTTATTCCATTATCATGTATCTACACACTGTGAATGGCTCGACTGTAACCATGTATTGTCTTTCCGCTGGCTGGTTAGCACGCAACAGACGCTTTTCACTGCACCCCAATACAGGTGACAATAAAACAAACTGTAAAATGAGGGGACCATTCAGAATAGTGGGGAAAAGCTATAAGATTAACTTTGTCAGAACTGTCTGAAAACCTCCATGCAGACCAGATCCCACCTCCGGCTGCAAACCGACCCACATCCCGGCATTCCCAATCCCCCACGCCGATTCGAGCCATTCATCCAGTCTTAACCCTGGCCATCCCAGAAATTCTAATCCCGGGGACAAATGATGGATTAACGGGTGAGCCAGATGATAAAACATAGGGAATTCTGAGTAATCAGAAGGGTGGTGGCACAGCGCCGGAGACCCCGGTTCGATCCTGACCTCCGCTGCTGTCTGTGCGGAGTTTGCACGGTCTTGCTGTGACTAGTGGGACCAGAGGTTATAGCCTCAGAATTGAAGGACGTTCTTTTAGGAAGGAGATGAGGAGGAATTTCAATAGTCAGAGGGTGGTGAATCTGTGGGATTCTTTGCCACAGAAGGCGGTGGAGGCCAAGTCAGTGGGTATTTTTAAGGCAGAGATAGATAGGTCTTGATTAGTACGGGTGTTGGGGGTTCTGGGGAGAAGGCAGGAGAATGGGGTTAGAAGGGAGAGATAGATCAGCCATGATTGAATGGCGGAGTAGACGTGACGGGCCGAATGGCCTAATTCTGCTCCTTTCACTAAAGAACTTATGAGCTTCTTAGTGCATGAAAAAGTATTTTGATGATATTGTTTAATACATGGATGTGATTTTGTCATAAACCATGGACAACTATAGAGTTAAACAAAAGTTCCACTTCTGAGAATTTTTGTAACTCAGAAATGACTATTTTATATAATTTAGTTTTAGTTTAGAGATACAGCCCGGAAACAAGCCCTTTGCCCCACCGAGGGTTTCTGATGCTGCAAGCTCTGTAAGGCAGCAACTCTACCGCTGCACCACCGTGCCGCCCTCAGCGCAGCTTCACAGCGGCAGAGACCCGGGTTCCATCCTGACCACGGGTGCTGTCTGTACGGAGTTTGTACCTTCTCCCCGTGACCTGCGTGGGTTTTTCTCCGGGTGCTTCGGTTTCTTCCCGCACTCCAAAGACGTGCAGGTTTGTAGGTTAATTGGCTTAGTGTAAATATAAAATTGTCCCTAGTGCGTGTGTAGGATAGTGTTATTGTGCGGGATCGCTGGTCGGCGTGGACTCGGTGGGCCGAAGGGCCTGTTTCCGTGCTCTATCTTTAAACTAAACCAAACAAAAACTAAAGTTGGCTGAAAATTACCCCCAGCATTTAGCTTCAAGGAACAAATAAGTTATCCTACAGAATCAGATGGGTAAAGGGTTAACAATAAACCAGAAAACGCTGGAAGTACTCCTCAGTCAGAGAGTGATGGGCCGAACGGCCTCATTCTGCTCCTATCACTTATGACCATATGGTTTTTATAGCAGAAAATAACACAAAATTCCCTTCTCCATCCAGCACCTGCAGTTATTTTCAAATTCATTTTGTGGTTTAAAGAGTATTTCCCCAAGCTTGTAGAAGGAAGTAATTAGTACTGAAAACGTTGTCCTGAATGTAACCCCAACATAAATCCAGAGGAAGGAATGAGATGTGTAGGAAGGAACTGCAGGTGCTGGCTTAAACCGAAGATAGACACAAAATGCTGGAGTAAAGGGGCTGTCCCACCAAACGAGTTTACCCAAGAGCTCTCCCGAGTTTTAAAAAAATCAAACTCGTGGTAAGTACGTAGAATGTACGTAGCGGGTACGTCGGAGCTCGGGACGTCTCTTAGCGGCTCGTAACGCTAACGGCAGGTACTCGGGAAACGCGTTAAGCTCGTGAATTTTTTTTCAACATGTTGAAAAATGTCCACGAGAGCCCCGAGTACCTACGAGCGGCTATTACCGTAATTCTCCGAGTTCGAATCAGGGAAACTCGGGAGAACTCTTGAATTACCTCGTACAGTGGGACAGGCCCTAAACTCAGCAGGACAGGCAGCATCTCTGGAGAGAAGGAATGGGTGAAGTTTCGAGTCGAGACCTTTCTTCAGGCTTTAGTTTAGTTTAGTTCAGATTAGGGATACAGCGCGGAAACAGGCCCTTCGGCCCACCGAGCCAGTGCCGACCATCGATCCCCGCACACTAACACTATCCTACATATGCTAGGGACAATTTACATTTACACCAAGCCAATTGACCTCCAAACCTGCACGTCTTTGGAGTGTGGGAGGAAACCGGAGATCCTGGAGAAAACCCACGCAGGTCACGGGGAGAAGGTACAAACTCCGTACAGACAGCACCCGTGGTCGGGATGGAACCCGGGTCTCTGGCGCTGTGGGGCAGCAACTCTACCGCTGCGCCGCCGTGCCGCCCTGGTGAGATTTTAGGGCAATTTAACAGCGGGCCAACTAACCCACAAACCCACATGTCTTTGGAGCGTGGGAGCAAACCGGAGCGCCCGGAGGAAACCCACGCGGCCACGGAGAGAACGTGCATACTCCACGCACACAGACAATGATCGTACCTGGGATCCTGGCTCTGTGAGGCAGCAGCTCTACCCGCTGCGCCACTGTGCCGCACTGTTTGTGGGAGGCCACTGAAAGACTTAAGGTCTTTGTATCTCCAATTTAAACCCCATCTGCAATATAGAATGCTGCTGAATTATTGTAACTCAGCATTTACTCCGGTGTAAACCAGCATCTGCAATTCCTTCCCACAATCAATGGACACCCATCCAATGATTTAATGTTTAAGAAGGAACTGCAGATGCTGGAAAAATCGAAGGTAGACAAAAATGCTGGAGAAACTCAGCGGGTGAGGCAGCGTCTATGGTGCGAAGGAATAGGTGACGAAGGAATAGGTGACGTTTCGGGTCGAGACCCTTCTCAGACCAAAGATCCTACAGCGAGCAAGATAGACCACTCGACGAAAAAGACGTAGTACGGTCATGGGCAGATTGATGGGTAATTTTCGGCCCCATTTCCATAACCGGCTTCCGTCTCCGCACCAAAGATCCCATAGCGGAGCAAAGATAACTAGTGCGGAGACGGAAGCCGGTTACGGAAACATCCTCGTAAAAATCAAAGTTCTTTGGTAAAAATCTTCTCCTCATTTTCAGAATAATAATTTATTAACACAAACTGTTCCCCCGCAACGTTGATGACACTGCGAGTCGGGTCGGGTCGGGTTACTGAAATGGATGAAAAAAAGGCCCACGTTCCGTTCCGTTGCGTACTACACGTCAGCCCATTGCATTTAGCAGGAGTGGTCTATCTTGCTCCGCTATAGGATCTTTGCTTCAGACCGATGTGGGGGTGGGGGTGGTGGGGGGGGGGGGGCAGGAAGAAGAAAGGAAGGGGCTGAGACAGTGGGCTATGGGAGAGCTGGGAAGGGGAGGGGAAAGAGGGAGAAAGCAGGGATTACCTGAAATTGGAGACGTCAATGTTCATACCGCTGGGGTGTAAACTACCCAAGCGAAATATGAGGTGCTGCTCCTCCAATTTACGGTGGGATTCACTCTGGCCATGGAGGAGGCCCAGGACAGAAAGGTCGGATTCGGAATGGGAGGGGGAGTTGAAGTGCTGAGCCACCGGGAGATCAGGTTGGTTAATGCGAACTGAGCGGAGGTGTTGGGCGAAGCGATCGCCAAGCCTACGCTTGGTCTCACCGATGTAGAGCAGCTGACATCTAGAGCAGCGGATGCAATAGATGAGGTTGGAGGAGGTGCAGGTGAACCTCTGCCGCACCTGGAAAGACGGCTTGGGTCCTTGAATGGAGTCGAGGGGGGAGGTAAAGCGACAAGTGTAGCATTTCTTGCGGCTGCAGGGGAAAGTACCAGGGGAGGGGTGGTTTGGGTGGGAAGGGATGGATTTAATGTACTCTGATTCCATTTACACTGATCCCTGAGTAAACTGCAAATGGACCATCAGAAATGGACACAAAATGCCGGAGTAACTCAGCGGGACTGGCAGCATCTCTGGAGAGAAGGAACAGGTGATGTTTCGGGTCGACCTCCAGAGGCAGCATCTCCAGAGATCCTGCCTGTCCCGCTGAGTTACTCCAGCATTAAGAATAAGGAGTAAGCCATTTAGAACGGAGACGAGGAAACACTTTTTCTCACAGAGAGTGGTGAGTCTGTGGAATTCTCTGCCTCAGAGGGCGGTGGAGGCCGGTTCTCTGGATGCTTTCAAGAGAGAGCTAGATAGGGCTCTTAAAAATAGCGGAGTCAGGGGATATGGGGAGAAGGCAGGAACGGGGTACTGATTGGGGATGATCAGCCATGATCACATTGAATGGCGGTGCTGGCTCGAAGGGTCGAATGGCCTACTCCTGCACCTATTGTCTATTGTCTATTGTCTATTGTCATTTTGTGTCTTATCTTCGATTTAAACCAGCATCTGCAGTTCCTTCTTACACGATGGAACGTCAGACTCAGTTCACGGAGATTTTGGAGATATATGCATATTTGAGAAAGGTTATTCATGATCAGGTTCAGTGACGTTGATAAATATCGATCTTTACACAGTGCAGAGATGCCCTATGTCAAACCCACAGAGGTACGCATTGATCTGAATCTACACGAGCCAGTGGGACCCTTGCAGTACGTAGTGTGGAGGCGGATGCTGAAAGTTATCTACCCAGGTAAGGTCATAAGCGGTAGGAGCAGAATTCAGCCATTCGGCCCATCAACTCTACTCCGCCATTCAATCATGGCTGATCTATCTCTCCCTCCCAACCCCATTCTCCTGCCTTCTCCCCATAACCCCTGACACCCGCATGAACCCACAAGGTTTTAATAGCAAGGTTATCAACATGGTCAATTGACTTAGTATAAATATTTTAAAAATTGTCCCGAGCGTGTGTAGGATAGTGTTCTTGCGCTTGAGGCATCACAAGTCCGCAGCAGGGTGATGCCACCCCGTTCGATATCCGCAGGTGCCCGCCCTAAAAAGGGCGCCAAGCTGCGGCCCTGCTTCTGTCTCTGTTTGATGTCGTTCTCATGACTGAGGTCTGGTGACAGTACTCACTCACCACGGGGAGGTCGACAACATGAGCCGCTAGGGTGGTGTTAGTGTGCGGGGATCACTGGTCGGCGCGAACTTGATGGGCCGAAGGGCCCGTTTCTGCGCTGTATCTCTGAACTGAACTAAACTACTATTCACTTGTACTGTATCTGAGATGCTTATCTAAGATGTATCTAGATGCTTATGTCTGGTGAAACCTGTACGGATTTCTATGGAGAAATGAATTTCACTGGTACATGCGATCATCAAAGTTCCATTGAACCAGTGGAAACAATGAATGATTAACCTCCTCTGGTCCCTCTCCAGAGCTTCACATTGGGTGTCCAATCCAGGCTGGTCCCAGAAACTGATCTGCTATCATTCATTACAATTAGAAACATAGAAAATAGGTGCAGGAGGAGGCCATTCGGCCCTTCGAGCCAGCACCGCCATTCATTGTGATCATGGCTGAAAATCCCCAATCAATAACCCGTGCCTGCCTTCTCCCCATATCCCTTGATTCCACTAGCCCCTAGAGCTCTATCTAACTCTCTTAAATCCATCCAGTGATTTGGCCTCCACTGCCCTCTGTGGCAGGGAATTCCACAAATTCACAACTCTCTGGGTGAAAAAGTTTTTTCACACCTCAGTCTTAAATGGCCTCCCCTTTATTCTAAGACTGTGGCCCCCTGTTTCTGGACTCGCCCAACATTGGGAACATTTTTCCTGCATCTAGCTTGTCCAGTCCTTTTATAATTTTATATGTTTCTTTAAGATCACCCCCTCATCCTTCTAAACTCCAGTGAATACATGCCTAGTCTTTTCAATCTTTCCTCATATGACAGTCCCGCCATCCCGGGGATCAATCTCGTGAACCTACGCTGCACAGCCTCAATCACACGGATGTCCTTCCTCAAATTAGGAGACCAAAACTGTACACAATACTCCAGATGTAGTCTCACCAGAGCCCTATACAACTGCAGAAGAACCTCTTTACTCCTATACTGAAATCCTCTTGTTATGAAGGCCAACATTCCATTCGCTCCAGTCTTTTACACTGTGGACGGCTCGATTGTAATCATGTCTAGTCTTTCTGCTGACTAGTTAGCACGCAACAAAAAAACAATTTTCACTGACAATAAACTAAACTAGCCAAACAGTCTGAAGAAGGGCCTCGACCCGAAACGTCACCCATTCCGTCTCTCCGGAGATGCTGCCCGTCCCGCTGAGTTACTCCAGACCAAACTAAATTTTGGCTGATGAGGAGGACACAAAGCCTGACCCCCATCAAGGTTTTTCTAGACCAAATTCTTTTCCCGTTCCCTTAAGATACAGCAAGGAAACAGGCCCTTCGGCCCACCCACTCCACACTGACCACCAATCACCAGTTCACGCTTGTTCTATGTTATCCCACTTTTGCATCCATTTCCTACATATTAGGGGCAATTTATAAATAGACAATAGACAATAGACAATAGGTGCAGGAGTAGGCCATTCGGCCCTTCGAGCCAGCACCGCCAATAAAAGACCAATTAACCTAGAAACCTGCACGTCTTTGGAATAGAAACATAGAAAGTAGGCGCAGGAGTAGGCCATTCGGCCCTTTGAGCCATTCAATATGATCATGCCTGATCATCCAGAATCAGTACCCCGTTCCTGCTTTTTTTCCCCATATCCCTCGATTACGTTAGCCCGAAGAGCTAAATAGACACAAGGTAGACACAAAATGCTGGGGTACAGTTTCAGTTTAGTTTATTGTCACGTGGACCGAGGCACGGTGAAAAGCTTTTTGTTGCGTGCTAGCCAGTCAGCATATTACAATCGAGCTTATTACAGTGACTCAGCGGGACAGGCAGCATCTCTGGAGAGAAGGAATGGCTGACGTTTCGGGTTGAGACCCTTCTTCAGACGGGGTTCGGGAGTCCATAAGTCGGCGTTCAAAACCCAGGGAGGTTCTGGAAGGAACCTGGGTCTCTGGTGCTGTAAGGCAGCAACTCCACCGCTGTGCCACTGTGCCACCCCTCAATATCAATGTACTGTGGGTATTTTCAAAGGTAGACACAAAATGCTGGAGTAACTCAGCGGGACGGGCAGCATCTCTGGAGAGAAGGAATGGGTGACGTTTCGGGTCGAGACCCTTCTTCAGACTGATGTCAGGGGAGGGGGCGGGACAGAGATAGAATGTAGTCGGAGACAGTAAGACTAGTTGGAGAACTGGGAAGGGTAGGGATGGAGAGAGAGGGAAAGCAAGGGTTACTTGAAGTTGGAGAAGTCAATGTTCGTACCGCTGGGGTGTAAGCTACCCAAGCGAAATATGAGGCGCTGTTCCTCCAATTAGCGCTGGGCCTCACTCTGACAGTGGAGGAGGCCCAGGACAGAAAGGTCAGTGTGGGAATGGGAGGGGGAGTTAAAATGTTGAGCAACCGGGAGATCGCGGAGACTGTGCTTGGTCTCGTCGATGTACAGGAGTATATCTATACAGGTATTTTCAATGAGATTTCCCCCCCCCCACCCCCCCTCCCCATCTGAAACTTGACCACTGTGCCACTCTGCCACCATTCAATCTCAATGTAGGTAGTTTCAATGCCATTCCCCTCTCATCATAGAAACATAGGAAATAGGTGCAGGAGCAGGCCATTCAGCCCTTCGAGCCAGCACCGCCATTCAATGTGATCATGGCTGATCATCCAGAATCAGTACCCCGTTCCTGCCTTCTTCCCATATTCCTTGATTCCGTTAGCCCTAAGGGCTCTATTCAACTCTCTCTTGAAAACGTCCAGTGAATTGCCCTCCACTGCCTTCTGTGGCAGAGAATTCCACAGATTCACAACTCTCTGGCAAAACGTTTTTCCTCATCTCAGTCCAAATGGCCTACCCCTTATTCTTAAACTGTGACCCCTGGTTCTGGACTTCCTCCCAACATTGGGAACCTTTTTCCTGCATCTAGCCTATCCAATCCCTTGAGAATGTTATATGTTTCTATAAGATCCCCTCTCATCCCAGTGAACACAAGCCCAGTCGACCCAGCCTTTCATCATATGTCAGTCCCGCCATCCCTGGAATTAACCTGGGGAGCCTACGCTGCACTCCCTCAATAGCAAGAATATCCGTCCTCAAATTAGGAGACCAAAACTGCACACAATACTCCAGGTGCGGTCTCATCAGGGCCCTGTACAACTGCAGTGGGACCTCCTTGCTCCTAAACTCAAATCCTCTCGCTATGAAGGCCAACATGCCATTAGATTTCTTCACTGCCTGCTGTAGCTGCATGCTTACTTTCAGTGACTGATGTACAAGGTCTCGTTGCACCTCCCCTTCTCCTAATCTGACACCATTCAGATAATAATCTGCCTTCCTGTTCTTTCCACCAAAGTGGATAACCTCACATTTATCGACTTGAAACTGCATCTGCAATGCATCTGCCCACTCGCTCAACCTGTCCAAGTCACCCTGCATCATCATAGCATCCTCCTCGCAGCTCACCCTGCCTCCCAGCTTTGTGTCGTCCGCAAACATGGAGCTGAGGAGCGGTGATTGTTGCGATGTTCACCCACTATCTTCCCTTCTGATTTATAAAGTGTCCTTTTGTGGTTCTGACAAGTAACAAGCCGTAGCAAAGAACAAGCTGTGGTCTGTTCTCAACTCCGACATGGACGGTCCCACGATGCCTAATACGGAGTGTGACACTGAGAAGGAAACATTCTTGGGGAAGAATGTCCTCGCTGAGTTCATTCCCGTTATCTTCTCGCCAACGAAATGGATAGTTTGTTCCCAAACCTCTGTGGAAATTGGACATCCAATTCCGCGTAGAATTCTGTAGAATTTATGCTGATACTGGACTCTAACAATTGGCGATTGAAGTTAACGTATTAAAATTGCATTGAACTGAGGAATTGACTTAAGCTGATCATGTTTTAAACATTGGTTTGGTGTCATAAGGTCATAGTGATTGGAGCAGAATTAGGCCATTCGGCCCATCAAGTCTGCTCCTCCATTCAATCATGGCTGATCTTTCTCCCCCCTCCTCACCCCATTCTCCTGCCTTCTCCCCATAACCCCTGACACCCGCACTAATCAAGAATCTATCAATCTCTGCTTTATAAATATCCACTGACTTGGCCTCCACCGCCCTCTGTGGCAAAGAATTCCACAGATTCCCCACCCTCTGACTACAGAAATTGCTCCTTTCTAAAAGAACGTCCTTTAATTCTGAGGCTGTGGCCTCTGGTCCTAGACTCTCCCACTAGTGGAAACATCCTCTCCACATCCACTCTATCCAGGCCTTTCACTATTCTATAAGTTTCAATGAGGTCCCCCCTCATTGTTCTAAACTCCAGCCAGTACAGGCCCAGTACCGACAAACGCTCATCATAGGTTAACCCACTGGTTCCTGGGATTAGTATACACCATTAGTTATGTGTGGGCTTCATAATGTTACAGCTTGCATTAAAAGAATGGCTTCCATATCTTATGGACATGAAGTGCGTAAATACAGTACCATTGTTTTAACGTTGGAAATGAGGCACAAGTGCGTATGATTTGGAAAGCTTTAAGGACATCGCAGTGGCGCAGCTTTAAGGACATCGCAGTGGCGCCGCTGCCTCCTAGCCCCAGTGACCCAGGTTCAATCCTGACATCTGGTGCTGTCTGTGTGTGTGTGTGGAGTTTGCACCGAAGATAGACACAAAAAGCTGGAGTATCTGCCTGTATCTGCCTCACTGGTGACCCTCAGACCGTCCTTGATCTGACTTCACCTTGCACTAAACATTGTTCCGTTAACATGTATCTGTACACTGTGGACGGCTCGATTGTAATCATGTCTTGTCTTTCCGCTGACTGGTTAGCGCGCGACAAAATTGATAGAACTCAGCGGGTCAGGCAGCATCTCTGGAGAAAAGGAATAGGTGACGTTTCGGGTCGAGACCCTTCTTCAGACTGAGAGTCAGGGGAGAGTGAAACGAGAGATATAGACGGTGATGTGGAGAGATACAGAACAAATGAATGAAAGATATGCTAAACAGTAACGTTGATAAAGGAAACAGGCCATTGTTAATTGTGGGCTAGGTGAAAACGAGTTACAGACAATGAGACTCAACAAGACAAATTTGAATGTGTAGGAAGGAACTGCAGATGCTGGTGTAAATCGAAGGTAGACACAAAATGCTGGAGTAACTCAGTGGGTCAGGCAGCATCAGTCTGAAAGAGCGTCCTGACCCAAAACATCACCTATTCCTTTTCTCCAGAGATGCTGCCTGACCCGCTGAGTCCCTCCAGCTTTTTGTGTCCACAAGACGACTTTGAAACTCGTACAACGACTAGGGTGGGGGAGGAACGGAGAGAGAGGGGATGCAAGAGTCTCTTGAAGTTAGAGAAATCTAACTGCTGCATATCTTTCATTCATTTGTTCTATATCTCTCCACATCATCGTCTATATCTCTCGTTTTCCTTTCCCCTGACTCTCAGTCTGAAGAAGGGCCTCGACCCGAAACGCCACCCATCCCTTCTCTCCGACTTGCTGCCTGTCCCGCTGAGTTACTCCAGCATTTTGCGGCTATCTTTGGTTCAAAACCAGCATCTGCAGTTCCTTCCTACTCACTCATTCAGCACAGAAACAGGCCCTTCAGCCCAACTAATTCATGCCACCCACGGTGTCCCATCTAAGTTTGTTCACAAGTCATAGAAACAGAATTAGGCCATTCGGCCCATCCAGTTACGGTTGATCAATCTTTCCCTCTCAACCCCTTCTCCTGCCTTCTCCTCATAACATTTGACACCTTTGCTAATCAATAATCTAGCTAGTCCCAGCATCTGGCCCATACCATACTCAGTCACGAAGGCGCAGCGGTAGAGTTGCTGCCTTACAGCGAATGCAGCGCCGGAGACCCGGGTTCGATCCCGACTACGGGCGCTGTCTGTACGGAGTTTGCATGATCTCCCCGTGACCTGCGTGGGTTTTCTCCGAGATCTTCGGTTTCCTCCCACACTCCAAAGACGTGCAGGTTTGTAGGTTAATTGGCTTGGTAAATGTAAAAATTGTCCCTAGTGGGTGTAGGATAGTGTTAGTGTGCGGGGATCGCTGGTCGGCACGGACCCGGTGGGCCGAAGGGCCTGTTTCCCCGCTGTATGTCTAAAACTAAAACTATATCTCTAAAACTAAAACTAAAATCTTTCCCATCCATGTACATGGCCAAGTGTCTTTTAAATGTTGTTATCATGCCTGCCTCAACTACCGCCTCCGGCAGCTCATAAGATCTTAAGGGATAGGAGTAGAATTAGGCCATTCGGCCCATCAAGTCTACTCCGCCATTCAATCATGGCTGATCTATCTCTCCCTCCTAACCCAATTCTCCTGCCTTGCCCCAGCTTGGGACATGCAAAGGAACACATGACAACTGATTTGAATATTTAGTGTTGGTAAGTTTAGTTTAGTTTAGTTTAATTTAGAAATGCAGCATGGAAACAGGCCCTGTGTTCAAGAAAGAAGGTAGACACAAAATGCTGGAGAAACTCAGCGGGGGAGGCAGCATCTATGGAGAGAAGGAATTGGCGACGTTTCGGGTCGGGACCTATCTTCAGACTCAATTGGCGACATTTCTTCAGAAACAGGCCCTTCGGCTCACAGAGTCCGCACCAACCAGCAATTCCTGTACACTAATACTATCCCACACACTGGGGACCATTTTTTACATAAGCCAATTCACCTACAAACCTGCATGTCTTTGGAATGTGGGAGGAAACCAGAGCACCCGGGGATAACCCACGAGGTCACGAGGAGAACGTACAAACTCCGTACAGACAGCACCCGTAGTCAGAAGCAACTCTACTGCTGCGCCACCGTGCTGCCCCTGTCTTTTCATAAGATCACAAGTGATAGGAATAGAATTAGGCCATTCGGCCCATCAAGTCTACTCTGCCATTTAATCATGGCTGATCTATCTCTCCCTCCAAACCCCATTCTCCTGCCTTCTCCCCATAACCCCTGACACCCACACTAATCAAGAATCTATCTATCTCTGCCTTAAATATATCCACTGATTTGACCTCCACAGCCTTCTGGGGCAACTAATTCCACAGATTCACCACCATCTGACTAAAGAAATTCCTCCTAAAAAAACGTCCTTTAATACTGAGTCTATGGCCTCTACTCTTAGACTCTCCCACTAGTGGAAACATCCTGTCCACATCCACTCTATCCAAGCCTTTCACTATTCTGTACATTACCCAGTGAATGGTAGGGGACTGGGGAATGTTGTAGAATAGGAGGATCTAGGAATGTAGGTACATAGTCCCTTAACGGTGGTACCACGGGGGGATAGGGTGGTCAAGAAGTCTTCCGGCACATTGGCCACCAGTCAGAGTATTGATGCTGGACGGAGCCCTCAGTCAGAGAGTGATGGGCCGAATGGCCTAATTCTGCTCCTATCACATGACAATATGATCTTTATAGCACAAAATAGCACAAAATTTCCTCCTATTCCATCCAGTTATTTTCAAATTCATTTTGTGGTATAAAGAGTATTTCCCCAAGCTGTAGAAGGAAATAATTAGTAGCGATAACGTTGTCCTGAACGTAACCCCAACATAAATCTAGAGGAAGGAATGAGATGTCTAGGAAGGAACTGCAGGTGCTGGCTTAAACCGAATATAGACACAAAATGCTGGAATAACTCAGCGGGACAGGCAGCTTCTCTGGAGAGAAGGAATGGGTGACGTTTCGGGTCGAGACCCTTCTTCAGACTAGTCAGGGATAAGAGATATAGACGGTGATGTGGAGAGATAAAGAACAATGAATGAAAGATATGCAAAAAAGTGACGATGATAAAGGAAACAGGCCACTGTTCACTGTTTGTTGGGTAAGAACGAGAAGCTGGTGTGACTTGGGTGTGGGGGGGGGGATAGAGAGAGAGGGAATGCCGGGGCTACCTGAAGTGATAGAAATCAATATTCATACCACTGGGCTGTAAGCTGCCCAAGCGAAATATGACATGCTGTTGGGAGGTCATGTTATAGTTGTACTAGGCAATGTGTTCAGTTTTGGTCATCCTGTTATGGGAAAGATGTTGTTAAGCTGGAAAGGGTTCTGAGAAGATTTACGTAGATGTTGCCTGGACTTCAGGGCCTGAGGTACAGGGAGAGGTTGGGAAGGCTAGGAATTTAATCCTTGGAGCGCGGGAGGATAATTTGTATATATATATATATATATATATATTATATTAATATTAATATTAATGGTTATATATATTAATGATTTGGACGAGGGAATTGAATGCACCATCTCCAAGTTTGCGGATGACACGAAGCTGGGGGGCAGTGTTAGCTGTGAGGAGGATGCAAGGTGACGGATAGGTAGGGTGAGTGGGCAAATGCATGGCAGATGCAGTATAATGTGGATAAATGTGAGGTTATCCACTTTGGTGGCAAGAACAGGAAAGTAGACTATTATCTGAATGGTGGCCGATTAGGAAAAGGGGAGATGCAACGAGACCTGGGTGTCATGGTACACCAGTCATTGAAAGCTGGCATGCAGGTGCAGCAGGCAGTGAAGAAAGTGAATGGTATGTTAGCATTCATAGCAAAAGGATTTGAGTATAGGAGCAGGGAGGTTCTGAGCAGTTGTACAGGGCCTTGGTGAGACCACACCTGGAGTATTGTGCACAGTTTTGGTCTCCTAATCTGAGGAAAGACATTCTTGCCATAGAGGGAGTACAGAGAAGGTTCACCAGACTGATTCCTGGGATGGCAGGACTTTCATATGAAGAAAGACTGGATAGACTCAGCATGTACTCGCTAGAATTTAGAAGATTGAGGGGGGATCTTATAGAAACTTACAAAATTCTTAAGGGGTTGGACAGGCTAGATGCAGGAAGATTGTTCCAGATGTTGGGGAAGTCCAGAACAAGGGGTCACAGTTTAAGGATAAGGGGGAAGTCTTTTAGGACCGAGATGAGGAAAACATTTTTCACACCGAGAGTTAGATGTGACCCTTGTGGCTAAAGGGATCAGGGGGTATGGAGAGAAGGCAGGTACAGGATACTGAGTTGGATGATCAGCCATGATTATATTGAATGGTGGTGCAGGCTCGAAGGGCCGAATGGCCTACTCCTGCACCTATTTTCTATGTTTCTATGTTTCTATGATGGGTGATATTACAGGGGTGTGTATATGATCATGAGGGGAATAGGTCGGGTAGATGCACAGAGTCACACAGTTACTCAAGGTAACTCCAACCAGCAATCTGGAACATGGGTGGTCAGAGGAAGAACGTGCAAACTCCGCACTGTGAGCACCCAAAGTTAGAATTGCAGTTGTGCCAGTGAGCCTACCCCACCCCACTGCCATTAGACATGAAACTAGATATACAGCTTGGAATCAGGCCCTTCGGTCCACTGAGTCCGCGCCGACCAGTGATCACCCCATATAGATGATATAGATTATTGTTAGTTGCTTGTTGGGTGAGAACGAGAAGCTGGTGCGACTTGGGTAGGGGAGGGATGGAGAGAGTCGGAATGCCGGGGCTACCTGAAGTGAGAGAAATCAATATTCATACCACTGGGGTGTAAGCTGCCCAAGCGAAATATGAGGTGCTGTTTCTCCAATTGGCATTTGGCCTCACTCTGACAGTGGAGGAGGCCCAGGACAGAAAGGTCAGTGTGGGAATGGGAAGGGGAATTAAGGTGTTTGGCAACCGGGAGATCAGGTAGGTTCAGGCGGGCTGAGCGAAGGTGTTCCGCGATACGATCGCCCAGTCTGCGTTTGGTCTCGCCGATGTACAGGAGTCCACATCTTGAACAAGGGGTACTGTAGATGAGGTTGAAGGAGGTGCAAGTGAACCTCTGCCTAACCTGAAGGGATTGTCGGTGTCCCTGGATGGAGTTAAAGATAGCGGAGTCAGGGGATATGGGGAGAAAGCAGGAACGGGGTACTGATTGTGGATGATCAGCCATGATCATATTGAATGGCGGTGCTGGCTCATAGGGCCGAATGGCCTACTTCTGCACCTATTGTCTATTGTCTATTGAGTTGAGGGAGGAGGTATAGGAACAGACGTTGCATCTCCTGCGGTTGCAAAGGTTTTTCACTGTAGTTCTAAACTGTAGACTAAACTGATGTAGTAGTATCATGGAAACTTCGAGCCAGCACCGCCATTCACTGTGATCACGGCCGATCATCCACAATCAGTAACCCCGTTCCTGCCTTCTCCCCATATCGATTGATTCCGTTAGCCCTAAGAGCTAAATCTAACTCTCTCTTGAAAACATCCAGTGAATTGGCCTCCACTGCCTTCTGTGGCAGAGAATTCCACAGATTCACAACTCTCTGGATGAAAATGTTTTTCCTCATCTCAGTCCTAAATGGCCGACCCCTTATTCTTAAACTGTGTGACCCCTGGTTCTGGATTCCCCAACATCGGGAACATTTTCCCTGCCTCTAGCCTGTCCAATCCCTTAAGAATTGTATATGTTTCTATAAGATCCCCAGTCATCCTAAATTCAAGTGAATACAAGCCCAGTCGACCCATTGTTTCATCATATGTCAGTCCTGCCATCCTGGGAATGGCAAGACTCTCTCTTGAAAACATCCAGTGAATTGGCCTTCTTCTTCTATTGTGTGGCATGCACAGCCTAAAGTTGTAGGACAACTTGTTCTATTTGATCTTCCGTTTGTGCACGTCGAGTTGATTGCATTAGTCGAAACAGGGCGGACCACGTGAAGGTTGCAATCTTCCACCCCTGAATTGGCCTCCACTGCCTTCTGTGGCAGAGAATTCCACAGATTCACAACTCTCTGGGTGAACTTGGTAACCAGTAATCTCTCTGTCTCTCTCTCTCTCTCTCTCTCTCCCTCTCTGCTCCAGCGCCGGCCTCTCTAACCCTGGACCCACAGACGGCCCACCCCCGCCTGATGTTGTCCGACAACGACACCCAGGTGCGTCGGGGAGACTGGAGGAAGGTTCCCGATCTCCCCGAGCGTTTCAGCTTCCTGCTGAGCGTGCTGGCCTCGCAGGGCTTCACCTCGGGCCGCCACTACTGGGAGATCGACGTCAGCAGCAACACGGCCTGGGACGTGGGCGCCGCCAAGTCCTCCGTCACCCGCAAGGCCATCCCGGAGAACGGCGTGTGGGCGGTGGGCCTGTGGGACAAGGAGTACAGCGCCTTCACCAACCCCCGCACCTCCCTGTCGCTCGCCGCCAACCCCCGGCGGCTGGGCATTTACCTGGACTACGACGAGGGCCAGATCTCCTTCTACAACGCCGTCACCATGGACCACATCTACACCTTCACCGACACCTTCACCGAGACCATCCACCCCTACTTCAGCACCGAGTGTAAAACCAATCCTCTCAAGCTGGTCACCATCCAAATGTAGAGTGGCCGCTGATTCCGACCCGATCCCTCCCTCACGCCAGGAGCGTCCCATTTTGCATTAGTGTCATAGAGTCTCACAGCGTTGAAACAGCCCAACCTGCCCAACATGTCCCATCTATACTGCCCTACTTCGACAAAAGGAAGCAATCTTGTCCAAATTGAGTTATTGCTTGTTTTAGGGTGTTTGAGATATGCTTCTACACAACGGTGAACAAAATAAATCCTTCTCTGAGTACAATTTGAAAATATTTATACTAGAGAAGTAAGAAATTCCATCACAGAAAGAATAACACATTTTCCTCATTTACAAGAAAACTCCTTTCTGAGTTTCGGCCCGAAACGTTACCTATTTCCTTCGCTCCATAGATGCTGCTGCACCCGCTGAGTTTCTCCAGCATTTTTGTGTACCTTCCTTTCTGTCAGTTGCTTCCTTTTGTCAAAGTAGGGCAGTGGACACTAGTCCCACCTGCCTGCGCTTGGTCCATATCCCTCCAAACCTGTCCTATCCATGCACCTGTCTAAATGTTTCTCAAACATTGCAATCATACCAGCCTCATCTACCCCCTCCAGCAGCCCGTCCCATACATCCACCACCCTTTGCATTAAAAAGTTACCCCTCAGGTTCCTATTAAATCTTCCTCCCCTCACCTTAAACCGATATCCTCAGTTTCTCGATTCCCCCTAATCTGGGCAAGAGAGTCTGTGCGTCTACCCGATCTATTCCACTCATGATTTTATACACCTCTATAAGATCACCGGTAGACAAAAGTGCTGGAGAAACTCAGCGGGTGCGGCAGCATCTATGGAGCGAAGGAAATAGGCAACGTTTCGAGCTGAAACCCTTCTTCAGACTTCTATAAGATCACCCCTCATCCTCCTGCGTTCCATGGAATAGAGTCCCAGCCTGCCCCAACCTCTCCCTATAGCTCACACCCTCTAGTCCTGGCAAAACCCTTCTCTGCACCATTTCCAGTTTGACAACATCTTTTCTATAACATGGTGCCCAAAACTGAACATAATACTTTAAATGTGGTCTCACCAACGTCTTCTACAACTGCAACATGATCTTCCAACTTCTACAAAGTCCGCCTGGACCTACCTGATCTCCCGGTTGCCAAACACTTTAACTCCCACTCCCATTCCCACACTGAACTTTCTGTCCTGGGCCTCCTCCACTGTCAGGAGGAACAGCACCTTATATTTTGCTTGGGCAGCTTACACCCCAGCGGTATGAACATTGACTTCTCTAACTTCAAGTAACCCTTGCTTTCCTTCCCTCTCCATTCCTCCCCCACCCTAGTTCTCCGACTAGTTTCACTCTCCTCCTGATTAAATATTACTGATTGCACGCCTCGTTGTCACCTTCCCCTCAGCTAACAATGAACCATTCTATATTTCATTGATCACCATCTGCTTTGAAGTCATCTTCACACATTACTTTTCCATATCTCTCGGTTCTCTCTCCCCTGACTCTCGCTCTGAAGAAGGGGCTCGACCCTGAAAGGTCACCCATTCCTTCTCTCCAGAGATGCTGCCTGTCCCGCTGAGTTACTACAGCATTCTGTGCCTATCTCCCAACTTCTATACTAGTGATTAGGTACCTATTAGCTCGAGGGTGGAGCACTGGGCTAATGTTCCTTTGTGAGAGGGAAAATCTCCATGTTCTTCCAGCTGGTGGAACCCTATAGAAACATAGACAATAGGTGCAGGAGTAGGCCATTCGGCTCTTCGAGCCAGCACCGCCATTCAATATGATCATGGCTGATCATCTAAAATCAGTACCCCGTTCCTGCTTTCTCCCCATATCAATAGACAATAGATAATAGGTGCAGGAGTTGGCCATTCGGCCCTTCGAGCCAGCCCCGCCATTCAATGTGATTCCATTGATTCCATTAGCCCTAAGAACTAAATCTAACTCTCACTTGAAAACATCCAGTGAATTGGCCTCCACTGCCTTCTGTGGCAGAGAATTCCACAGATTCACAACTCTCTGGGTGAAATCCACACCCTTCCCAATGCTCACTTCTGGGGCTACGCCCGTGGCCGAGATGGTTTCGCAATTGCGTGTCGGACATTTGTATCGGTCATTCTGAATCCCAATACATGATGGAGGTGGGGGTGGGAGGTTTGAGTTCCCAATGAACGGTCTGCATCTCGATGTTCCGTAACATGAGGCCGTGTCAAATGCGCGTTTGTCCAGAAACAAGAGTGTTTCATTGTCATTATGTACTGAAAACGGAACGATTAAATTGTTATTATTACGCCCGCATCAAGTCTGTAAATACAGTGCTCACACATAACATAACACACTAAAAAAGTTCAATGAAATAAAATCCCCAATATTAGTGCAAAGAAGCCTGAAGTCATGACCAAGACACTTTGTAATCTCCCGTTGAAAAATATGTGTTTATTTACTTTTATTTTAACATAATTTCACTGCGAACAAATTTTTATTCTGGGTCTCAAATTTCTGGGTGGTGATTTCTGAATTCTTAAGAGGTGGATTTCTAGTACGCAGAGAGCTGTAATTTGGGACAAAATGTAATAAAAATGAACTGCAGATGCTGGTTCATACAGACACAGAGTGCTGGAGTAACTCAGCGGGTCAGGCAGCATCTCGAGAACATGGATAGGTGACGTTTCACAGAGTGCTGGAGTAACTCAGCGGGTCAGACAGCATCTGTGGAGAACATGGATAGGTGACGTTTTGGATCGTAACACTTCGTGACAGAGTCATAGAGTGATACAGTGTGGAAACAGGCCCTTCGGCCCAACTTGCCCACACCGGCCAACATGTCCCAGCTACACTAGTCCCACCTGCCTGAGCTTGGTCCATATCCCTCCAAACCTGTCCTATCCATGTACCTGTCTAACTGTTTCTTAAACGTTGGGATAGTCCCAGCCACAACTACCTCCTCTGGCAGCTTGTTCCATACACCCACCACCCTTTGTGTGAAAAGGTTGCCCCTCAGATTCCTATTAAATCTTTTCCCCTTCACCTTGAACCTATGTCCTCTGGTCCTCGATTCCCCTACTCTGAGCAAGAGGCTCTGTGCATCTACCCGATCTATTCCTCTTCTTCCGACAGAAGAAGCTTGATGAAAGGTCCCGTCCCGAAACATGACTTGTGGGTCAGGCAGCATCCCTGGAGAACATGGAGGTTTCAGGTTGTGACCCTTTTTCATACAGAAAAAGTCACCTGTCCATGTTCTACAGAGATGCTGCCTGACCCGCTGAGTTACTCCAGCGCTTGGTGTCTGTCTTTAACTGTAGTGAGGATTTGTCTATAGACAGCACTGCTTGGTGTGGGGAGGTGGTGTTGACAAAGAGGAGTGAGCTGGAGTGGACATTGGACATTGAAGCAACTTTCATCAGCATTGTGGAGATTGATCCAATATTCCTTGTTGCTAAACACTGGTATCCCTCTCCACTCTGCACAGAATGGGGAATGTCGCAGCTTAGCCTGAGCACCAGTGAAGCCTTGTGAAGGAATGGGTTTCGTCCACACAGCATAAAATGGGCCAATTGTATCTCCTGGTCATGATCCGCAACATCACCTACTGATGTAGAGACATATAGAACAAATGAATGAAAGACATGCAGCGGTATGAATATTGAACTTCAAGTAACCCTTGTATCCCCACTCTCTCCATCCCTCCCCCACCCAAGTTGATGTACCAGTTTCGAAGTCGTCTTGTTGAGTCTCATTGTCTGTAACTCGTTTTCACCTAGCCCACAGCTAACGATGGCCTGTTTCCTTTATCATCATTACTTTTCTACATCTTTCATTCATTTGTTCTACATCTCTCTACATCACCGTCTATATCCCTCGTTTCCCCCTCCCCTGCCTCTCAGTCTGAAGAAGGGCCTTGACCCGAAACGTCACCCATTCCTTCTCTCCAGAGATGCTGCCCGTCCCGCTGAGTTACCCCAGATTTCTGTGCCTCTCTCCTGATGTCAACTCACGTTATGCTCTTGAGTTATTTTTTCTGTTGCAGAGATGAAGTCCTTATTATCCATGCTTGCACAGCAGAGAGTCTTCTGCCACTGGCTGGGGCAAGGAAAGCTGGTGAGTGATGGAGCTGGAAGTGTAGATAAAGATGACTATTCCACACGGGATCTGGGGAAAACACTTAGGAGGCAAGTATCGTGTGCAGGAAGGAACTGGAAATGCTGGTTTACCGAAGATAGACACAAAGAGCTGGAGTAACTCAGCGGGTCAGTGGTTGGGGGGGGGTGTCAGGATATTGGCACACAGGAGTCACAGAGTGATACAGCGTAGAAACAGGCCCAACTTGCCCACACCGGCCAACATGTCCCAGCTACACTAGTCCCACCTGCCTGCGCTTGGTCCATATCCCTCCAAACCTGTCCTATCCATGTACCTGTCTAACTGTTTCTTAAACGTTGGGATAGTCCCAGCCTCAACTACCTCCTCTGGCAGCTCGTTCCATACACCCACCACCCTTTGTGTGAAAACGTTACCCCTCAGGTTCCTATTAAATCTTTTCCCCTTCACCTTAAACCTATGCCACCTCTGGTTGTCGATTCCCCTACTCTGGGCAAGAGACTCTGTTCTCTGTCTATTCCTCTTATTTGGTCTTTTGACAGGACCTATTCCTCTCAAGATTTTATACACCTCCAGAAGATCACCCCTCTGTGCTCCAAGGAATAGAGACCCAGCCTGCTCAACCTCTCCCTGTAGCTCAGGCCCTCGAGTCATAGAAACATAGAAACATAGAAAATAGGTGCAGGAGGAGGCCATTCGGCCCTTCGAGCCAGCACCACCATTCATTGTGATCATGGCTGATCGTCCCCAATCAATAACCCGTGCCTGCCTTCTCCCCATATCCCTTGATTCCACTAGCCCCTAGAGCTCTATCTAACTCTCTGTTAAATCCATCCAATGACTTGGCCTCCACTGCCCTCTGTGGCAGGGAGTTCCACAAATTCACAACTCTCTAGGTGAAAACGTTTTTTCTCACCTCAGTCTTAAATGGCTTACCCTTTATTCTAAGACTGTGGCCCGTGGTTCTGGACTCGCCCGACATTGGGAACCTTTTTCCTGCATCTAGCTTGTCCAGTCTTTTTATAATTTTATATGTCCTATCAATATCCTCGTACATCTTCAATGCACCCTTCCTAGCACCCTTGACAACATATTTCCTATGACATGGTGACCAAAACTGAACACCACTCCAAATGCGGCCTCAGCAATGTCTTATACAACTGCAACATGACCTCCCAACCTCTATACTCAATACTCTGACTGATGAAGGCCAATGTGCCAATAGCCTTTATGACCACCCTATCTACCTGTGACGCCACTTCATGTTGGCGGGAGGTGGGATCACAGGGTTGGGAGTGACTGGTCAGGAACAGATGGGATCAAAATATAGCTGAGGCTCTATAAGGCTAGGTACACAAAAATGCTGGAGAAACTCAGTGGGTGCAGCAGCATCTATGGAGCGAAGGAAATAGGCAACGTTTCGGGCCGAAACCCTTCTTCAGTATCTACAGTAACTCTCTCTTGAAAACATCCAGTGAATCGGCTTCCATTGCCTTCTGTGGCAGACAATTCCACTGATTCACAACTCTCTGGGTAAAAAAGTTTTTCCTCATATCAATCTTACATGGCCTACCCCTTATTCTTAAACTGTGACCCCTGGTTCTGGACTCCCTCAACATCGGGAAAAATTTTCCTGCATCTAGCCTGTCCAATCCCTTAAGGATTTTATATGTTTCTATAAGATAGCCCCTCATCCTTCTAAATTCCAGTGAATACAAGCCCAGTCGACCCATTCTTTCATCATATGTCAGTCCCGCCATCCCGGGAATTAACCTGGTGAACCTACGCTGCACTCCCTCAATAGCAAGGATGTCCTTCCTCAAATTAGGAGACCAAAACTGCACACAATACTCCAGGTGTGGTCTCACCAGACTGGACTGAAATACAAGGGCATCCTGCAGCAGAACCTCCATTTTCTGGCTCAAGAGAAGAAGGCGGGAACTCTGACGTCAATGTTGCGGGATTTGTTAAGTGCGTTTTTCTTTATACCGACTTGTATTTTAACTTGTACAATTATGTAAAACAGATGTTTGTGAATTTGAGAAATGTGGCATTATTGGCCATTTTAGTGAGCTTGGATTCATAAAGGCGTTCGATGCTGAGCTGAGATTGATCACGTATTTGAGTGGTCAGTCAGACCACAGGCTCTGCTGTAAATACTGCCGTTCATGAGAATGTTTAAGGATTGTTGCATGTGCTGCTGCTTAATAAATGCATGACACCTCATTTTTCCGGTGCGTTTTTGATCGAGACACAGAGCGATACAGCGTGGAAACAGGCCCAACTTGCCCACACCGGCCAACATGTCCCATATACACTTGTCCCACCTGACCGTGCTTGGTCCATATCCCTCCGAACCTCCTCTGGCAGCTCGTTCCATACACCCACCACCCTTTGTGTGAAAAAAGTTTCCCCTCAGATTCCTATTGACTCGTTTCCGTGCTGTATCTCTAAAGTCTAAAGTTGGCTGTGGAAGCCAAGACATTGGGTGTTTTTAAAACGGAGATTGATAGGCTCTTGATTAGTAAAGGCGTCCAAGGTTGCAGGGAGAAGGCAGGAGAATAGGGTGGAAAAATAGATCAGCCATGATTGAATGGAATAGACTCGATGGGCCGAATGGCATAATTCTGTTCCTTTGTCTGATATGTTCCAAAGTGCTGGAGTAACTCAGCGGGTCATGCAGCATCTCAGGAGAACATGGATAGCTGACGTTTCGGGCCAGGACCCTCCTTCACACTGATCAGCATGAAGAAGGGTCTCGACCTCTCCCCATAGCTCAGGCCCTCAAGTCCAGGCAACATCTTTGTAAATCTTCTTTGAACCCTTTCCAGCTTAACAACATCTTTCCTATAACAGGATGACCACAACTGAACACAATGTCTTGTACAACTATAACATGACCTCCCAAATGCATCTCATATTTCGCTTAGGCAGCTTACAGCCCAGCAGTATGAATATTCAAGAAGGATCTCGACCCAAAACGTCGCCCATTCCTTCTCTCCAGAGATGTTGCCTCACCCGCTGAGTTACTCCAGTATTTTGTGTCTACCTTCGAGTACGAATATTGATTTCTCTAACTTCAGGTAGCCCCGGCATTCCCTCTCTCTCCATCCCTCCCCCACCCAAGTCGCACCAGCTTCTCGTTCTCACCCAGCAAACAGCCAACAATGGCCTGTTTCCTTTATCATCATTTTTTGCATATCTTTCATTCATTGTTCTTTATCTCTCTACAACATCATCGTCTATATCTCTTGTTTCCCTAACTAGTCTGAAGAAGGGTCTCGACCTGAAACATCACCCATTCCTTCTCTCCAGAGATGCTGCCTGTCCCGCTGAGTTACTCCGGCATTTTGTGTCTATCTCAAGTTACCTATTGATGTCCCCCAGAGATGCTGCCTGACCCGCTGAGTTACTCCAGTTTTATCATGCTCAGAGATTGGATTTCCCGGCTCATGCCTTGTGTCACTGGCGTACTGTCACTTTAAAAATCTCCGCAGAGCTGATAATTCTGGATGTTAGCTACAGTCAATTCCGCAAGTTTCACTGACTTGACAATGTTACAAATACCTCACTCCTTCCTTTTACTTCCTGCAACAGCTAATCTTTTCTGCAGTTTGATCAGATTATCTGCAAACTAAAACAAACAAAGACATAAATGGCAACGTTCATTGCCAGTTGGTTATCGAGTGAACCCTGTGACAGATTGTTTTTCTAAACCAGCCTTTCTCAACCTTATTACCCTGGTGGAAACCTTGAAATAATTTTCACGTCTCAGGGAACCCCTGCATAAAAATCATTATATATCTTTATTAATCTCTTTCTTTCTCAAGATTCAAGAGAGTTTCTTGTCATGTTTCCCAGATAGGACAATGAAATGGAGAAACTCAGCGGGTGCGGCAGCATCTATGGAGCGAAGGAAATAGGCAAAGTTTCTGGCCGAAGCCCTTCTTCAGACCCGAAACGTTGCCTATTTCCTTCGCTCCATAGATGCTGCTGCACCCGCTGAGTTTCTCCAGCATTTTTGTGTACCTTCGATTTTCCAGCATCTGCAGTTCCTTCTTAAACATAGGACAATTAAATTCTTGCTTTGCTTTCAACACAACAGAATATTGCAGGTATAAATAATACAGAACAATTCAGTGTGTCCATATACCATTGTATATATATATATATACACACATAAATAAACATATAAAGTGCAGTAGGAATAATTAAAGTTCAAATTTTGTTTGAGTTGAGTTTAATAGTCTGATGGCTGTGGGGAAGCAGCTATTCCTGAACCTTTCATGAACTTAAAGTTCATAAGGCAAACATAATATATTTTTCTGATATCTGGTTTGAGCAACAATAAACATACGTTTTTCTCAAGTTTATTGAAATCAAACTGCTTGATGAAGAGACCTCATCAGGAGGTTTTCATTCACACGAAAAAAATCAACCATATCTGTAGACACAAAAAATAAAGATAAATAACCAACATCATAAATAACACATAGAAACAGCTGAAAACAGATAATAACTCCCACAATAACTTAACCTTGGAGAGAAAGAGAGAGACAGAGAGAGAGAGAGAGAGACTGAACAGAAAAGATGGAGGCCGTGTGTGCGTCTATACTCGAGGGCGTCACTTGATGATACACAAATCCGTCACTTACATCTCCTGTCCACTGACCACTAAAGGCCGTTTCACACTGGCTCTGTATAGACGTCGCTAAATATATTCCCTATGATTGCTATACTTTTAAACCAGGGGTGGGCAACCTTGTTCTGCATAGGGGCCGGGACGCATGTCTGTGAGCGGATGGCGGGCCACATCTGTCACGTGTACACATGGATCCCGCCCCCATCCCGCACCGGATGGCTGGCATCAAATCACGTGTTCACAGAAGGCGGAAAAAAATGCTGGAGAAACTCAGCGGGGTGAGGCAGCCTCGTGCAATCCTTGCATGTCTCACCCGCTGAGTTCCTCCAGCATTTTTGTCAGCCTTCGATTTTTCCAGCATCTGCAGTTCTCTCTTAAACGTGCTCACAGAAGGTGCGCTGCCGTGCCGGCGGCTTTGCGCAGGACGTGGCGCAGTCGGAGCTCGGCCTCGCTCGGCGGGCCGGATGATTACGGGAAACATAATCAGCCTGCGGGCCAGATGATTTCGGGGTTACGGGCCGCATTCGGCCCGGGGGCCGCAGGTTGCCGACCCCTGCTTTAAATGACATAACAGGTTGAAGACTTTATTATAACACCCAAGAATTTTCCAAGAATATGCCGTACGTGTACAATAAAATGACGCATATGAAATTAAACACAAAAATGACTCAAAAACCCATTTACATATGAATAGCCTATTTATCACCAATCCTCTCGGAACCCCGAGCGACCTCTCGCGGAACCCTAGTGTTCCGGGGAACCCCTAGCATTCCAGGGAACCCCGGTAGAGAAACGCTGCTCCAAAATGTGCGCCAAGTTGACAAGCATGGTGTTTAAAAATTGTATTATCAAAATGATTAACCTTAAACTATTAAAAGATTGTTCCTCCCTCTCTCCCCTGCTCCCTCCCTCACTCTCTCCCTTTGCAACCTACTGTCTTACGCACTAATAAAACTCAACCCCACCCTGTAAATAACTTAGGCTAGACACAAGGTGGTGGAGTAACTCAGCGGGACAGGCAGCATCTCCGGAGAGAAGGAATGGGTGACGTTTCGGGTCTCGACCCTCTGGAAAAAGGTCTGAAGAAGGGCCTCGACCCGAATCGTCACCCGTTCCTTCTCTCCAGAGATGCTGCCTGTCCCGCTGAGTTACTCCAGCACTTTGTGTCTACCTTTGGTTTAAACCAGCATCTGCAGTTCCTTCCTACACAAGTCTTGGTTCGTGCCCTGCTTGTGTTTCAACTCCTGCCAGCGCCTCTCACATGAGAATCAGTTTAACGTTGCATCGTGTTCGGAACAAACATCGTGGACTGAAGTAGCCGTTCCTGTGATGTACTGTTCTATGTTCTATGTTCCAAATGAGCTACTTCAGAAATTGGAGGTTTAGTTTCAGATAGATACAAATTGCTGGAGTAACTCAGCGGGACAGGCAGCATCTCTGCAGAGAAGGTGTCAACCAGCGTCTGCAGTTCCTTCCTACACATTTAGTTTAGTTTAGTTTAGAGATACAGCGCGGAAACAGGCCCTTCAGCCCACCTAGTCCGTGCCGTGCAGCGATCCTCGCACATTAACTGCATCCACACACACTCTTCTTATCGAGTCCACATACAAGATTAGAAGTTGTTCAGCCAGAGCTGAACACACTTCTCGGCATCTGCACACAATGGTGTCTGTCTTGTCGCTTCTCGTGCGTGGTGGTGGAAAGATTGGTGGAAACAGGGCCGCGAGGTCAACGCTCTTTCCTTGACCCCCATCTACACACACTAGGGACAATTTGCAGCTTTACCAAGACATTGAATCTCCAAACTTGTACTTCCTTGGAGTGCGGGAGGAAACCGAAAATCTTGGAGAAATCCCACGCAGGTCACGGGAGGAACGTACATACTCCGTACAGACAGCGCCCTACTCAGGATCGAACCCGGGTCTCTGGCGCTACGCGCAGCAACTCTACCGCTGTGCCACCGTGCCACCCCTGCAAAGGGGCAAAGGGACCCGGGAGTGCTGGTGCAGGACTCCCAAAAAGTTAATTTGCAAATTGAGTTGGTAGCAAAGAAGGCAAACTCTACGCTAGCATTTATTTCAAGAGGGCTTGTATGCAAAAACAGGGATGTAATGCTGAGGTACACAAAAATGCTGGAGAAACTCAGCGGGTGCAGCAGCATCTACGGAGCGAAGGAAATAGGCAACGTTTCGGGCCGAAACCCTTCTTCATGCTGCAATGCTGAGGCTCTATAAGGCGTTGGTCAGGCTGCATTTGGAGTATTGTGAGCAATTTTGGGCCCCATATCTGAGGAAGGATGTGCTGGCTCTGGAGAGGGTCCAGAGGAGATTCACAAGAATGATCCCAGGAATGAGTGGGTTAACCTATGATGAGCGTTTGTCGGCACTGGGCCTGTACTCGCTGGAGTTTAGAAAGATGAGTGGTGACCTCATTGAACCTTGCCGAATAGTGAAAGGCCTGGATAGAGTGGATGTGGAGAGGATGTTTCCGCTAGTGGGAGAGTCTAGGACCAGAGGTCACAGCCTCAGAATTAAAGTTTGTTCCTTTAGGACAGAGATGAGGAGGATTTCTTTAGCCAGAGGGTGGTGAATCTGTGTAATTCTTTGCCACAGAAGGCCGTGGGGGCCAAGTCAGTGGATATTTTTAAGGCAGGGATAGATAGATCCTTGATTAGTACGGGTGTCAGGGGTTATGGGGAGAAGGCAGGAGAATGGGGTTGGGCGGGAGAGATAGATCAGCCATGATTAAATGGCGGAGTAGACTTTATAGGCCGAATGGCCTAATTCTGCTCCCATCACATGAACATATGAGTTGCAACTCTCTTGAGGTTTACAAGTAGGGTTGTAGAGTGTTGCAGCTTACAACCCCATGGTATGAATATTGATTTCTCTAACTTCAAGTAACCCCTCTCTCTATCTCTATCCCCCACCCAAGTCGATGTACCAGCCTCAACCTCGTCTTGTTGAGTCTCATTGTGTGTAACTCATTTTCACCTAGCCCACAGCTAACAATGGCCTTTTTCCTTTATCATTGTAACTTTTTTGCATATCTTTCATTCATCTGTTGTATATCTCTCTACATCACCGTCTATATCTCTCGTTTCACCTCTCCCCTGACTCTCAGTCTGAAGAAGGGTCTCGACCCGAAACGTCGCCCATTCCTTCTCTCCAGAGATACATAGATACATAGAAACATAGAAAATAGGTGCAGGAGTAGGCCATTCGGCCCTTCGAGCCTGCACCGCCATTCAATATGATCATGGCTGATCATCCAACTCAGTATCCCGTACCTGCCTTCTCTCCATACCCCCTGATCCCCTTTAGCCACAAGGGCCACATCTAACTCCCTCTTAAATATAGCCAATGAACTGGCCTCAACTACCCTCTGTGGCAGAGAGTTCCAGAGATTCACCACTCTCTGTGTGAAAAAGTTTTTTCTCATCTCGGTCTTAAAGGATTTCCCCCTTATCCTTAAGCTGTGACCCCTTGTCCTGGACTTCCCCAACATCGGGAACAATCTTCCTGCATCTAGCCTGTCCAACCCCATAAGAATGTTGTACGTTTCTATAAGGTCCCCTCTCAATCTCCTAAATTCTAGCGAGTATAAGCCAAGTCTATCCAGTCTTTCTTCATATGAAAGACCTGACATCCCAGGAATCAGTCTGGTGAACCTTCTCTGCACTCCCTCTATGGCTATAATGTCCTTCCTCAGATTTGGAGACCAAAACTGTACGCAATACTCCAGGTGTGGTCTCACCAAGACCCTGTACATCTGCAGTAGAACCTCCCTGCTCCTATACTGCAGCAGAACCTCCCTGCTCCTATACTCATACTCAGTAAGGTTGGCACAAAAAGCTGGAGTAACTCAGATGCTGCCCGTCCCCACTGAGTTACTCCAGCTTTTTGTGCCAACCTTACTGAGTGACTCTGGTAGGTTTGGTTTGACATTCCTGTTCCTTCTCTGTTCTACAGCAATGTTGATTACCAATGGCCTGTCCTTGGATATGAAGGGGAGGATGTTAGCTACGTATCTCTGTACGGAACTCACTGTCCGAGCCAAAGGAAAGATCAACCCACATTAGTTAGTTTATGTCTGTTGACCCTGTTGCTGTTAACTGTGTCGGAGCCTACGTGCCCTTTCAAGGCCACGACTGAGCAAACTCAGAAGGCGATTCCACCCCTCCACTCTGCCCTATCATTTGTTCAGGCGCTTCAGTTCCGTAGTCAAGGTACAATTAGCAAATTTACAACTAGGGAGGCCCAGCGGTAGAGTTGCTGCCTCACAGCGCCAGAGACCCGGGTTCAATCCCGACTACGGGTGCTGTCTGTACGGAGTTTGTACGTTCTCCCCCTGACCTGCGTGGGTTTTCTCCGGGTGCTCCGGTTTCCTCCCACACTCCAAAAACGTGCAGGTTTGTCGGTTAATTGGCTTGGTATAAATGTAAATTGTCCCTAGTGTGTGTAGGATAGTGTCAATGTGCGGGGATCGCTGGTCGGTGCGGACCCGGTGGGCCGAAGGGCCTGTTTCCCCGCTGTATCTCTAAACTAAACCAAACTAAACTAAGCTGGGTGACCAGAACTTTGCATGTTCACTTTGGACAGAGACAACTAGCCTTTGGTTCAGACATTTAATGATACAGCGTGGAAACAGGCCCTTCGGCCCGTCGACCAGCGACAATCCCATACACTAACACATTATGGGCAATACACACACTCGGGGCAATTTACAGAAGCCAATTAACCTACAAACCTGTGCTTCTTTGGAGTGTGGGAGGAAACCGGAGCACCCGGTTTAAATTTAGTTTAGTTTAGTTTAGTTTAGAGTATCAGCGCGGAAACAGGCCCTTCGGCCCAACGAGTCCGGACCAACCAGTGATCCCCGCAACGTCACCCATTCCTTCTCTCCAGGGTTGCTGCCTGTCCCGCTGAGTCACTCCAGCATTTTGTGTCGAGAAAGCTGGAGTAACTCAGCGGGACAGGCAGCATCCCTGGAGAGAAGGGACGGGTGACGTTTTCGGGTCGGGACCCTTATTCATACTGGGGTGGAATGTGCAAGGTGAACAACATCGCCATCAAGTGGTGGAGATGCACATGACCTCAAGGGAACGATGTGGAATGGAGAATTATCACCACAAAGTCACTCGTATCAATGAGGGACAATCTAGATAATTGTATCCTGTTGTCCTCTCTTCAACAGGGAGCCGTAAGGGATAGGAGCAGGAGGCTATTCAGCCCTCTTGAGCCTTCTTTCCATTCAACGTCAAAGTCATACAGCATGAAAACAGTCCCTTCGGCCCAACTAGCCCATGCTAAACAACATGCCCTTCTTGTCCCACCTGTCTGCGTTTGGCCCATGTCCCTCTAAACCTACCACAGTGGAATTCATTGCCACAGACGGGTGTGGAGGCCAAGTCAATGGATATTTCTAAGGCAGAGATAGATAGATTCCTGATTAGTCCGGGTGTCAGGGGATATGGGGAGAGGGCAGGAGAATGGGGTTAGATAGATCAGCCATGATTGAATGGCGGAGTAGACTTGATGGGACTAATTCTGCTCCTATCATTTATGAACTACCTGTCTAAATGGCCTGTCCCACGGGCAGTTTTTTCGGCAACTGCTGGGGACAGTCACAGTCGTAGCCGGTCGCCGAAAAACCGGCGACTGGACCCCCCATGCGACAATGTCTACGACAACGTACCACCTAGACGACGTCAAGCTACGGCAAGCGCCTGTCGTCGCCGAAAAAAATCACATAAGTGGGACAGGGGCCTAAATGTTTCTTAAATGTTGTGATAACACCAGCCTCAACTATCTCCTCTGGCAGCTCGTTACATACACCCACCTACCTTTGTTTGAAAAAGTTGTGTCTCAGGTTCCTATTAAATCTTTCCTCCTTCACCTTGAACCCATGTCCCTCTGGTCCTCGATTCCCCTACTCCGGGCAAGAGCCTCCGTGCGTCTACCCGATCTATTCCTCTCGTGATTTTGTCGGCTTCAGTATCTTTCCTGGTCCGAGTTCAGAACTCATTTCATAGAGCTTATGTTTTCACAGAGACTAGTTTACCTTCAGCATTTCCAGCTTTAAAATCGGATTCCAATACAAAGACCAAGGGTGGCACGGTGGAGCAGCGGTAGAGTTGCTGCCTCACAGCGCCAGAGACCCGGGTTCCATCCTGACTACGGGTGCTGTCTGTACAGAGTTTGTACATTCTCCCCGTGACAATGTGGGTTTGCTCCGGTTTCATAGAAACATAGAAAATAGGTGCAGGAAGAGGCCATTCGGCCCTTCGAGCCAGCACCACCATTCATTGTGATCATGGCTGATCGTCCCCAATCAATAACCCGTGCCTGCCTTCTCCCCATATCCCTTGATTCCACTAGCTCCTAGAGCTCTATCTAACTCTCTCTTAAATCCATCTTGTGATATGGCCTCCACTGCCCCCTGTGGCAGGGAATTCCACAAACGTGGCAGAGTTTCCTCTCACTCTCCAAAGACTACAGGTTTGTAGGTTAATTGGCTTGCTGTAAGTGTAAATTTTCTCTAGTGTGTGTAGGATAGAGTTAGTGTGTGGGGATCGCTGGTTGGCACGGACTCGGTGGGCCGAAGGGCCTGTGTCCACGCTGTATCTTTAAACTAAACTAAAGTGCATTGGAAGCAGTGGTGATTTCACACTGTTGTCTGCCTTTGCCGAGAGATGGCTGTGAAGATAGGGAATGTGGTCTACATAGACCAGGGCCGGGGTGGGGAACCTTTTCATGTTGGAATGCCGCATTAAGTTAGCTGTAATCTAATAAGGCCACATCCAAGAAACTTCAATTAGATATATACTTCAAAATGTACATTATTACGTGAAATTCGAACTACCAAGTCAAGAGAGTTTATTGTCATGTCCCAGATAGGACAATGAAATTCTTGCTTTGCTTCAGCACAACAGAATATAGTAGGCATTGACTACAAAACAGATCATATCAGTGTGTCCATATACCATTATATAAATATATACACACATCAATAAATAAACTGATAAAGTGCAAATAACAGATAATGGGCTATTAGTGTTCAGAGATTTGTTTCAGTTGAGTTTAATAGCCTGATGGCTGTGGGGAAGTAGCTATTCCTGAACCTGGACGTTGCAGTCTTCAGGCTCCTGTACCTTCTACCTGAAGGTAGCGGGGAGATGAGTGTGTGGCCAGGATGGTGTGGGTCCTTGATGATGCTGCCAGCCTTTTTGAGGCAGCGACTGCGATAGATCCCCTCGATAGTAGGGAGGTCAGAGCCGATGATGGACTGGGCAGTGTTTACTACTTTTTGTAGTCTTTTCCTCTCCTGGATGCTCAAGTTGCCGAACCATGTACCATGTACTAACTTCAAGAAAATGAAATTTTTGTGTTAATTCTAAAGTTAACTAACCTTTTAATGACTGTGTTGTGACTGCTTTCTAGAGTATAGTCGCATTCAAACTAAATTATGAGCATAACAGGTGTTAAAATAGCACTCATGACTTACTAATGTTTTAATTGTGGCCGTCAGTCGGGGAGGATTATGTCGTTGAATCTTCTGAATTTTTAATACGTTCATTTTAAGATTAAAATAAAAATAATAAAAGACGAACAAAAACATATTAATAAAAATAAAAGGATTTGTTCTACAAAATTTGGATTCATTCAAAAGGCCACAAATGGTAAAATTATGGAATTAAAAAGATTGGACATCTTTATAGGGAAGGCATCTTTCTGTCATTTCAAGAGTTACAACAGAATCATGGACTGCACTCAAATAACTTTTTCAGATATCTACAAATTAGAGATTATGTTAAATCTAATACACAAGTATATAGGACTAGGGAACCAGACATTCTTGATGAATGTTTGAATAAGCATCCTAACACTGAAAAATTAATAGCTTATATTTATAACACCCTCTTAAACAATGAGGTACCACCGATGGAATTATATAGACACACATGGGAAAACGAGTTAGGTCATTCTATAACGAAAGACATTTGGGACGAAAGTTTACAACATATACATCAATGCTCGTTAAATGCCAGACATGCTTTAATACAATTTAAAGTCTTACACAGATTACATTACTCCAAAATAAAACTAAATAGAATCTTCCCACATATTTCTCCTATCTGTGATAAATGCTTACATCTAGAGGCCAATTTAACACATACTTTTGCAAATTGTATAAAAATCAAAAATTTCTGGATTGATATTTTTGAAATAATTTCTGAAGTTGTTAATACCAAATTGGCTCCAGACTCAAAATTAATAATACTTGGGATATCAGAACAAAGTTTAACACTCATAACAAGCCAAAGAAACTTCCTTGACTACAGTATGATAACTGGGAAAACATTAATATTAAAATTTTGGAAAGGTCCTATAACCCCCACAATTAAAATGTGGATTGTGGAAATGTCGGAGACCCTACATCTAGAAAGAATTAGACTTGTCTTAATGGACAAACAAGAACTTTTTGTTAAAATATGGGCGCCATTCATTAACTATTTGAAGGGATAGATGGGCCCAGCACGAAAACCCAACTGAAGCTTGAACTCAGGATTAGATGTAAAATTATATTTCATAACCTACGAACTTATCTCCAATGACGTATTATAAGTAACTCATTCCACTTCCTTTTTTTTTGATATTTGTAATGCTTTTTTCTTTCTACCTTTCTTTTTCTATCTATATAAAAAAGAAAAAAAAACATTAGAAGCAAAATTAATCGACAATGGACAATGTATGATTGATGTATATGAAAAGTTTTTTTTTTCTATTATAATATGTTACTATACTTTATAATATGTTTGCTTCTAATAAAAATATTAATCAAAAGGCCGCACTTAAAGCCTAGAAGGCCACATGGTTCCCCACCCCTGGTCCAGGGCCAAGAAGTCACCATTATGCAATGGAGAACTCTGGTAGATGGTTTGTGGTTGTAAGTGCCGCAGTCACATCCGTACGATAACCTCAAAGCCTCATGCTTTCAATAGACAAGCACACAACAAGAAATATGACTCAATATCTGTAGATTCATCCAAAAGAATTGCATTTAAAAGCTTTGAGACATCTGCAGGAGTTTAGGTGTTAGCCATAGCCCTTATTACAACCGTCAGATATTATGGGTTCAAGTCTCACCCCGGCCACTCCCTCTTCTCCCCTCTCCCATCGGGCAAAAGGTACAGAAGTGTGAAAACGCACACCTCCAGATTCAGGGACAGTTTCTTCCCAGCTGTTATCAGGCAACTGAACCATCCTACCACAACCAGAGAGCGGTCCTGAACTACTATCTACCTCATTGGTGACCCTCAGACTGGCTTTACCTTGCACTAAACATTATTCCCTTTATCCTGTATCTGTACACTGTGAATGGCTCGATTGTAATCATGTATTGTCTTTCCGCTGACTGGTTAGCACACAACAAAAGCTTTTCACTGCACCTCGGTACACGTGACAATAAACTAAACTGAACTAAACTAAACATATGTTTAAGAAAGAACTGCAGATGCTGGAATAATCGAAGGTAGACAAAAATGCTGGAGAAACTCAGCAGGTGAGGCAGCATATATGGAGAGAAGGAATAGGCGGCGTTTCGGGTCGAGACCTTAAACATATAGTTAGATAAATTATGTACAATCCATTAAGGTGAAGGGGAAAAGAGTTAATAGCAATCTGAGGGGTAACTTTTTCACATAAAGGGTGGTGGGTGTATGGAACGAGCTGCCAGAGGAGGTAGTTGAGGAAACAGTTAGCAGGTTTGGAGGGATATGGGCCAAACGCGGGCAGGTGGGACTAGTGTAGCCGGGACAGGTTGGCCAGTGTGGGCAAGGTTGGGCCGAAGGGCCTGTTTCCACCCTGTATCACCCTATGACTGACCAGTTCCGCAGTTCCCAAAGATGTATCCCTTATGTGATCACACTGTCCCTCACCAACAATCAGCTCATCGGAACCACCCTGCCTGAGGTGATCATTGATCACTGAGGAGATCATCACTTTAACATCAAGGAGCTCGCAGTCTCGGGGAAGAGACAGACGTCGGGAAGCTCCAAAAGCCGCAGGACGTTCGACCAGCCCCGACCCGGGGTCAGATCGGCCGGCGCGGCGGAGCTGAGATTCCCCCCCACCCCGATGCATGAGCTTGATCGCCCCGACGAGGAGGCCCGCCGCCGGCTACGGGAGTAAAATCGTCCCGTCAACGGAAGGCTCGAGGCCCCCGACCGCTGGAGGACAAAAAAGGGAAGAGATCGAACTTTTTTTTCACCTTCCATCACAGTGAGGAATGTGGAGGAGTCACTGTGGTGGATGTTCATGTTAAAATGTATTTTGTGTGTTCCGTTGCTTATTATTGGTATGACTGTATGGCAAATGAAATTCCTCGTATGTTGCAACACATTCTTGGCTAATAAAGTATGATTATGATGATGATTATTTGTTTAAGAAGGAACAGCAGATGCTGGAAAAATCGAAGGCAGACAAAAATGCTGGAGAAACTCAGTGGGTGAGGCAGCATCTATGGAACGAAGGATTATGATGATTGTTAGGTGTGAAATTTGTGCCATGATCGTGAGAGCAGTTACAGGAGCATCTCTTGTCCAGGGATACGAGGAAGGATCAATTGAGTATCAATGGACAGTTAATCCAAAATGGCAAGTTGAGATGGTGAGTAAAAGGGTGGGTGGGTTAATCAAAGAAACCATCAAGCATTTACATAGATACATAGATACATAGAAAATAGGTGCAGGAGTAGGCCATTCAGCCCTTCGAGCCTGCACCGCCATTCAATATGATCATGGCTGATCATCCAACTCAGTATCCCATACCTGCCTTCTCTCCATACCCCCTGATCCCTTTAGCCACAAGGGCCACATCTAACTCCCTCTTAAATATAGCCAATGAACTGGCCTCAACTACCCTCTGTGGCAGAGAGTTCCAGAGATTCACCACTCTCTGTGTGAAAAATGTTTTTCCTCATCTCGGTCTTAAAGGATTTCCCCCTTATCCTTGAGCTGTGACCCCTTGTCCTGGACTTCCCCAACATCGGGAACAATCTTCCTGCATCTAGCCTGTCCAACCCCATAAGAATTGTGTACGTTTCTATAAGATCCCCTCTCAATCTCCTAAATTCTAGCGAGTATAAGCCAAGTCTATCCAGTCTTTCTTCATATGAAAGTCCTGACATCCCAGGAATCAATCTGGTGAACCTTCTGTGCACTCCCTCTATGGCTATAATGTCCTTCCTCAGATTTGTTAAAGAAATCTCCGTTGACAAATGAGTAGGAATTTGTCAGAGCATGCATTTGCGGGATTCTTTGAGATACAGCATGGAAACAGCGCCGTCTGCCCACCGAGTCCGCGCTGACCAGCGACACCCGTTCGCACATTAGTTCTACGTTATCCCACTTTCTCATCCTCAGTGGCTAGTGGGGTACCGCAAGGCTCGGTGCTGGGACCGCAGCTATTTACAATATACATCAATGCTTTGGATGAAGGGATTCAAAGTAACATTAGCAAATTTGCAGATGACACAAAGCTGGGTGGCAGTGTGAACTGTGAGGAGAATGCTATGAGGATGCAGGGTGACTTGGACAGGTTGAGGGAGTGGGCAGATGCATGGCAGATGCAGTTGAAGGTTTAATGTGGATAAATGTGAGGTTCTCCACTTTGGTGGCAAGAAACAGGAAGGAAGATTATTATCTGAATGGTGTCAAGTTGGGAAAAGGGGAAGTACAACAGGATCTGGGGGTCCTTGTTCATCAGTCTATGAAAGTAAACCAGATCACTTCCACCTGACGTGGTCTGCATTTATAGAATTATTACAAACATAGGGTGCAAAAGTACTTTAAAAAAAATTGAGGTCAGGTAAGGGGGGATGCTAGTTGAAGAGTTGGTATGTCCCATTTACGTAATGCTCATAAAAATATTTGTTTCTCTCTTTTTCCTCTTTCTCTTTCTCTTTCTTTCCTAGGGTCTATTTCTTAACTCTTTTTCTTTTGTTTTTAATTTTGCTCTTATAGGGTCTTCGTCCTTTTTTGTTGTCACATTTCCTACACTTTCACTTTTTCCTTCACTTTCTTCTTTCTTTCAATCTTTTCCTTTTCTAGTGTAAAAAATAAATGGAGTACATTAATTGTAAGAAGATATAAATGACGAGTACTAATGTATGTGGTTGTAATGTAATGTACTTCTAATAAATAAAAATAAAAAAATAAAAAGGATGAAAGTAAGCATGCAGGCAGTGAAGAAAGCGAATGGCATGTTGGCCTTCATAACAAGAAGAGTCGAGTATAGGAGCAAAGAGGTCCTTCTGCAGTTGTCCAGGCCTTGGTGAGACCACAACTGGAGCATTGTGTGCAGTTTTGGTCCCCTAATTTGAGGAAGGACATTCTTGCTATTGAGGGAGTGCAGCATAGGTTTCAAGGTTAATTCTCGGGATGGAGGGACTGTCATATGCTGAGAGAATGGAGCGGCTGGGCTTGTACACTCTGGAGTTTAGAAGGACGAGAGGGGATCTTATTGAAACATATAATATTTTTAAGGGTTTGGACACGCTAGAGGCAGGAAACATGTTCCCGATGTTGGGGGAGTCCAGAACCAGGGGCCACAGTTTAAGAATAAGGGGTAAGCCATTTAGAATGGAGACGAGGAAACACTTTTTCTCACAGAGAGTTGTGAGTCTGTGGAATTCTCTGACTCAGAGGGCGGTGGAGGCCGGTTCTCTGGATGCTTTCAAGAGAGAGCTAGATAGGGCTCTTAAAGATAGCGGAGTCAGGGGATATGGGGGAGAAGGCAGGAACGGGGTACAGATTGGGGATGATCAGCCATGATCACATTGAATGGCGGTGCTGGCTCGAAGGGCCGAATGGCCTACTCCTGCACCTATTGTCTATTGTCCCTACACACTAGGGGGCAATTTACAGAAGGCCGATTAACCTACAAGCCCTCACGTGTTTGGGATGTGGGAGGAAGCCGGAGCACCCGGAGTAAATCCACATGGTCACAGGGAGAATGTATATACAGTACAAACTCCACACAGGCAGCTTCCGAAGTCAGGATCGAGCTTGGGACACTGGCACTATGAGGCAGAGGCACTACCCACTGTGCCACTGCACTGCCCAAACATTCTTTCTAAGTCATTGGAGGCAGTAGTGATTTCATCACTCCCGGCTCCCTCCTTTTTACGAGGATGGGGTTGCCAGGACTAGAGGGTGTGAGCTACAGGGAGAGGTTGGGCAGGCTGGGTCTCTATTCCTTGGAGCGCAGGAGGAGGAGGGGAGATCCTATAGAGTAAAATCATGAGAGGAATGGATCGGATAGATGCACAGAGTCTCTTGCCCAGAGTAGGGGAATCGAGGACCAGAGGACATAGGTTCAAGGTGAAGGGGAAAAGATTTAATAGAAATCTGAGGGGTAACTTTTTCACACAAAGGGTGGTGGGTGTATGGAACGAGCTGCCAGAGGAGGTAGTTGAGGCTGGGACTATCCCAACGTTGAAGAAACAGTTAGACAGGTACATGGATAGGACAGGTTTGGAGGGATATGGACCAAGTGCAGGCAGGTGGGACTTGTGTAGCTGGGACATGTTGGCTGGTGTGGGCAAGTTGGGCCGAAGGTCCTGTATCAGCCTATGACTCAACTCATCAACTGGTCAACTCCTCCCCTCCCACTCAAACTACCCCCTCTCCAGGTACATTCCCCTGTCCCTATACCTCCTCCCCTCGACTCCGTCCAAGGACCCCGACAGTCCTTTCAGGTGAGGCAGAGGTTCACTTGCACCTCCTCCAACCTCATCTACTGTATCCGCTGTTCCAGGTGTGGACTCCTGTATATCTGCGAGACCAAGCGCAGGTTCGGCGATCGTTTCACTGAACACCTCCGCTCAGTCCCGTCTAAACCTACCTGATCTCCCGATTGCTCAACACTTTAACTCCCCCTCCCATTCCCACACTGACCTTTCTGTCCTGGGCTTCCTCCATTGCCAGCGCAAATTGGAGGAACAGCAACTCATATTTCACTAGGGCAGCTTCTGAAGTAGCCTTTGCTTTCCCTCTCTCTCCATCCCCCCCCCTTACCAGTTCTCCCACCAGTCTTACTGCCTCCGACTACATTCTATCTCTGTACCGCCCACTCCCCTGACGTCAGTCTGAAGAAGGGTCTCGACCCGAAACGTCACCCGTTCCTTCTCCCTGAGATGCTGCCTGTCCCGCTGAGGTACTCCAGCTTTTTATGTCTATCTTCGATTTAAACCAGCATCTGCAGTTCTTTCCTTCACAGTAGTGATTTCATCATTGATCTCAAGTCAAGTCAAGTGAGTTTATTGTCATGTGTCCCTGGTAGGACAATGAAATTCTTGCTTTGCTTGAGCACAACAGAACATAGTAGGCATTTACTACAAGGCATTCTATAAATATATACACAATGGTCAATATACTGATAACGTGCAAATAACAGTATTGGCTAGTAAAGTTCAGTGTTATGTTCGAGCCAGGTTTAATAGCCTGATGGCTGTGGGGAAGTAGCTGTTCCTGAACCTGGTCGTTGCAGTCTTCAGGCTCCTGTACCTTCTACCTGAAGGTAGTAGGGAGATGAGTGTGTGGCCAGGATGGTGTGGGTCCTTGATGATGCTGCCAGCCTTTTTGAGGCAGCGACTGTGGTAGATCCCCTCGGTGGAAGGGAGGTCAGAGCCGATGATGGACTGGGCAGTGTTTACTACCTTTTGTAGTCTTTTCCTCTCCAGGGCACTCAAGTTGCCGAACCAAGCCACGATGCAACCGGTCAGCATGCTCTCTACTGTGTACCTGTAGAAGTTAGAGAGAGTCCTCCTTGACAAACCGACTCTCCGTAATCTTCTCAGGAAGTAGAGGCGCTGATGTGATCTCTGACTTTGCCGAGAGATGGCTCTGAAGATGGTCCAAGTCCAGGGAGACACCATCATGCAATGGAGAACACTGGTAGATGGAGTATCTTTGGTTTGTGGTTGAAAGTACCACAGTTACACCCGTACTCAAAGCTTCATGCTTTCAATAAACAGTTAGTTTAGTTTAGTTTAATGATACAGCGTGGAAACAAGCCCTTCGGCCCAACGAGTCCTCACCGACCAGCGATCTCCGCACATTAACAACATCCTACACCAGGGGCAATTTTTTTTTAGAATTATACCAAGCCAATTAACCTACAAACCTGTACGTCTTTGGAGTGCGGGATGAAACCGAAGTTCTCGGAGAAAACCCACGTGGGTCACGGGGGGAACGTACAAACCATACAGACAAGCACCCGTAGCCGTGTTTATTACACAAAACAAAATTCGGAGTCGATAGCAATATTCAAAGTTTACCGTGAATTTCTAAACCTGCGGGTTTCGACAGAGGAGTTAGACTTAGACTTAGACTTAGATTCATTTATTGTCATTCAGACCTTTCGGGCTGAACGAAATTTCGTTGCCTGCAGTCATACATATAATAAATAACAAAACACACAATAAACACAAATTAACATCCACCACAGTGAGTTCACCAGGCACCTCCTCACTGTGATGGAGGCAAAAGTCTTAAAGTCTCTGTCTCTTCCCTCTTTGTTCTCCCTCTGCGCTGAGGCGATCCAGGCTTCTGACGTTGTGACCCCGCCGGGTGATGGTAAGTCAATCCCGCGGCTGAATCCGTGCTCTGTCCGCGACGGGCCGGTTCAAACTCCGCGGCCCGGGGTGGCCGAAGCTGCCGCACTCCAGTCCAGCGGTGTGTTGTCATGGAAGGTTAACAGCAACATTCAATCATTGGAAAGATAAAGACAGAAAATGCTGAAAATACTCAGCAGCTTAATATAGGTCGGAGACAGAGGCCCTTCGGCCCATTGAGTCCGCACTGACCAGCAAACACCTGTACATTAGATCTATCCTACACGTTAGCGACAATTTACAGAAGCCAATTCACCTGCAAAGCCTGCGTGACTTTGGAATTTGGGAGGAAACGGAGCACCCGGAATAAACCCACGCGGTCACAGGGAGAACATGCAAACTCCGTACATAGATACATAGATACATAGAAAATAGGTGCAGGAGTAGGCCATTCGGCCCTTCAATATGATCATGGCTGATCATCCAACTCAGTATCCCGTACCTGCCTTCTCTCCATACCCCCTGATCCCTTTAGCCACAAGGGCCACATCTAACTCCCTCTTAAATATAGCCAATGAACTGGCCTAAACTACCCTCTGTGGCAGAGAGTTCCAGAGATTCACCACTCTCTGTGTGAAAAAGTTTTTTCTCATCTCGGTCTTAAAGGATTTCCCCCTTATCCTTAAGCTGTGACCCCTTGTCCTGGACTTCCCCAACATCGGGAACAATCTTCCTGCATCTAGCCTGTCCAACCCCATAAGAATTTTGTTAGTTTCTATAAGATCCCTTCTCAATCTCCTAAATTCTAGCGAGTATAAGCCGAGTCTATCCAGTCTTTCTTCATATGAAAGTCCTGACATCCCAGGAATCAGTCTGGTGAACCTTCTCTGCACTCCCTCTATGGCTATAATGTCCTTCCTCAGATTTGGAGACCAAAACTGTACGCAATACTCCAGGTGTGGTCTCACCAAGACCCTGTACAACTGCAGTAGAACCTCCCTGCTCCTATACTCAAATCCTTTTGCTATGAAAGCTAACATACCATTCGCTTTCTTCACTGCCTGCTGCACCTGCATGCCTACTTTTAATGACTGGTGTACCATGACACCCAGGTCTCGCTGCATCTCCCCTTTTCCTAATCGGCAACCATTTAGATAATAGTCTGCTTTCCTGTTTTTGCCACCAAAGTGGATAACCTCACATTTATCCACAGACAGCAGCATGTATAGGCAGGATCGAGCCGGGGTCTCTGCCAGTGGAAGGAAGCAACTCTACCGCTGCACCGCTGCGCCACCCTCAAGGAGATCAAGCCGCATCCATGCAAAGAGAAACAGAGCCACAGTTTCAGGTCAGACACCATTTGCCAGAACCCATTTGGCTTTTAATGAGAGACGCAAAAAGCTGGAGTAACTCAGCGGGACAGACAGCATCTCCGGAGAAAAGGAATAGGTGATGTATCGGGTCGAGACCATTCTTCAGACTGAGAGTCAGGGAAAGATTGAAAAGACTAGGCTTGTATTCACTGGAGTTTAGAAGGATGAGGGGATATCTTATAGAAACATATAAAATTATAAAAGGACTCGACAAGCTAGATGCAGGAAAAATGTTCCCAATGTTGGGCGAGTCCAGAACCAGGGGCCACAGTCTTAGAATAAAGGGGTGGCCATTTAAGACTGAGGTGAGAAAAAATGTTTTCACCCAGAGAGTTGTGAATTTAAGGAATTCCCTGCCACAGAGGGCAGTGGAGGCCAAATCATTGGATGGATTTAAGAGAGAGTTAGATAGAGCTCTAGGGGCTAGTGGAATCAAGGGATATGGGGAGAAGGCAGACATGGGTTATTGATTGGGGATGATCAGCCATGATCACAACGAATGGCCTCCTCCTGCACCTATTTTCTATGTTTCTATGCACCAGTCTGAAGGAAGAGAATTGTGAAAACGCACACCTCCAGATTCAGAGACAGTTTCTTCCCAGCTGTTATCAGGCAACTGAACCATCCTACGACAACCAGAGAGCAGTCCTGAACTACTATCTACCTCAATGGTGACCCTCGGACTTTACTGGCTTTACCTTGCACTAAATATTATTCCCTTATCATTATCTGTACACTGTGGATGGATCGACTGTAATCATGTATTGTCTTTCCGCTGACTGGTTAGCACGCAACAAAAAAGCTTTTCACTGCGCCTCGGAACACATGACAATAAACTGAACTAAATTGAACTTCAACACTCTGCCGGTAATGGAAAGTCGTTGACCGGACTTGGAGACATAGTGATTATTTTCAGGAGTGTTAAAAGTAAGCAGAATTTGTTGTGTTTCGGCTGTTGCATTAACTGAAGCCTTACACAGATCTACAGAATCTACATGATAAAACTTCAAAGTAAGGATAGGCATCACAGTATATTCCAAGACAAGTTGATTTAGCCGTGCAGCACAATTCACAAAGTAAATTTAACAATTCACAAAACAGTTGCAATTATATAATTTGTGAACAGAGTGTAAACCACAGTTAGATCGATTTCTCTCATGTGTAGGAAGGAACTGTAGATGTGTAAGAAAGTACAGCAGACTATGTTTCAGGTTGAGACCCTTCTTCAGATGGGGTTCGGGTGTCCATAAGTCGGCCGTTCAAAACCCAGAGAGGTCCTGGGAGGAACCTGGGTCTCTGGTGCTGTAAGGCAGCAACTCCACCGCTGTGCCACCGTGCCACCCCTCAATATCAATGCAGGTATTTTCTAAGGTAGACACAAAATGCTGGAGTAACTCAGCGGGACAGGCAGCACCTCTGGAGAGAAGGAACGGGTGACGTTTCTGCTCGGGACCCTTCTTCAGACTGATGTCAGGGGAGTGGGCGGGACAGAGATAGAATGTAGTCGGAGACAGTCAGACCGGTCGGAGAATTGGTAAAGGGGGAGGAGATGGAGGGCGAAAGCAAGGGCTATCTGAAGTCAATGTTCATACCACTGGGGTGTAAGCTGCCCAAGCGAAATATGAGATGCTGTTCCTCCAATTAGCGCTGGGCCTCACTCTGACAGTGGAGGAGGCCCAGGACAGAAAGGTCAGTGTGGGAATGGGAGGGGGAGTTGAAGTGTTTGGCCACCGGGAGATCAGGTAGGTTTAGGCGGACTGAGCGGAGGTGTTCAGCGGAACGATCGCCGAACCTGCGCTTGGTCTCGCCGATGTAGAGAAGGTGACACCTGGAACATCGGATACAGTAGATGAGGTTGGAGGAGGTGCAAGTGAACCTCTGCCTCACCTGGAAAGACTGTTTGGGTTCTAGGACGGAGTCGAGGGGGGGAGGTAAAGGGACAGGTGTTGCATCTGTTGCAAAGGAACTGCAAATGCTGGTTCACACCGAAGATAGATAGAAAAGGCTGGAGTAATTCAGCGGGACAGGCAGCATCTCTGGAAAGAAGGAATGGTGGGACATTCCCAACATCACACTGGTGTGGTCCTGGTGAAAATAACTATTTCCTTCCCATCTCGAGTTTCCTCCTCCTATCACTAGAGGGAGCTCCAGGCACGTGCTCAGGCTGGATTTTAGCAGCAGACCTGAAAGAAATTATAGACACAAAAAAGCTGGAGTAACTCAGCGGGACAGGCAGCATCTCTGGAGAGAAGAGGAATGGGTGGGGTTTCGGGTCGAGACTCCTTCTTTATTTCCGACCTGATACTAGTTCTCTGAATGTGGCGTCACAGGTAGATAGTGTGGTGAAGTGGACTTTTGGCACCTGGCCTTCATCCGTCTGCCCATAGAGGGAGTGCAGAGAAGGTTCACCAGACTGATTCCTGGGATGTCAGGACTGTCTTATGAAGAAAGACTGGATAGACTTGGTTTATACTCTCTAGAATTTAGGAGATTGAGAGGGGATCTTATAGAAACGTACAAAATTCTTAAGGGGTTGGACAGGCTAGATGCAGGAAGATTGCTCCCGATGTTGAGGAAGTCCAGGACAAGGGGTCACAGCTTAAGGATAAGGGGGAAATCCTTTAAAACTGACATGAGAAGAACTTTTTCCACACAGAGAGTGGTGAATCTGTGGAACTCTCTGCCACAGAGGGTAGTC
>JAXLNO010001541.1:0-148715 GCA_038087875.1 Malacoraja senta
TCAGGTAGTCCTTGCTTTCTCCTCTTTCCCCTCCTCTTCCCAGCTCTCCCACAGCCCACTGTCTCCGTCTCTTCCTTTCTTCTTACCCCCACCCACACATCAGTCTGAAGAAGGGTCTCGACCCGAAACGTCACCTATTCCTTCGCTCCATAGATGCTGCCTCACCCACTGAGTTTCTCCAGCATTTATGTCTACCATTGGTGTCTAAACCCATGACTGTAAGCTTCAGGGAAGAGCATCTGGTGACTTTACCTGGTCTCGTTATGTGACTCCAGGCCCCCAGTCATGTAGCCGACCGTTATCAGCTCTGAAATGGCCCAGGGAAACATCCAGTTCAAAGGCGGTTGCGGACAGGAAACAAATGTTAGTTCACTTCACTTGCACCTCCTCCAACCTCATCAACCTCAAGGTGTGGACTCTTACACATCTGCGAGACCAAACGTAGACTGGGCAATAGTTTCGCTGAAAACCTTCGCTCAGTCTGCCTGGACCAACCAGAACTCCCGGTTGCTAAACACTTTAATTCCCCGCCCCATTCCCACATTGACCTTTCTGTCCTGGGCCTCCTCCACTGTCAGAGTGAGATGAAACACAAATTGGAGGAACAGCGTCTCATATTTCACTTGGACAGCTTACAACCCAGCAGTATGAATATTGATTTCATGAATTGTTTCCATGTCCCAGCTACACTAGTCCCACCTGCCTGTGTTTGGCCCACATCCTTCCAACCATGTACTATCAATGTACCTGTCCAACTGTTTCTTAAATATTGGGATAGTCCCAGCCACAACTACCTCCTCCGCAGCTCATTCCATACACCACCACCCTCTGTGTGGAAAGGTTACCCCTCAGATTCCAATTCAATCTTTTCCCCTTCACCTTGAACCTATGTCCTCTGGTCCTCGATTCCCCTACTCTGGGCAAAGGACTTTGTGCATCTACCCTATCTATTCCTCTCATGATTTTGTACACCTCTATAAGGTCACCGAGGTGCAGGAGTAGGCCATTCGGCCCTTCGAGTCAGCACCGCCATTCAATGTGATCATGGCTGATCATCCACAATCAGGAGCCCGTTCCAGCCTCCTCCCCATATCCCCTGACTCCGCTATCTTTAAGACCCCAATCTAGCTCTCTCTTGAAAGTATCCAGAGAACCTGACTCCACCGCCCTCTGAGGCAGTGAATTCGCACAAGACCTCTCAACTTCTATACTCAATACTCAGACTGATGAAACCCAATGTGTCAAAAGTATTTTTGACCACCCTATCTACCTGCGACTCCACCTTCAAGGAACCATGCACCTGTACTCCTAGATCCCTCTGCTCTACAACACTCCCCGGAGGCCTACCATTGTCTGGTCATGTCCCCAATGTCTTTTCCCCGAGGTGTGTTCCTCCAATACCCGGCCCCGTGGGATTTCCTGCAATGTCTGGCCCTCGGACTTACGCCTTTTGGATCAGGTGCTGGTGTTGACTCTTCAGTATCTGTTGTATCCTATTTTGAACCTGTCCATGTACTCCTCTCCTGATGCGTTTTAGCCCAGTATCTGGTGTATTTGGTGCACTCATAGAGTCATAGATTAATACAGTGTGGAAACAGGCCCTTCGCCCAACACGCCCACACCGGCCATCAATGTCCCAGCTACTCTAGTCCCACTTGCCTGCACTTGGTCCATATTCCTCCAAACATGTCATCTTGGGGAACGGCTGCTAACCAGCAGCCGTCCGTTAATTTCACTTTTTGCTTTAGTTTTTAGTTAACTATGTCTGTCTTTCCTGGGGAATTTGACTTTTCTTGTGGGGGGGCAATGGGGAAAACTATTTTTAGGTCCCTACCTGGTCGGTGAGGCGGCTTTTTCTCCGGGCTGCCCGGTCGACCCGTCCTTGCGTCCTACCAGCGATCCTGGAGCGGCGTTTCCTGGCGGGGACCGCCTCGCACCTTCAGCTTTGGTGGCGGCACAGCGCTGGAGCGCTATCGCGGAGCGGAGCGGGCGATGCCTTGCCTGGGTCGCCGCGCTGGATCGACGCACTGGAGCTCCGGTGAGCTGCGACCGCCGAGCTCAACACCTTCGGGCTGCGGGACTTGCGGAGCGACCAGCCTTGGGCGGCGGCGCCGACTCCAACATCGGGAGCCTCTGAGCTCCAAATCGGCGCGGCCTTGTTGGCTTCAGGTGCCACGGACTCCAATAGGAGATTAGCTGTTCCAGCCGCTGCGAGAACTCTCCCGACACCGGGGCAACTGCACCCGCGAGAACGGCCAGGAACATCGGGCCTCCGTAGAGGCAACTGTGGAGGCCTCAATATGCCGTCTTTGGGAGAACTGGGGTTGGGGACTGGACATTGTGCCTTCCCCCACAGTGGTAATCATTGTGGGGGATGATTTTTGTGTGTGTGTAAATGTTAATTGATTGTTTTACTTAATGTCCAAGATGGCTGCCGGAAGGGGGAGTGGACGCTGGCGCGTATTAGCAACCGCTGCTCTCTCTTCCATACTGTGTTTTTGATTTTTGTGTTCGGATTGAATTCTGTTTTTATTTGTGTACTTGTGATGTCTTTACTATTTATTTTTTTCTGCTTACATGTTTCTACTGTAAAATCTGTAAGGTGTCCTTGAGATTTGAAAGACGCCCATAAATAAAATGTATTATTATTATTATTATTACCTGTCCAACTGTTTCTTAAACGATGGACTACCTCCTCTGGCAGCTTGTTCAATACACCCACCACCCTCTGTGTGAAAAATGTACCCCTCGGATTTCTTTTAAATCTTTTCCCTTAACCTTGAACCTATGTCCACTGGTCCTCGATTCCCCTACTCTGGGTAAAAGACTCTGTGCATCTACCCGATCTATTCCTCTTATGATTTTGTACACCTCTATAAGATCACCCCTCATCCTCCTATGCTCCATAGAATAGAGACCCAGCCTACTCAACCTCTCTCTGTAGCTCACACCCTCCAGTCCTGGCAACATCCTCGTAAAAATCCTGGCAACATCCTCAGCTGAAGTCCCTAAAGTGATGAGTAGTGATGATTAACTCCAAACATTTCATGTTCTTGTTATTTTCTTTTATTTATGTATCAAATTTCAAATGAAAACATGCAGTTCAGCAGAAAAATTAAAAACAAGCTGCAGACAATGTGTTAAACAACATCTGCTTTACAAAACCTGATTGAGCAAGTCCCCAAGCATCGGCCCCCCCTCCACCACATTGTTTCCTGTTCCTACTCCCCTCCCCATGTCCCCTTCTTGCTCCACAATATCAGCGCATCCCTCCCCCTCCCACACTCCCCTCTCCTTCACTCATCACATTCCCATCCCCTGCTCCCCTTTCCCAAACATTAATCCTGCCTTCCTCTCCCACTCCTGAATGCCACCCACTCCAGTGTCTAATACCCTGACATTTTCCCACTGTCATGTCCTATCCTGTCATTCCCTCCCACCCCCCCCCCCCCCCTCAGTCCCAACCGGTTTCTTCCCCAGCATCCCCAGTGCATTTCCAAGTTTATCTCCTGAAATGAGCGTTTGCAGTGCAGTAGCCTCGGATTGCCGAGTGAGTGAGTGAAAGACAGGGAGACTCCATTTGCCAACGGCAGCAGCTGCATGGCGATCTCTTAAGTGAATGTGGCGTGTGTGTCGGCTGGTCATTGTGGAACTTGTGGAATTCCCTGCCACAGAGGGCAGTGGAGGCCAAATCACAGGATGGATTTAAGAGAGAGTTAGATGGAGCTCTAGGGCTAGTGGAATCAAGGGATATGGGGAGAAGGCAGGCACGGGTTATTGATTGGGGACGATCAGCCATGATCACAATGAATGGCGGTGCGGGCTCGAAGGGCTGAATGGCCTCCTCCTGCACCTATTTTCTATGTTTCTATGTTTCTATGAACAGGTGAGGCAGAGGAAGAATGTTTCAGATATTGGGGAATCCAGGCCAGGAGATGACAGTCTGAGATGAAGGTGTGTAGGTGTGAGAGGGGGAGAAATGTCTTCACCCAGACAGTGGTGAACCTGGGCATTCTCTGCCACAGACAGCACTGAAGCCCAATTATTAGATATATGCAAGAATGAGTTGGATCTAGTTCTTAGGGTAAAGGGATCAAGGAATATGGCAAGAATGCAGGAAGTGAGTACTGAATATGGATGATCAGCCGTGCTCATATTGAATGTCTGTGCAGGATTGAAGGGCTGAATGGCCTGCTCCTGCAATTATTTTCTATGCTGGATGTGATAAATCTGTCCATTTGCTCAGATCAGACTCGCACCAACCTCTGTCCACACGTACCTGTCGGCTTCTCCAAGGATCTGCTCTCCGGTGTTGGCAAACTCTTGTCCTCCACCACAAAGGTGTACAGAGCCCCACTCTCCCACTCTGCAGCGGGGCCGTCAGTCCACTGGTGATGGTGTCTGCACCTCCGATCCTCTCTGCACCACGAGTTGGCACCCCGTCTTCTCTCTTCATTCCATTCACTTGCCAGGTTACCCTGAATCCCTCTAAATCACTGTGAACCACCTTACACAGAATGGTGGCTGTCTTGTTGATCCAGATCTCTTCGAAGGAAGGTTTGCTTAAAGTGACCAAGGGGCGGGTATCTGAACAGTCATCTGGGAGAAATCACAATTATTATGTCATCGTTCCCTGATGGAGCAGCTTGCCACTGAAGTATTTTGTGCTCATCTCCACCGAATGATATGCCGGTCCCATCAACATCAGGGAGATTTATCTACATTGGTGTAGGAATGAAGCTTCCTATTGATCCCACAAGGAAACCTTGCTAAACAATGTGAATTAACAAGTTGACTTTTACATTATTTGACACTTTTGTGATCATTGAACCTGTTACCAGCTATTTACTGAATCAAATGTATAAAATTCCCTCTGAGGAGAGGCAAATCAAGCTAATGTTTGAGGTCAAAATGTTCAGTTCAGTTTAGTTTATTGTCACGTGTACCGAGGTACAGTGAAAAGCTTGTGTTGCGTACTAACCAGTCAGCGGAAAGTTCTTCACTTTATATTATAAATTAGAAGCAGCGGCATTATGTTATTTAGTCGCGAATGGTCCGGAGTAGGATGAAGAAAGGTCTCGACCCGAAACCTCACCTCCCCATGTCCTCCAGGGATGTTGCCTGACCTGCTGAGTTACTCCAGCACTTTGTGTCCTTTCATTTAGTCACAACTGTTTAAATGCAGTTTGTATCCATGAGGTGTAACTAAACTCTCCTGCTGCTTTGTCAGAATGTTGTGTGTTGCAGCCGGCCTGTCCCAGAGGCTGCTACACAATGCCCAGACTGACTGTTGCCACGCTGGGGCAGGGAGAGAGCTGCTCTGCTGGACACTCTGTCACAGCTGAGGCACCCACTCACATTAAGTACAAAGGCAGAGGGAAAGACCGTTTTGAAGAAGAGTATCGTGGATCTCCACCGTGTCTGGCCTGTCGACTGGCTTGGATTGCCCTCGTTACTAAAGCAATGTCAAAGATACAATTATTTCTGTGGCCAGACTCAATTACAAGCCCATAACAGGACTGCACTGTGTTACAGTGTTGCCCATGTGTGGTACAGTTTACAATGTGGAGAATGGAGTGAATCCCAGGAGCCTACCTTGGATGTTCTTCACATCCTTCGTGATGATGGTGTTGGAGGCGCGATGATACACTGTACAATTGAAGCGTGAGCCTGACTTCCAATCCTCTGTACTCATGGTCAGGAAGTGGCTGGCACTGAAAGTGCCCCCCTGCTCCAGAGCAGTTGGTGCAGCACTGGTGTTGTTGGAGATCAGGGCACCGTCTTTACTCCAAGTGACGGTGATGAGGTCTGGGTAGAATCCAGAGACCACACACTCGAGGGTGACCTTGTGGCTACGCTTGGTCTCTTCGTGTGTTGGAAGCAGCAGTCTGACTTCAGGTTTTTTGGCCTCAACTGGAACAGAGGAAAATAAATGTTAAACTCTCTCATAGTCATAGAGTGATACAGTGTGGAAACAGGCCCTTCAGCCCAACTTGCCCACCCTGGCCAACATGTCCCAGTTACATTAGTCTCATCTGCCGTGTTTGGTCCCCATCCCTCCAAACCTGTCCCTGTCTGTTTTATTTATGTTAGGATAGTCCCTGCCTCAACTACCTGCTCTGGCAGCTTGTTTCATACATCCTCTAACCTTTGCGTGAAAAAGTTACCCCTCAGATTCCTATTAAATCTTTCCCCCTTCACCTTAAACCTATGTCCTCTGGTGCTCAATTCACCTACTCTGGGCAAGAGACTCTGTGCATCTATCCAATCTATTTCTCTCATGATTTTATACACCTCAATAAGATATTCCCTCATCCTCCTACGCTCCAAGGAATAGAGTCCCAGCCCTCTCAACCTCTCCCTATAGCTCTCTAGCCCTGGCAACATCCTTGTAAATCCCCTCTGTACCCTCTCTCTCTCTCTGTCACAGCCATTTAATCACTGATCTGTTGCCCACCTTTGTTATGGTTGGTCCGCGCTGACACTGTTGAGGATGATGAAGATTGTTGGGCGAAGCACACAAACTCCACCCCGCTGGTCCACTCCTCCACGCTGGGTTATAAAGTGAAAGGCAGAAGAATCATTGTGAACGCCAGTGTATGGAGCAGGACAGAGAAAGCGAGAGACAAGGAGGTAGATGAATGAAGGAGTGTAAAGGCAGTGTGAGTGGGCTGGGTGTGGTATGTAGTATTAACACTGGTCTGTATTGTTGGCCTCTCTGTATTGTGGTTCAGTAGGGATACACTGGCACAATGTTCCAGTGAATGATGTCATTCAGTAGTTGGGTCTCTGATCTGGAGACCGTGTTCCCACCACACCACAACGGTGAGGAGTTTAAATTCAGTTCATTAAATTTGTGCAATTAAAGGCCTGTGTCTGTAGTTGTGACATTGGGAAAGATATTGTTTATGAAGGAACTGCAGATTCTGGAAAAACCGAAGGTAGACAAAAATGCTGGAGAAACTCATCGGGTGAGGCAGCATCTATGGAGCGAAGGAATAGGTGACCTTTTGGGTTGAGACCCTTCTTCAGACTGATGTAGGGTGGGGGGGTGTGGGCGGGGCGGGAAGAAGAAGAAAGGAAGAGGCGGAGACAGTGGGCTGTGGGAGAGCTGGGAAGGGGTGGAAAGAGGGAGAAAGCAAGGAATACCTGAAATTGGAGAAATCAATGTTCATACCGCTATTTCAGGTAGTCCTTGCTTTCTCCCTCTTTCCCCTCCTCTTCCCAGCTCTCCCACAGCCCACTGTCTCCGTCTCTTCCTTTCTTCTTACCCCCACCCACACATCAGTCTGAAGAAGGGTCTCGACCCGAAACGTCACCTATTCCTTCGCTCCATAGATGCTGCCTCACCCACTGAGTTTCTCCAACATTTATGTCTACCATTGGTGTCTAAACCCATGACTGTAAGCTTCAGGGAAGAGCATCTGGTGACTTTACCTGGTCTCGTTATGTGACTCCAGGCCCCCAGTCATGTAGCCGACCGTTATCAGCTCTGAAATGGCCCAGGGAAACATCCAGTTCAAAGGCGGTTGCGGACAGGAAACAAATGTTAGTTCACTTCACTTGCACCTCCTCCAACCTCATCAACCTCAAGGTGTGGACTCTTACACATCTGCGAGACCAAACGTAGACTGGGCAATAGTTTCGCTGAAAACCTTCGCTCAGTCTGCCTGGACCAACCAGAACTCCCGGTTGCTAAACACTTTAATTCCCCGCCCCATTCCCACATTGACCTTTCTGTCCTGGGCCTCCTCCACTGTCAGAGTGAGATGAAACACAAATTGGAGGAACAGCGTCTCATATTTCACTTGGACAGCTTACAACCCAGCAGTATGAATATTGATTTCATGAATTGTTTCCATGTCCCAGCTACACTAGTCCCACCTGCCTGTGTTTGGCCCACATCCTTCCAACCATGTACTATCAATGTACCTGTCCAACTGTTTCTTAAATATTGGGATAGTCCCAGCCACAACTACCTCCTCCCGCAGCTCATTCCATACACCCACCACCCTCTGTGTGGAAAGGTTACCCCTCAGATTCCAATTCAATCTTTTCCCCTTCACCTTGAACCTATGTCCTCTGGTCCTCGATTCCCCTACTCTGGGCAAAGGACTTTGTGCATCTACCCTATCTATTCCTCTCATGATTTTGTACACCTCTATAAGGTCACCGAGGTGCAGGAGTAGGCCATTCGGCCCTTCGAGTCAGCACCGCCATTCAATGTGATCATGGCTGATCATCCACAATCAGGAGCCCGTTCCAGCCTCCTCCCCATATCCCCTGACTCCGCTATCTTTAAGACCCCAATCTAGCTCTCTCTTGAAAGTATCCAGAGAACCTGACTCCACCGCCCTCTGAGGCAGTGAATTCGCACAAGACCTCTCAACTTCTATACTCAATACTCAGACTGATGAAACCCAATGTGTCAAAAGTATTTTTGACCACCCTATCTACCTGCGACTCCACCTTCAAGGAACCATGCACCTGTACTCCTAGATCCCTCTGCTCTACAACACTCCCCGGAGGCCTACCATTGTCTGGTCATGTCCCCAATGTCTTTTCCCCGAGGTGTGTTCCTCCAATACCCGGCCCCGTGGGATTTCCTGCAATGTCTGGCCCTCGGACTTACGCCTTTTGGATCAGGTGCTGGTGTTGACTCTTCAGTATCTGTTGTATCCTATTTTGAACCTGTCCATGTACTCCTCTCCTGATGCGTTTTAGCCCAGTATCTGGTGTATTTGGTGCACTCATAGAGTCATAGATTAATACAGTGTGGAAACAGGCCCTTCGGCCCAACACGCCCACACCGGCCATCAATGTCCCAGCTACTCTAGTCCCACTTGCCTGCACTTGGTCCATATTCCTCCAAACATGTCATCTTGGGGAACGGCTGCTAACCAGCAGCCGTCCGTTAATTTCACTTTTTGCTTTAGTTTTTAGTTAACTATGTCTGTCTTTCCTGGGGAATTTGACTTTTCTTGTGGGGGGGCAATGGGGAAAACTATTTTTAGGTCCCTACCTGGTCGGTGAGGCGGCTTTTTCTCCAGGCTGCCCGGTCGAACCGTCCTTGCGTCCTACCAGCGATCCTGGAGCGGCGTTTCCTGGCGGGGACCGCCTCGCACCTTCAGCTTTGGTGGCGGCACAGCGCTGGAGCGCTATCGCGGAGCGGAGCGGGCGATGCCTTGCCTGGGTCGCCGCGCTGGATCGACGCACTGGAGCTCCGGTGAGCTGCGACCGCCGAGCTCAACACCTTCGGGCTGCGGGACTTGCGGAGCGACCAGCCTTGGGCGGCGGCGCCGACTCCAACATCGGGAGCCTCTGAGCTCCAAATCGGCGCGGCCTTGTTGGCTTCAGGTGCCACGGACTCCAATAGGAGATTAGCTGTTCCAGCCGCTGCGAGGACTCTCCCGACACCGGGGCAACTGCACCCGGCGAGAACGGCCAGGAACATCGGGCCTCCGTAGAGGCAACTGTGGAGGCCTCAATATGCCGTCTTTGGGAGAACTGGGGTTGGGGACTGGACATTGTGCCTTCCCCCACAGTGGTAATCATTGTGGGGGATGATTTTTGTGTGTGTGTAAATGTTAATTGATTGTTTTACTTAATGTCCAAGATGGCTGCCGGAAGGGGGAGTGGACGCTGGCGCGTATTAGCAACCGCTGCTCTCTCTTCCATACTGTGTTTTTGATTTTTGTGTTCGGATTGAATTCTGTTTTTATTTGTGTACTTGTGATGTCTTTACTATTTATTTTTTTCTGCTTACATGTTTCTACTGTAAAATCTGTAAGGTGTCCTTGAGATTTGAAAGACGCCCATAAATAAAATGTATTATTATTATTATTATTACCTGTCCAACTGTTTCTTAAACGATGGACTACCTCCTCTGGCAGCTTGTTCAATACACCCACCACCCTCTGTGTGAAAAATGTACCCCTCGGATTTCTTTTAAATCTTTTCCCCTTAACCTTGAACCTATGTCCACTGGTCCTCGATTCCCCTACTCTGGGTAAAAGACTCTGTGCATCTACCCGATCTATTCCTCTTATGATTTTGTACACCTCTATAAGATCACCCCTCATCCTCCTATGCTCCATAGAATAGAGACCCAGCCTACTCAACCTCTCTCTGTAGCTCACACCCTCCAGTCCTGGCAACATCCTCGTAAAAATCCTGGCAACATCCTCAGCTGAAGTCCCTAAAGTGATGAGTAGTGATGATTAACTCCAAACATTTCATGTTCTTGTTATTTTCTTTTATTTATGTATCAAATTTCAAATGAAAACATGCAGTTCAGCAGAAAAATTAAAAACAAGCTGCAGACAATGTGTTAAACAACATCTGCTTTACAAAACCTGATTGAGCAAGTCCCCAAGCATCGGCCCCCCCTCCACCACATTGTTTCCTGTTCCTACTCCCCTCCCCATGTCCCCTTCTTGCTCCACAATATCAGCGCATCCCTCCCCCTCCCACACTCCCCTCTCCTTCACTCATCACATTCCCATCCCCTGCTCCCCTTTCCCAAACATTAATCCTGCCTTCCTCTCCCACTCCTGAATGCCACCCACTCCAGTGTCTAATACCCTGACATTTTCCCACTGTCATGTCCTATCCTGTCATTCCCTCCCACCCCCCCCCCCCCCCTCAGTCCCAACCGGTTTCTTCCCCAGCATCCCCAGTGCATTTCCAAGTTTATCTCCTGAAATGAGCGTTTGCAGTGCAGTAGCCTCGGATTGCCGAGTGAGTGAGTGAAAGACAGGGAGACTCCATTTGCCAACGGCAGCAGCTGCATGGCGATCTCTTAAGTGAATGTGGCGTGTGTGTCGGCTGGTCATTGTGGAACTTGTGGAATTCCCTGCCACAGAGGGCAGTGGAGGCCAAATCACAGGATGGATTTAAGAGAGAGTTAGATGGAGCTCTAGGGGCTAGTGGAATCAAGGGATATGGGGAGAAGGCAGGCACGGGTTATTGATTGGGGACGATCAGCCATGATCACAATGAATGGCGGTGCGGGCTCGAAGGGCTGAATGGCCTCCTCCTGCACCTATTTTCTATGTTTCTATGTTTCTATGAACAGGTGAGGCAGAGGAAGAATGTTTCAGATATTGGGGAATCCAGGCCAGGAGATGACAGTCTGAGATGAAGGTGTGTAGGTGTGAGAGGGGGAGAAATGTCTTCACCCAGACAGTGGTGAACCTGGGCATTCTCTGCCACAGACAGCACTGAAGCCCAATTATTAGATATATGCAAGAATGAGTTGGATCTAGTTCTTAGGGTAAAGGGATCAAGGAATATGGCAAGAATGCAGGAAGTGAGTACTGAATATGGATGATCAGCCGTGCTCATATTGAATGTCTGTGCAGGATTGAAGGGCTGAATGGCCTGCTCCTGCAATTATTTTCTATGCTGGATGTGATAAATCTGTCCATTTGCTCAGATCAGACTCGCACCAACCTCTGTCCACACGTACCTGTCGGCTTCTCCAAGGATCTGCTCTCCGGTGTTGGCAAACTCTTGTCCTCCACCACAAAGGTGTACAGAGCCCCACTCTCCCACTCTGCAGCGGGGGCCGTCAGTCCACTGGTGATGGTGTCTGCACCTCCGATCCTCTCTGCACCACGAGTTGGCACCCCGTCTTCTCTCTTCATTCCATTCACTTGCCAGGTTACCCTGAATCCCTCTAAATCACTGTGAACCACCTTACACAGAATGGTGGCTGTCTTGTTGATCCAGATCTCTTCGAAGGAAGGTTTGCTTAAAGTGACCAAGGGGCGGGTATCTGAACAGTCATCTGGGAGAAATCACAATTATTATGTCATCGTTCCCTGATGGAGCAGCTTGCCACTGAAGTATTTTGTGCTCATCTCCACCGAATGATATGCCGGTCCCATCAACATCAGGGAGATTTATCTACATTGGTGCAGGAATGAAGCTTCCTATTGATCCCACAAGGAAACCTTGCTAAACAATGTGAATTAACAAGTTGACTTTTACATTATTTGACACTTTTGTGATCATTGAACCTGTTACCAGCTATTTACTGAATCAAATGTATAAAATTCCCTCTGAGGAGAGGCAAATCAAGCTAATGTTTGAGGTCAAAATGTTCAGTTCAGTTTAGTTTATTGTCACGTGTACCGAGGTACAGTGAAAAGCTTGTGTTGCGTACTAACCAATCAGCGGAAAGTTCTTCACTTTATATTATAAATTAGAAGCAGCGGCATTATGTTATTTAGTCGCGAATGGTCCGGAGTAGGATGAAGAAAGGTCTCGACCCGAAACCTCACCTCCCCATGTCCTCCAGGGATGTTGCCTGACCTGCTGAGTTACTCCAGCACTTTGTGTCCTTTCATTTAGTCACAACTGTTTAAATGCAGTTTGTATCCATGAGGTGTAACTAAACTCTCCTGCTGCTTTGTCAGAATGTTGTGTGTTGCAGCCGGCCTGTCCCAGAGGCTGCTACACATTGCCCAGACTGACTGTTGCCACGCTGGGGCAGGGAGAGAGCTGCTCTGCTGGACACTCTGTCACAGCTGAGGCACCCACTCACATTAAGTACAAAGGCAGAGGGAAAGACCGTTTTGAAGAAGAGTATCGTGGATCTCCACCGTGTCTGGCCTGTCGACTGGCTTGGATTGCCCTCGTTACTAAAGCAATGTCAAAGATACAATTATTTCTGTGGCCAGACTCAATTACAAGCCCATAACAGGACTGCACTGTGTTACAGTGTTGCCCATGTGTGGTACAGTTTACAATGTGGAGAATGGAGTGAATCCCAGGAGCCTACCTTGGATGTTCTTCACATCCTTCGTGATGATGGTGTTGGAGGCGCGATGATACACTGTACAATTGAAGCGTGAGCCTGACTTCCAATCCTCTGTACTCATGGTCAGGAAGTGGCTGGCACTGAAAGTGCCCCCCTGCTCCAGAGCAGTTGGTGCAGCACTGGTGTTGTTGGAGATCAGGGCACCGTCTTTACTCCAAGTGACGGTGATGAGGTCTGGGTAGAATCCAGAGACCACACACTCGAGGGTGACCTTGTGGCTACGCTTGGTCTCTTCGTGTGTTGGAAGCAGCAGTCTGACTTCAGGTTTTTTGGCCTCAACTGGAACAGAGGAAAATAAATGTTAAACTCTCTCATAGTCATAGAGTGATACAGTGTGGAAACAGGCCCTTCAGCCCAACTTGCCCACCCTGGCCAACATGTCCCAGTTACATTAGTCTCATCTGCCGTGTTTGGTCCCCATCCCTCCAAACCTGTCCCTGTCTGTTTTTTTTATGTTAGGATAGTCCCTGCCTCAACTACCTGCTCTGGCAGCTTGTTTCATACATCCTCTAACCTTTGCGTGAAAAAGTTACCCCTCAGATTCCTATTAAATCTTTCCCCCTTCACCTTAAACCTATGTCCTCTGGTGCTCAATTCACCTACTCTGGGCAAGAGACTCTGTGCATCTATCCAATCTATTTCTCTCATGATTTTATACACCTCAATAAGATATTCCCTCATCCTCCTACGCTCCAAGGAATAGAGTCCCAGCCCTCTCAACCTCTCCCTATAGCTCTCTAGCCCTGGCAACATCCTTGTAAATCCCCTCTGTACCCTCTCTCTCTCTCTGTCACAGCCATTTAATCACTGATCTGTTGCCCACCTTTGTTATGGTTGGTCCGCGCTGACACTGTTGAGGATGATGAAGATTGTTGGGCGAAGCACACAAACTCCACCCCGCTGGTCCACTCCTCCACGCTGGGTTATAAAGTGAAAGGCAGAAGAATCATTGTGAACGCCAGTGTATGGAGCAGGACAGAGAAAGCGAGAGACAAGGAGGTAGATGGAATGAAGGAGTGTAAAGGCAGTGTGAGTGGGCTGGGTGTGGTATGTAGTATTAACACTGGTCTGTATTGTTGGCCTCTCTGTATTGTGGTTCAGTAGGGATACACTGGCACAATGTTCCAGTGAATGATGTCATTCAGTAGTTGGGTCTCTGATCTGGAGACCGTGTTCCCACCACACCACAACGGTGAGGAGTTTAAATTCAGTTCATTAAATTTGTGCAATTAAAGGCCTGTGTCTGTAGTTGTGACATTGGGAAAGATATTGTTTATGAAGGAACTGCAGATTCTGGAAAAACCGAAGGTAGACAAAAATGCTGGAGAAACTCATCGGGTGAGGCAGCATCTATGGAGCGAAGGAATAGGTGACCTTTTGGGTTGAGACCCTTCTTCAGACTGATGTAGGGTGGGGGGGTGTGGGCGGGGCAGGAAGAAGAAGAAAGGAAGAGGCGGAGACAGTGGGCTGTGGGAGAGCTGGGAAGGGGTGGAAAGAGGGAGAAAGCAAGGAATACCTGAAATTGGAGAAATCAATGTTCATACCGCTATTTCAGGTAGTCCTTGCTTTCTCCCTCTTTCCCCTCCTCTTCCCAGCTCTCCCACAGCCCACTGTCTCCGTCTCTTCCTTTCTTCTTACCCCCACCCACACATCAGTCTGAAGAAGGGTCTCGACCCGAAACGTCACCTATTCCTTCGCTCCATAGATGCTGCCTCACCCACTGAGTTTCTCCAGCATTTATGTCTACCATTGGTGTCTAAACCCATGACTGTAAGCTTCAGGGAAGAGCATCTGGTGACTTTACCTGGTCTCGTTATGTGACTCCAGGCCCCCAGTCATGTAGCCGACCGTTATCAGCTCTGAAATGGCCCAGGGAAACATCCAGTTCAAAGGCGGTTGCGGACAGGAAACAAATGTTAGTTCACTTCACTTGCACCTCCTCCAACCTCATCAACCTCAAGGTGTGGACTCTTACACATCTGCGAGACCAAACGTAGACTGGGCAATAGTTTCGCTGAAAACCTTCGCTCAGTCTGCCTGGACCAACCAGAACTCCCGGTTGCTAAACACTTTAATTCCCCGCCCCATTCCCACATTGACCTTTCTGTCCTGGGCCTCCTCCACTGTCAGAGTGAGATGAAACACAAATTGGAGGAACAGCGTCTCATATTTCACTTGGACAGCTTACAACCCAGCAGTATGAATATTGATTTCATGAATTGTTTCCATGTCCCAGCTACACTAGTCCCACCTGCCTGTGTTTGGCCCACATCCTTCCAACCATGTACTATCAATGTACCTGTCCAACTGTTTCTTAAATATTGGGATAGTCCCAGCCACAACTACCTCCTCCCGCAGCTCATTCCATACACCCACCACCCTCTGTGTGGAAAGGTTACCCCTCAGATTCCAATTCAATCTTTTCCCCTTCACCTTGAACCTATGTCCTCTGGTCCTCGATTCCCCTACTCTGGGCAAAGGACTTTGTGCATCTACCCTATCTATTCCTCTCATGATTTTGTACACCTCTATAAGGTCACCGAGGTGCAGGAGTAGGCCATTCGGCCCTTCGAGTCAGCACCGCCATTCAATGTGATCATGGCTGATCATCCACAATCAGGAGCCCGTTCCAGCCTCCTCCCCATATCCCCTGACTCCGCTATCTTTAAGACCCCAATCTAGCTCTCTCTTGAAAGTATCCAGAGAACCTGACTCCACCGCCCTCTGAGGCAGTGAATTCGCACAAGACCTCTCAACTTCTATACTCAATACTCAGACTGATGAAACCCAATGTGTCAAAAGTATTTTTGACCACCCTATCTACCTGCGACTCCACCTTCAAGGAACCATGCACCTGTACTCCTAGATCCCTCTGCTCTACAACACTCCCCGGAGGCCTACCATTGTCTGGTCATGTCCCCAATGTCTTTTCCCCGAGGTGTGTTCCTCCAATACCCGGCCCCGTGGGATTTCCTGCAATGTCTGGCCCTCGGACTTACGCCTTTTGGATCAGGTGCTGGTGTTGACTCTTCAGTATCTGTTGTATCCTATTTTGAACCTGTCCATGTACTCCTCTCCTGATGCGTTTTAGCCCAGTATCTGGTGTATTTGGTGCACTCATAGAGTCATAGATTAATACAGTGTGGAAACAGGCCCTTCGGCCCAACACGCCCACACCGGCCATCAATGTCCCAGCTACTCTAGTCCCACTTGCCTGCACTTGGTCCATATTCCTCCAAACATGTCATCTTGGGGAACGGCTGCTAACCAGCAGCCGTCCGTTAATTTCACTTTTTGCTTTAGTTTTTAGTTAACTATGTCTGTCTTTCCTGGGGAATTTGACTTTTCTTGTGGGGGGGCAATGGGGAAAACTATTTTTAGGTCCCTACCTGGTCGGTGAGGCGGCTTTTTCTCCAGGCTGCCCGGTCGACCCGTCCTTGCGTCCTACCAGCGATCCTGGAGCGGCGTTTCCTGGCGGGGACCGCCTCGCACCTTCAGCTTTGGTGGCGGCACAGCGCTGGAGCGCTATCGCGGAGCGGAGCGGGCGATGCCTTGCCTGGGTCGCCGCGCTGGATCGACGCACTGGAGCTCCGGTGAGCTGCGACCGCCGAGCTCAACACCTTCGGGCTGCGGGACTTGCGGAGCGACCAGCCTTGGGCGGCGGCGCCGACTCCAACATCGGGAGCCTCTGAGCTCCAAATCGGCGCGGCCTTGTTGGCTTCAGGTGCCACGGACTCCAATAGGAGATTAGCTGTTCCAGCCGCTGCGAGGACTCTCCCGACACCGGGGCAACTGCACCCGGCGAGAACGGCCAGGAACATCGGGCCTCCGTAGAGGCAACTGTGGAGGCCTCAATATGCCGTCTTTGGGAGAACTGGGGTTGGGGACTGGACATTGTGCCTTCCCCCACAGTGGTAATCATTGTGGGGGATGATTTTTGTGTGTGTGTAAATGTTAATTGATTGTTTTACTTAATGTCCAAGATGGCTGCCGGAAGGGGGAGTGGACGCTGGCGCGTATTAGCAACCGCTGCTCTCTCTTCCATACTGTGTTTTTGATTTTTGTGTTCGGATTGAATTCTGTTTTTATTTGTGTACTTGTGATGTCTTTACTATTTATTTTTTTCTGCTTACATGTTTCTACTGTAAAATCTGTAAGGTGTCCTTGAGATTTGAAAGACGCCCATAAATAAAATGTATTATTAATATTATTATTATTACCTGTCCAACTGTTTCTTAAACGATGGACTACCTCCTCTGGCAGCTTGTTCAATACACCCACCACCCTCTGTGTGAAAAATGTACCCCTCGGATTTCTTTTAAATCTTTTCCCCTTAACCTTGAACCTATGTCCACTGGTCCTCGATTCCCCTACTCTGGGTAAAAGACTCTGTGCATCTACCCGATCTATTCCTCTTATGATTTTGTACACCTCTATAAGATCACACCTCATCCTCCTATGCTCCATAGAATAGAGACCGAGCCTACTCAACCTCTCCCTGTAGCTCACACCCTCGAGTCCTGGCAACATCCTCGTAAAAATCCTGGCAACATCCTCAGCTGAAGTCCCTAAAGTGATGAGTAGTGATGATTAACTCCAAACATTTCATGTTCTTGTTATTTTCTTTTATTTATGTATCAAATTTCAAATGAAAACATGCAGTTCAGCAGAAAAATTAAAAACAAGCTGCAGACAATGTGTTAAACAACATCTGCTTTACAAAACCTGATTGAGCAAGTCCCCAAGCATCGGCCCCCCCTCCACCACATTGTTTCCTGTTCCTACTCCCCTCCCCATGTCCCCTTCTTGCTCCACAATATCAGCGCATCCCTCCCCCTCCCACACTCCCCTCTCCTTCACTCATCACATTCCCATCCCCTGCTCCCCTTTCCCAAACATTAATCCTGCCTTCCTCTCCCACTCCTGAATGCCACCCACTCCAGTGTCTAATACCCTGACATTTTCCCACTGTCATGTCCTATCCTGTCATTCCCTCCCCCCCCCCCCTCAGTCCCAACCGGTTTCTTCCCCAGCATCCCCAGTGCATTTCCAAGTTTATCTCCTGAAATGAGCGTTTGCAGTGCAGTAGCCTCGGATTGCCGAGTGAGTGAGTGAAAGACAGGGAGACTCCATTTGCCAACGGCAGCAGCTGCATGGCGATCTCTTGAGTGAATGTGGCGTGTGTGTCGGCTGGTCATTGCTGCACCTGTAATATACACAGGAAAGTCAGACATTGTGTGTGGCAAGGTGCAGCACAGATGGTGATCTGTAGGGACAGGCAAACTAAATAACAGAGTTCACTGCACCACCTGCTGCAGTGAACTCTGGGCTGGGGTCAGGGGTCACAGTGTGGGGTCAGAGGTCAGAGGGTGGGAGTCAGTGGTCAAAAGGTCACACCAGCACTTCCCCGACCTCAGGCCCGTCCTGCGCTGACCTCAGGGTCAGGGGTCAGCTGAGGGGAGTTAGAGGGCGGGTGGTCAGAGTGAATGGCTTCCCCGAGATCACGACCACCCTGGTATCCTGAACTAGGCCAGAGTCAGAGGTGAAGTGGTGGGGGTCAAGGTTAAAAGGCTGGGCTTCCCTGACTGGTCAGGTGTCAGTCTGAATGTGAAAGGTCAGGGGTCAGCAGGTGTTACAGTGAGTATGGGGTGGTTTCGGGGTTGAGGGTCGCTGCCGAGGTGAGAGGTCATTGTGGGGGAGGGGCAGTTGTAACCGGTTCCACTGAGGAATAAAGGCCATTCACCCATCAGCTGTCTACTGTCTCCTTCACACTCGCTCCACCAAGCCGACCTTACTCTTCAAAGCTGAGCAACCATTTCTTAACAAGCAACACCAACTGCAAAGTCCATGCAGATTCAGATTCCATGGAAAGGTCATAAGAGATGGGAGCTGAATTAGGCCATTCGGCCCATCAAGTCTACTCCGTCATTCAATCACGGCTGGTCTATCTTTCCCTTTCAACACCATTCTCCTGCCTACTCCTCATAACCCCTGACATCCGTTCTAATCAAGAATTTATTTATCTCTGCCTTAAAAATGCCGTTGACTTGGCCTCCATGGCCGTCTGTGGCAATGAGTCCCACAGATTCACCACCCTCTGACTAAATAAATTCCTCCTCATCTCCTTCCTAAAGGAACGTCCTTTCACTATCTTCCACTAGTGGAAACATTGCGAAAGTGGCCTTTCACAAAGTAATGTAAATTTATTAAAGACGGATCAAACAAAGTTAGACATAAAAATCTGGGATATCTCAGAGGGACAGGAAGTATCTTTGGAGAGAAGGAATGGGGGATGTTTCAGGTCGAGACCCTTCCTCAGACAATCGGGAGAGGGTCTCGACCTGAAATATCACCCATTCCAGAGATGCTACCTGTCCTGCTGGGTTACTCCAGCATTTTGTGTCAATCTTCGGTGCCCTGAGCTGGTTCAACTACTACCTCAAAGGTAGGAGTTTCTCGACTAACATAGGCAACACTTTCTCCTCCCCAGCTAATCTCTGCTGTGGGGTTCCACAAGGTTCCATCCTTGGCCCCATTCTCTTCTCCCTGTATATGCTCCCCTTAGGCCAAGTCATTGAAAGGCACGGCATTTCCTTCCATTGCTACGCAGACGATACACAACTCTATCTCCCCCCGAAGCCCAAAAAACAATCAAATCTGCTTAACCTTACCCACTGCCTCGAGGATATAAAGTGTTGGATGGCCCAGAACTTCCTCCAACTAAACGAGAGTAAGTCTGAGGTCATCCTTCTCGGCCCCTCGGATTCAATCAAAATGATAGCAGGCAGCCTTGGAAGCCTTACCCCACTACTCAAACCTCACGTCAAAAACCTTGCCGTGATATTTGACTCAGCACTGAAATTTGACAAACAAGTCAATTCCGTGGTAAAAGGTAGCTTCTTTCAGCTTCGGACGATAGCTAAAATAAAACAATTCCTCCAGTTTGATGACCTTGAAAAGATCATCCACACATTCATCTCCTCCCGCCTAGATTACTGCAACTCCCTTTACACTGGCATCAGCCAATCTTCCCTGTCCCGCCTGCAACTGGTCCAAAACGCCGCAGCGAGACTCCTGACGGGCACCCGAAAAAGGGACCACATCACCCTGATCCTGGCCTCTCTCCACTGGCTCCCTGTGCGGTTCCGTACAAACTTCAAGATCCTCCTCCATGTCTACAAAGCCCTCAATGGGCTTGCCCCCACCTACATAAAAAGTCTTCTCACCCACCACTCCACCTCCAGGCCCCTCAGATCGGCCGACTTGGGGTTGCTGAATATCCCACGGTCTAGGCATAAGCTCAGGGGTGACCGCACCTTTGCGGTTGCAGCCCCTAGACTGTGGAACAGCATCCCCTTTCCCATCAGAACTGCCCCCTCCATCGACTCTTTTAAGTCAAGACTAAAATCTTATCCTGATGTCCTCTGAGTGAGCGCTACATGTATATATGTATGTAGTTTGTTTTGTTTATGCTATTCTTATAACAAATGTAAAGCACTTTGGCCAACGAGAGTTGTTTTTTAAATGTGCTATATAAATAAATGTGACTTGACTTGACTTGACTAAACCAACATCTTCAGCTCACATTGCCCAGAGCAAACAAACATAATTGGTGCCCTCCCCTAATTCCCCATTTGATGGTGCCCTCCTCTAATTCACCATTGTAGGGAAACAGGCCCTTCTGCCCTCCAAGTGCACGCTGACCATAGTTTTTGTAAATTGCACTGGTGTGCAGGGAATAGATAAGAAAGGGGAATAACCTAGTTAGCTTGAGTTAACGTACACCCGTTGAGTTAAAGTCACCCGTTGGCTGACTTTCTTAACTCCAAAAGTGATTGTCGAGCATACTGAATGTGTGAAAGAACAATATGTACAAAAAGAACAAATAATAAAAATAAAATACACACAAGTTTGCTGTATTTCACACAATACACACACGTCGTTACAGGGAGAACCTGCAAACTTCACAGACAGCACCTGAGGTCAGGATCATACCCGAGTATATGACGCAGCAGCTCTACCTGCTGCACCACTGTGCCACCCTATTAAAGGGAAGTAAATATGGGCACTGACGGGATTTGAACCTGTGATCTTTGTTTACAAGATGTTAAAGTTGGCACAGTTGCCTTACCAAATTGCCACAGTTATAATCTGAATCAGCACAAATTATACCCAGTAGTTGTTTTAAAATTTGAAAAACATCCTCCCACCCCCACTCTCAGTCTGAAACATATAAAATAGGTGCAGGAGTAGGCCATTCTGCCCTTCGAGCCAGCACAGCCATTGAATATGATCATGGCTGATCATCTAAAATCAATACCCCGTTCCTGCTTTTTCCCCATAACCCTTGATTCCCTTAGCCCTAAGAGCTAAATCTAACTCTCTCTTGAGAAGGGTCTTGACTCAAAACATCACCCTTTCTTTCTATCCAGAGACGCTGCCTGTCCCGGCGAGTTACTCCAGCATTTTGTGTCTATCTTCGGAGTAAAACAGATAGACTGCAGATGCTGGAAAAATCGAAGGTAGTCAAAAATGCTGGAGAAACTCAGTGGGTGAGGCAGCATCTATGGAGTGAAGGAATAGGTGACCTTTTGGGTTGAGACCCTTCTTCAGACTGATTTGGGGTGGGGGGGGTGTGGGCGGGGTGGGAAGAAGAAGAAAGGAAGAGGCGGAGACAGTGGGCTGTGGGAGAGCTGGGAAGGGGAGTGGAAAGAGGGAGAAAGCAAGGAATACCTGAAATTGGAGAAATCAATGTTCATACCGCTATTTCAGGTAGTCCTTGCTTTCTCTCTCTTTCCCCTCATTTTCCCAGCTCTCCCACAGCCCACTGTCTCCGACTCTTTGTTTCTTCTTACCCCCACCCACACATCAGTCTGAGGAAGGGTCTCGACCCGAAACGTCACCTATTCCTTCGCTCCATAGATGCTGCCTCACCCACTGAGTTTCTCCAGCATTTTTGTCTACCATTGGTGTCTAAACCCATGACTGTAAGCTTCAGGGAAAAGCATTTGGTGACTTTACCTGGTCTCGTTATGTGACTCCAGGCCCCCAGTCATGTAGCCGACCCTTATCAGCTCTGAAATGGCCCAGGGAAACATCCAGTTCAAAAGCGGTTGTGGACGGGAAATAAATGTTAGTTCACTTCACTTGCACCTCCTCCAACCTCATCAACCTCAAGGTGTGGACTCTTACACATCTGCGAGACCAAACGTAGACTGGGTGATAGTTTCGCTGAAAACCTTCGCTCAGTCTGCCTGGACCAACCTGATCTCCCGGTTGCCAAACACTTTAATTCCCCATCGCATTCCCACATTGACCTTTCTGTCCTGGGCCCCCTCCACTGTCAGAGTGAGATGAAACACAAATTGGAGGAACAGCGTCTCATATTTCACTTGGACAGCTTACAACCCAGCAGTATGAATATTGATTTCATGAATTGTTTCCATGTCCCAGCTACACTAGTCCCACCTGCCTGTGTTTGGCCCACATCCTTCCAACCCTGTCCTATCAATGTACCTGTCCAACTGTTTCTTAAATATTGGGATAGTCCGAGCCACAACTACCTCCTCCCGCAGCTCATTCCATACAGCCACCACCCTCTATGTGGAAAAGTTACCCCTCAGATTCCAATTCAATCTTTTCCCCTTCACCTTGAACCTATGTCCTCTGGTCCTCGATTCCCCTACTCTGGGCAAAAGACTGTGCATCTACCCGATCTATTCCTCTCATGGTTTTGTACACCTCTATAAGGTCACCCCTCATCTTCCTGCGCTCCAAGGATTAGAGTCCCAGCATACTCAACCTTTCCCTATAGCCGACCCTGAAATCCTGGCAACATCCTCATGAATCTTCTCCGTACCCTTTCCAGCTTGTTGACATCTTCCCAATAACATGGGAAGAACTGAACACAATACTCTAAATGTGGTCCCATCAATGACTTATATAATAGACAATAGATAATAGGTGCAGGAGTAGGCCATTCGGCCCTTCGAGTCAGCACCGCCATTCAATGTGATCATGGCTGATCATCCACAATCAGGAGCCCGTTCCAGCCTCCTCCCCATATCCCCTGACTCCACTATCTTTAAGAGCCCTATCTAGCTCTCTCTTGAAAGTATCCAGAGAACCTGCCTCCACCGCCCTCTGAGGCAGAGAATTCGCACATGACCTCTCAACTTCTATACTCAATACTCAGACTGATGAAACCCAATGTGTCAAAAGTCTTTTTGACCACCCTATCTACCTGTGACTCCACCTTCAAGGAACCATGCACCTGTACTCCTAGATCCCTCTGCTCTACAACACTCCCCGGAGGCCTACCATTGTCTGGTCATGTCCCCAATGTCTTTTCCCCGAGGTGTGTTCCTCCAATACCCGGCCCCGTGGGATTGCCTGCAATGTCTGGCCCTCGGACTTACGCCTTTTGGATCAGGTGCTGGTGTTGACTCTTCAGTATCTGTTGTATCCTGTTCTGAACCTGTCCATGTACTCCTCGCCTGATGCGTTTTTGCCCAATATCTGGTGTATTTGGTGCACTCATAGAGTCATAGATTAATACAGTGTGGAAACAGGCCCTTCAGCCCAACAGGCCCACACCGACCATCAATGTCCCAGCTACCCTAGTCCCACTTGCCTGCACTTGGTCCATATCCCTCCAAACCTGTCATCTTGGGGAACGGCTGCTAACCAGCAGCCGTCCGTTAATTTCACTATGTCTGTCTTTCCTGGGGAATTTGAATTTTCTTGTGGGGGGGGGTAATGGGGGAAACTATATTTAGGTCCCTACCAGGTCGGTGAGGCGGATTTTTTTCCAGGCTGCCCCGTCGACCCGTCCTTGCGGCCTACCAGCGATCCTGGAGCGGCGTTTCCTGGCGGGGACCGCCTCGCACCTTCAGCTTTGGTGGCGGCACAGTGCTGGAGCGCTATCGCGGAGCGGAGCGGGCGATGCCTTGCCTGGGTCGCCGCGCTGGATCGATGCGCTGGAGTTCCGGTGAGCTGCGACCGCCGAGCTCAACACCTCCGGGCTGCGGGACTTGCGGAGCGACCAGCCGCGGGCGGCGGCGCCGACTCCAACATCGGGAGCCTCTGAGCTCCAAATCGGCGCGGCCTTGTTGGCTTCAGGTGCCACGGACTCCAATAGGAGATTAGCTGTTCCAGCCGCTGCGAGGACTCTCCCGACACCGGGGCAACTGCACCCGGCGAGAACGGCCAGGAACATTGGGCCTCCGTAGAGGCAACTGTGGAGGCCTCAATATGCCGTCTTTGGGAGAACTGGGGTTGGGGACTGGACATTGTGCCTTCCCCCACAGTGGTAATCATTGTGGGGGATGATTTTTGTGTGTGTGTAAATGTTAATTGATTGTTTTACTTAATGTCCAAGATGGCTGCCGGAAGGGGGAGTGGACGCTGGCGCGTATTAGCAACCGCTGCTCTCTCTTCCATACTGTGTTTTTGATTTTTGTGTTCGGATTGAATTCTGTTTTTATTTGTGTACTTGTGATGTCTTTACTATTTATTTTTTTCTGCTTACATGTTTCTACTGTAAAATCTGTAAGGTGTCCTTGAGATTTGAAAGGCGCCCATGAATAAAATGTATTCTTATTATTATTATTATTACCTGTCCAACTGTTTCTTAAACGATGGACTACCTCCTCTGGCAGCTTGTTCAATACACCCACCACCCTCTATGTGAAAAATGTACCCCTCGGATTTCTTTTAAATCTTTTCCCCTTCACCTTGAACCCATGTCCACTGGTCCTCGATTCCCCTACTCTGGGTAAAAGACTCTGTGCATCTACCCGATCTATTCCTCTTATGATTTTGTACACCTCTATAAGATCACCCCTCATTCTCCTATGCTCCATAGAATAGAGACCCAGCCTACTCAACCTCTCCCTGTAGCTCACACCCTCGAGTCCTGGCAACATCCTCGTAAAAATCCTGGCAACATCCTCAGCTGAAGTCCCTAAAGTGATGAGTAGTGATGATTAACTCCAAACATTTCAAGTTCTTGATATTTTCTTTTATTTATGTATCTAATTTCAAATGAAAACGTGCAGTTCAGCAGAAAAATTAAGAACAAGCTGCAGACAATGAGTTAAACAACATCTGCTTTACAAAATCTGATTGAGCAAGTCCCCAAGCATCGGCCCCCCTTCCACCACATTGCTTCCTGTTCCTTCCCATGTCCCCTTCTTGCTCCACAATATCAGCGCACCCCTCCCCCTCCCACACTCCCCTCTCCTTCACTCATCACATTCCCATCCCCTGCTCCCCTTTCCCAAACATTAATTCTGCCTTCCTCTCCCACTCCTGAATGCCACCCACTCCAGTGTCTCATACCCTGACATTTTCCCACTGTAATGTCCTATCCTGTCATTCCCTCCCCCTCCCCCCATCCCTCAGTCCCAACCGGTTTCTTCCCCAGCATCCCCAGTGCATTTCCAAGTTTATCTGAAATGAGCGTTTGCAGTGCAGTAGCCTCGGATTGCCGAGTGAGTGAGTGAAAGACAGGGAGACTCCATTTGCCAACGGCAGCAGCTGCATGGCGATCTCTTGAGTGAATGTGGCGTGTGTGTCGGCTGGTCATTGCTGCACCTGTAATATACACAGGAAAGTCAGACATTGTGTGTGGCAAGGTGCAGCACAGATGGTGATCTGTAGGGACAGGCAAACTAAATAACAGAGTTCACTGCACCACCTGCTGCAGTGAACTCTGGGCTGGGGTCAGGGCTCAGGGGTCACAGTGTGGGGTCAGAGGTCAGAGGGTGGGAGTCAGTAGTCAAAAGGTCACACCAGCACTTCCTCAACCTCAGGCCCGTCCTGCGCTGACCTCAGGGTCAGGGGTCAGCTGAGTGGAGTTAGAGGGCAGGGGTCAGAATGAATGGCTTCCCCGAGATCACGACGACCCTTGTATCCTGAACTAGGCCAGGGTCAGAGGTGAAGTGGTGGGGGTCAAGGTTAAAAGGCTGGGCTTACCCGACTGGTCAGGTGTCAGTCTGAATGTGAAAGGTCAGGGGTCAGCAGGTGTTGCAGTGAGTTTGGGGGGTGGTTTCGGGGTGAGGGTCACTGCCAAGGTGAGAGGTCAGTGCGGGGGAGGGGCAGTTGTAACAGGTTCCACTGAGGAAAAAGGCCATTCACCCATCAGCCGTCTACTGTCTCCTTCACACTGGCTCCGCCAAGCCGACCTTACTCTTCAAAGCTGAGCAACCATTTCTTAACAAGCAACACCAACTGCAAAGTCCATGCAGATTCAGATTCCACGGAAAGGTCGTAAGAGATAGGAGCTGAATTAGGCCATTCGGCCCATCAAGTCTACTCCGTAATTCAATCACGGCTGATCTATCTTTCCTTTCAACACCATTCTCCTGCCTACTCCTCATAACCCCTGACATCCGTTCTAATCAAGAATTTATTTATCTCTGCCTTAATAAGGCCATTGACTTGGCCTCCATGGCGGTCTGTGGCAATGAGTCCCACAGATTCACCACCCTCTGACTAAATAAATTCCTCCTCATCTCCTTCCTAAAGGAACGTCCTTTCACTATCTCCCACTAGTGGAAACATTGCGAAAGTGGCCTTTCACAAAGTAATGTAAATTTATTAAAGACGGATCAAACAAAGTTAGACACAAAAATCTGGAGTAACTCAGAGGGACAGGCAGTATCTCTGGAGAGAAGGAATGGGGGATGTTTCAGGTCGAGACTCTTCCTCAGACAGTCGGGAGAGGGTCTCGACCTGAAACATCACCCATTCCAGAGATGCTGCCTGTCCTGCTGGGTTACTCCAGCATTTTGTGTGTATCTTCAGTGTAAACCAGCATCTACAGCTCACAGTGCCCAGAGCAAACACACATAATTGATGGTGCCCTCCCCTAATTCTGTAGAGAAACAGGCCCTTCTGCCCTCCAAGTGCATGCTGACCATAGTTTTTGTAAATTACTCTGTTGTGCAGGGAATAGATAAGGAAGTGGGATAACCTAGTTAGCTTGAGTTAACGTACAAACACGTATGTCTTTGAGATGTGGGAGGAAACCAGAGCACCTGGACAAATCATCATCATCATCGGCGGTCACTCGAAACGAGTATGACTGCCCTCTCCTCTCCATAGGGTCGTCCACTTGTGGGTCTGCACAAATTATACCCAGTAGTTGTTTTAAAATTTGAAAAACATCCTCCCACCCCCACTCTCAGTCTGAAACATATAAAATATTTGCAGGAGTAGGCCATTCGGCCCTTCGAGCCAGCACAGCCATTGAATATGATCATGGCTGATCATCTAAAATCAATACCCCGTTCCTGCTTTTTCCCCATATCCCTTGCTTTCCTTAGCCCTAAGAGCTAAATCTAACTCTCTCTTGAGAAGGGTCTCGACCCAAAACGTCACCCATTCTTTCTATCCATAGACGCTGCCTGTCCCGCTGAGTTACTCCAGCATTTTGTGTCTATCTTCGGAGTAAACAAGATAGACTGCAGTTCTGCAGACTGCACTTCCTTCCGACACATGTTTCTAGCCATTGGCAGAGAGGAGAGAAGCAGAGACTGAAAGCAGAAGTCAAGGCCGTTATTTGCAAGCAGCGAAGTGTGGGAAATATACTGGAAAAGTGGCAGCACTTCTGGAGGAGATGGGAGACCAGTGTCAGAGCAGACATTCCTGGAGTGAGCAGAGGCCAGTGGCATTGTAAGGCCCTCGTTTGTTCCAACGTCCTGTCTTTATAGACGGTCGAAATGTGAGGGTGGAAGGGAGTCTGGCTGCTGAGCAACAGATGCTGTGTGTTGGCTGCTGTCATGCTGTTGTGGAACATGGAAGATGTCGTCTTGAGAGACAGAAAGAGAGAGGCAAAAACAGAGAGAGACAAAGACAGAGAGACAGAGAGTGGGACAGAGAGAGATAGAAACAGACAGAGACAGAGACAGAGACAGAGACAGAGACAGAGAGAGAGAGAGAGAGAGAGAGAGAGAGAGAGAGAGAGAGAGAGAGAGAGAGAGAGTGACAGAGAGAGAGAGAGAGAGAGAGAGAGAGAGAGAGAGAGAGAGAGAAAGAAAGAAAGAAAGAAAGAAAGAAAGAAAGAAAGAAAGAAAGAAAGAAAGAAAGAAAGAAAGATGTATAATCGAGCAAAAAAGGCAGACTGTTGCAGTGTGTTATAAAGTGGAAGGCAGAAGAATCATTGTGAACGCCAGTGTATGGAGCAGGAGAGAGAAAGAGAGAGACAAGGAGGTAGATGGAATGAAGGAGTGTAAAGGCAGTGTGAGTGGGCTGGGTGTGGTATGTAGTATTAACACTGGTCTGTGTTGTTGGCCTCTCTGTATTGTGGTTCAGTAGGGATACACTGGCACAATGTTCCAGTGAATGATGTCATTCAGAAGTTGGGTCTGTGATCTGGAGACCGTGTTCCCACCACTTCACAGCAGTGAGGAGTTTAAAGTCAATTCATTAAATCTGTGCAATTAAAGGCCTGTCTGTAGTTGTGACATTGGGAAAGAGATTGTTTAAGAAAGAACTGCTGATGCTGGAAAAATCGAAGGTAGACAAAAATGCTGGAGAAACTCAGCGGGTGAGGCAGGATCTATGGAGCGAAGGTGACCTTTTGGGTCGAGACCCTTCTTCAGACTGATGTGGGGTGGGGGGGTGCGGGCGGGGTGGGAAGAAGAAGAAAGGAAGAGGCGGAGACAGTGGGCTGTGGGAGAGCTGGGAAGGGGAGTGGAAAGAGGGAGAAAGCAAGGAATACCTGAAATTGGAGAAGTCAATGTTCATACCGCTATTTCAGGTAGTCCTTGGTTTCTCCCTCTTTCCCCTCCTTTTCCCAGCTCTCCCACAGCCCACTGTCTCCGTCTCTTCCTTTCTTCTTACCCCCACCCACACTTCAGTCTGAGGAAGGGTCTCGACCCGAAACGTTACCTATTCCTTCGCTCATTAAATGCTGCCTCACCCACTGAGTTTCTCCAGCATTTTTGTCTACCATTGGTGTCTAAACCCATGACTGTAAGCTTCAGGGAAGAGCATCTGGTGACTTTACCTGGTCTCGTTATGTGACTCCAGGCCCCCAGTCATGTAGCCGACCCTTATCAGCTCTGAAATGGCCCAGGGAAACATCCAGTTCAAAAGCGGTTGTGGACGGGAAATAAATGTTAGTTCACTTCACTTGCACCTCCTCCAACCTCATCTACTGTATCCACTGTTCAAGGTGTGGACTCTTACACATCTGCGAGACCAAACGTAGACTGGGCGGTCGTTTAGCTGAAAACCTTCGCTCAGTCTGCCTGGACCAACCTGAACTCCCGGTTGCCAAACACTTTAATTCCCCGTCCCATTCCCACACTGACCTTTCTGTCCTGGGCCTCCTCCACTGTCAGTGAGACGAAACACAAATTGGAGGAACAGCATCTCATATTTCACTTGGACAGCTTACAACCCAGCAGTATGAATATTGATTTCATGAATTGTTTCCATGTCCCAGCTACACTAGTCCCACCTGCCTGTGTTTGGCCCACATCCTTCCAACCCTGTCCTATCCATGTACCTGTCCAACTGTTTCTTAAATATTGGGATAGTCCCAGCCTCAACTACCTCCTCCGGCAGCTCATTCCATACACCCACCACCCTCTGTGTGGAAAAGTTACCCCTCAGATTCCTATTCAATATTTTCACCTTCACCTTGAACCTATGTCCTCGATTCCCCTAGTCTGGGCAAGAGACTCTGTGCATCTACCCGATCTATTCCTCTCAAGATTTTGTACACATCTATAAGGTCACCCCTCATCCTCCTGCGCTCCAAGGATTAGTCCCAGCCTAGGCAACCTCTCCCTATAGCCGACCCTGATATCCTGGCAACATCCTCATAAATCTTCTCTGTATCCTTTCCAGCTTGTTGACATCTTCCCAATAACATGGTGCCCAGAACTGAACACAATACTCTAAATGTGGTCTCATCAATGACTTATATAATAGACAATAGGTGCAGGAGTAGGCAATTCAATGTGATCATGGCTGGTCATCCACAATCAGTAGCCCGTTCCTGCCTCCTCCCCATATCCCCAGACTCCGCAATCTTTAAGAGCCTTATCTATCTCTCTCTTGAAAGTATCCAGAGAACCTGCCTCCACCGCCCTCTGAGGCAGAGAATTCGAACATGATCTCCCAGCTTCTATACTCAATACTCTGACTGATGAAAACCAATGTGTCAAAAGTCTTTTTGACCATCCTATCTACCTGCGACTCCACCTTCAAGGAACCATGCACCTGTACTCCTAGATCCCTCTGCTCTACAACACTCCCCGGAGGCCTACCATTGTCTGGTCATGTCCCCAATGTCTTTTCCCCGAGGTGTGTTCCTCCAATACCCGGCCCCGTGGGCTTTCCTGCAATGTCTGGCCATCGGACTTACACCATTTGGATCAGGTGCTGATGTTGACTCTTCAGTATCTGTTGTATCCTATTCTGAACAGGTCCATGTACAAGATGCAAGATGGTGCAAGATGTACGAGGTGCAAGATGGCTGCTGTTGCTGCGTGAGGGTTTGACACAAGGTCTAGTCTGCTGGCGCAACTATTTGTCTATTGATGGCGTTTTGAGATTCCTTCTCCACTCTAACTCTCCTGGTGTCAATGAACAATTTTTGGTGAATCTAAAAAGCAAGGTAGAACAACTTTAGCATTATCAATAACTAATTACTAATTACTAGACTATCTTCTACCTTCTACTATTCATTGATTGGAAAAGACTATTGGTCTTACAATGGGCGAGCCAATTGCCCTCCAAAGTGCCTTGGATAACATGCAGCAAATGCAGCTCAACATGATATTACATATGGACAATAAAATTGATCCAATTGGGGTAAGCCTGACTAACATTGAAGGCTCACTTCAAACGCTTGGAGAGCATGTAACGGAGCTTGAGCATAGAGTTAGCTCCAACGAGGATAATATAATAGACCTGGTTGGACGTGTAAAATCACTTGAAAAAGAAAACGCTGACCTGAAAACTTGGGCAGATGACAGAACAGAAGCAGACGTTCCAACTTACGTTTCGTCGGAATCCCCGAGAGGGTAGAGTCCAAAGATATCTCCGGATTCATGGGCCGTCTGATATCGCAGCTTCTTGGTGAGGCGAATTTCCCCACTCCTCTAGTGATTGAGCGTTGTCACCGTGCTGGTCGCAAGGATAACTCCAGAGCCAAGGGTCCGAGGCCTATCCTGGTGAAGTTCCACTATTTCCAGGATAAGCTGAGGATAATGAAGCTATCCCGGGAGAAAAATGTGCCCCTTGAGTACAACGGACCTCGGGTTCATGTCTACCCGGACTTCAGCGCTGGTCTTGTCCAGAGACGACAGGAGTATGTTGCGGTTAAGAAGAAGTTACGCAACCGTGACATTAAATACGCATTGATCTTTCCCTGCACACTGAGAGTTGTCTACGCTGGCAAGACACAGTTCTTTCGCACTCCTGATGAAGTTGAGACATTTTTTGGTGAGCTCTCCTCCATTAACTCCTCCATGGACTCTGATATAACAGCCTAATGTTGGTGGCCAGTGGCTGGTGATAGCGTTAGCACAATAATGCTGTTTGCCTATGAACTTTGTGTTTAGCTGGTTTTTGGTTGTATTTTTCTTGATTTTGATAAAATGATGCCAGCGGCTCCTCTTGTAATTATATAACCGCTGGACCAGCATTGATTTTTCTGTCTTATTTGCAAAGTTGAAGCTGGCATGAGAGTTGTTATGATTGATGCTGCTTTACTACTGTTTCCATAAAAAGTGTCGCAATTGCCGTAAAACGTTGTAAAACTAAGAGTTGTTATTTTGGGCTTCATAATGCCTCATTAATTTAAACATAAATGGTCCAGGACCTCATACTTTGATCTATTTGCATAAATATGAGCTATGCAGACTGAGGTGTGTATCCTCACTTTTTTCTTCTTTTTCTCTCTCTCTCTCTCTCAATGACGCAGCCTGATCTTGTGTGCTTTGCCTGTCCTGTCTTTTGTGTGTGTGTGTCTGTGTCAATCTGTGTATGTGGCTCTCTCGTCCCCTTTCTCATGCTATTTCCTTGCCTCACTCCCCCGACCTTATCTACACCCAATTGATCCACAATTGATACAGCTAAAGGTCTAAAAATCATCCATTTGAACATTAGGAGTCTTCTTCCAAAGATAGATTTAATTAGAGTTTGGATTGCACAGAATAAACCTGACATAATAACATTTTCAGAAACATGGTTACATAGTGAAATTTGTGACAATGATATTCATATTGATAATGTTGTATTATATAGAGCAGATAGGCCTACGAGAGCTGGAGGAGTGGCTTGTTATGTGTCAACTTGCTTTATATCTGAACCCAGCCATCCCTAAAGCATCCTCATTCCTCTTTGAAAGCCTTTTTATTAGGTTAAAACTTCATGAGAATAAACATCTAATTATAGGCACTATCTATCGACCCCCCCCTGTTCATCCTGACTCAACTAAGTCCCTAATTTCCACTCTCACCTTTATTGAACACCCATGTGAATTAGTGCTTCTTGGTGACTTCAATAAAAACTGGCTCGATCGCTCCTCTTCTAACGACAAACACTTGCTTAAAAGTATAAACCTGACCCAGTTAATCAACGAACCTACCAGAGTTCATGGCAATTCTACATCACTATTAGATTGGATTCTTGTTACCCATCCTGACCGAATCTTAACATCTGGTGTTTTGTCAGATTGCTTTAGCGATCATTCTGCTATTTTCTGTGTGTGGAAGATTAAACCTTCCCGTCTCCCTCCTAAACATATTCGTGTTAGACAATGTAGAAAATTTAATTATGATAATTATATGCATGACCTGATTGCAATAAACTGGGACAGGTTTAAGATAAGATAAGAGATAAGATAAGATATACCTTTAATAATCCTTTACAGGAAATTACAGTGCCACGACAGCTTCAAGACAGACATAACACCACACATTTCCTCAAATAGCTTCCATACTTAACAAGTTAAAATACAAGTTAAAATACAAGTTAAAATACAATTAATGAAAAAAAAAGTGCAGTTATTTATGCGCATTATATAACCTTATAGCAGCTGGTAAACAGGACTTCCTATGTCTCTCAGTTTTGCACATTGGTGCAATCAGTCTCTGACTGAAGATGCTGCTCTTGATCACCTTCAGGGCATGGAGTGGGTGAGTGGGGTTGGTCATTATTGAACCCAGTTTGTTCAGAGTTCTGGCCTCTGCCACCTGCTGGACCGTTCGTTGCTCAGCCCCGACCACTGAGCCGGCCTTCCTGATCAGCTTGTCCAGTCTGTTTTTGTCCGCTATGCGGGCGCCATCTCCCCAACAGGCGGGCGCCATCTCCCCAACAGTTTCATCATACCAACTGTCGAGGATGCCTGGAATTATTTATACACTGAAGTCACAAGAGTTATCGATAAGCATGCCCCCTGGAGAGAAATAAAAGTCAAGGGAAAACATTTACCATGGATTAGTGCTGATTTGATCAACCTTTTTAATGAGCGGGATAAAGTCTGGAAGACTTTCAGGGAAACAAAGGACCCTGCTGATTGGGAAAAATATAGGTCCTTAAGGAATCAGTGTACGACAAAAACACGTAATGCTAAATCAAGTCATTTTAAAAAACATCTTTCTGAAGACATGCATAATCCAAAAAAGTTTTGGAAAAGACTAAACAATGTTCTTAATAAATCAAATCAAAATATCAGCACTCAGATTCGGGTCAACAATGATATCATTCAGGACCCTGCTGTTATATCCAATGCTTTCAACCAGCACTTCTCCACTGTATGTAGCTCTACTGTATTTGATTCATCTATTATATGTGACTTTCCAGCTACCTCTACAAGTAGAAGATCTTTTTCTTTTCAAAAAATTAAACCTGTTTACGTTCAACATGTTATTAATGAATTAAAGGATGATTGTGGATCTGGACCAGCTGGTATTGAGACTAAATTCATTAAGTTAGGAGCTAATATTTTAATGTACCCACTATGCGACCTGTTTAATTTGTCCTTCTCAACTTGTACCCTCCCTTCCGCATGGAAGTGTGCAAATGTTACTCCACTGCATAAGGGAGGCGACCCACAAGATATTAACAATTACCGCCCCATCTTAATTATCAACTCGGTGGCTAAAATCTTCGAGAAACTAGTGTTCAACCAGCTATCACATTATGTCTCAACTTTCAATATTCTATCTCCATGCCAGTCTGGGTTCAGTCCTAATCACTCCACAACTACAGCTCTGTTAAAACTTACCAGCGATGTGTTCACTGCTTCCGAGGATGGTAAACTCACCGGTGCCATCTTTCTTGATCTAACCAAGGCCTTTGATGTTGTTGACCACTACCTACTGCTTGATAAACGTAACTCTATTGGTCTTTCTCAAAACAATCTACTGTGGTTTAACTCATACCTTCATAACAGACGCCAATGTGTCACCTTTAATGGAAGTCAATCCAATTCCTTAATTGTTGAGAAGGGGGTCCCGCAAGGTTCGTCCTTGGGACCACTCCTTTTCTCTATTTTCATAAACGACCTCCCTAATATCTGTTCTGACTGCCAAATACAACTATATGCCGATGATGCGGTGCTACATACATCTAGTACTAACAAGTCTGAAATTGAAAGAACCCTTCAATCAGATCTTACTTCTGTTCAGAAATGGCTATTATTTAACAAATTAATTTTAAATAAAAATAAATCATGCAGTATGTTATTTGGTACCAGACAAGGCCTTGGTAATTCTGTAGATCTGACTATATCATTTAATGAAGGATCACCATTAGAACAAGTATTGAACTTCAAATATCTTGGTGTTTGGCTTGACCCAACGCTTTCATTTACGCAGCATAGTGAGACGATTACTAAAAAACTTAGCTGTAATCTAGCTATTCTTTATCGCCATATAAATTGTTTCACCTTTCAGATGAGAAAAAGAATTGTCTCTCAACTACTACTACCAACACTGGATTATGCTGATATTGTCTATCAGAATACATTTGATATACATCTTCAACCCCTTAATGTAGTTTATAATAGTCTTTGCAGATTTATTTTAAGGTGTCCATATATAACTCACCACTGTTCTATGTACGAAACTCTAAACTTGTTATCCCCCCACGCTCGAAGATGCTACCACTGGTTCCAGTTCCAGTTCATCTTTAAATGCATCCACCTCAATTACCCTTCTTATTTAAAACAAGACCTATTACCATACACACCCTCATATTCACTAAGACATATTCAGCAACCCTTCTTTTTCATTCCAAGAACTAACAAAGAAATTGGGAGACGTGCATTTAAATTCAAAGCTCCTTCTGACTGGAACACTCTGCCTAGTACCATAAGAACTATTAGCTCATTTCGTCTATTTAAAAATACACTTTTACCTTTCCTTATAAAACCATGTACCTGTTTCTAGTATTAGAGTCTTCGAGCTCCTTTATTTAGCTTGCTCTGAGTGTGATCATTTGGCATAACTATTGTATATGCATGGCCATTACACTTATGTATTATTGTATTGCATAGTGTAACAAGGTCTCATATTGTATTATGTCACAATATCATGAAATAATATATTATGTAATTATGTTGATAGTATATATTAACGTACGATGTATGATAGGTGGTATATGGTATTATGCACTAACATTATGCTGTAACACATAACTATTGTTATTATTGGATATGTAAAGTTAATTAACAATTGTTATAAACTATAACAAGTGGGGATGGAGGGGTTTTGGGATTGGTGTGTGGGTAGGTGGGTCAATGAGAGCCTCTAGATATGTTATGTCTTGTGCTGTATGTTCTATGTTGGACCCCCTCGAAAATGAGATGACTGTCCATCTCAAGGGGTTATCCATGAATAAATTTGTTTCAAAGGTGCTGGTGTTGACTCTTCAGTATCTGTTGTATCCTATTCGGAACCTGTCCATGTACTCCTCTCCTGATGTGTTTTAGCCCAGTATCTGGTGTATTTGGAGCACTCATAGAGTCATAGATTAATACAGTGTGGAAACAGGCCCTTCAGCCCAACACGCCCACACCGGCCAACAATGTCCCAGCTGCCTAATCCCACTTGCCTGCACTTGGTCCATATCCCTCCAAACCTGTCCATGTACCTGTCTAACTGTTTCTTAAACGATGGACTACCTCCTCTGGCAGCTTGTTCCACACACCCACCACCCTCTGTGTGAAAATGTTACCCCTCAGATTCCTTTAAAATATTTTCCCATTCACCTTGAACCCATGTCCACTGGTCCTCGATTCCCCTACTCTGGGTAAAAGGCTCTGTGCATCTACCCGATCTATTCCTCTTATGATTTTGTACACTTCTATAAGATCACCTCTCATCCTCCTATGCTCCATAGAATAGAGACCCAGCCTGCTCAACCTCTCTCGCACCCTCTAGCCCTGGCAACATCCTCGTAAATGTCCTGGCAACATCCTCAGCTGAAGTCCCTAAAGTGATGAGTAAAGTGATGATCAACTCCAAACATTTCATGTTCTTGTTATTTTCTTTTATTTATGTATCTAATTTCAAATGAAAACATGCAGTTCAGCAGAAAAATTAAAAAATAAGCTGCAGATAATGAGTTAAACAACATCTGGTTTACAAAATCTGATTGAGCAAGTCCCCAAGCATCGGCCCCCCCTCCACCACATTGCTTCCTGTTCCTTCTCCCCTCCCCATGCCCCCTTCTTGCTCCACAATATCAGCGCATCCCTCCCCCTCCCACACTCCCCTCTTCTCCTTCACTCATCACATTCCCATCCCCTGCTCCCCTTTTGCAAACATTAATCCTGCCTTCCTCTCCCACTCCTGAATGCCACCCACTCCAGTGTCTCATACCCTGACATTTTCCAACTATAATGTCCTATCCTGTCCCCCCCACCACCCCCCTCCCCCACCCACGCCCCTCAGTCACAACCAGTTTCTTCCCCAGCATCCCCAGTGCATTTCCAAGTTTATCTCCTGAAATGAGCGTTTGCAGTGCAGTAGCCTCGGATTGCCGAGCGAGTGAGTGAAAGACAGGGAGACTCCATTTGCCAACGTCAGCAGCTGCATGGCGATCTCTTGAGTGAATGTGGCGTGTGTGTCGGCTGGTCATTGCTGCACCTGTAATATACACAGGAAAGTCAGACATTGTGTGTGGCAAGGTGCAGCACAGATGGTGATCTGTAGGGACAGGCAAACTAAATAACAGACAGTCTGTCCTGAATCTTGGAGATAGACCCTCATGGACAGGGGGTCTGCAACATTTCTAGGACCCTCGAGGATTGGTAGTCTGTGCATGTTTGTAGGAGCTGGACCCTCATGGACAGGTGGTCTTTCATTAGTGGCCCAGGTCAACTCTAAGGGATACACAGTCTGAATACCAGTTGTGGGTTGAAGAGAGGTTCCGTACCTCGGCTCAGATTTCAGATACGGAGTACCCTGTTAGTTGTAGTTCAGTGATACAGCATGGAAACAAGCCCTTCAGCCCACCGGGACTGCACCAACCAGCGATCCCCGCACATTAACACTACCCTACACACACTAGGAACAATTTTTTACATTTACACCAAGCCAATTAACCTACAAACCTGTACATCTTTGGAGTTTGGGAGGAAACGGAAGATGTCGGAGAAGACCCACGCAGGTCACGGGGAGAACGTACAAACTCCGTACAGACAGCACCCGTAGTCAGGACGGAACCCGGGTCTCTGGCGCTGTAAGGCAGCAGCTCTATCGCTGTGCCACCGTGCCGCCCAACATTTGACATGAATACAACGTTTGTTTGATTTCCATGTTTGAGCTCAGGGTCATTGCCCCAAATACCCAACGTTCTATGAATGTTTGCTGTATCGAGGCCCAGAGGACAGGAATAAAGAGGAAAGGTTCAAAGACCAGGGGGATGTGATGGGTACCATAGAAACATAGAAAATAGGTGCAGGAAGAGGCCATTCGGCCCTTCGAGCCAGCACCGCCATTCATTGTGATCATGGCTGATTATCCCCAATCAATAACTCGTGCCTGCCTTCTACCCATATCCCTTGATTCCACTAGCCCCTAGAGCTCTATCTAACTCTCTCTTAAATCCACCAGTGATTTGGCCTCCACTGCCCTCTGTGGCAGGGAATTCCACAAATTCACAACTCTCTGGGTGAAAACGTTTTTTCTCACCTCAGTCTTAAATGGCCTCCCCTTTATTCTAAGACTGTGGCCCCTGGTTCTGGACTCGCCCAACATTGGGAACATTTTTCCTGCATCTAGCTTGTCCAGTCCTTATATAATTTTATATATTTCTATAAGATCTCCCCTCATCCTTCTAAACTCCAGTGAATACAAGCCTAGTCTATTCAATCTTTCCTCATATGACAGTCCCACCATCCCAGGGATCAATCTCGTGAACCTATGCTGCACTGCCTCAAACACAATACTCCAGATGTGGTCTTACCAGAGCCCCATACAACTGCAGAAGAACCTCTTTACTCCTATACTGAAATCCTCTTGTTATGAAGGCCAACATTCCATTAGCTTTCTTCACTGCCTGTTTTACCTGCACGCCAACTTTCAGTGACTGGTGTACAAGGACCCCCAGGTCTCGCTGTACCTCCCCCTTACCTAACCTAACCCCATTGAGATAATAATCTTCCCCCTTGTTTTTGCCGCCAAAGCTGATAACCTCACATTTATCTATATATACTGCATCTGCCACGTAACTGCCCACTCACTCAACCTGTCCAGGTCACCCTGCAACCTCCTAACATCCTCTTTACAGTTCACACTGCCACCCAGCTTTGTGTCATCTGCAAACTTGCTAGTGTTGCTTCTAATTCCCTCTTCCAAATCATTAATATATATGGTAAACAGTTGCGGCCCCAACAGAGAGCCTTGCGGCACTCCACTCGCCACTGCCTGCCTTTCTGAAAAGGATCCATACACTCCTACTCTTTGCTTCCTGTCTGCCAAATAATGTTCTATCCATGTCAACACCCTACCCCCAATACCATGAGCTCTAATTTTAGTCACCAGTCTCCCATGCGGGACCTCATCAAAGGCTTTCTGAAAGTCTAGATACACTACATCCACTGGCTCCCGTTCATCGATTTTACTTGTCACATCCTTAAAAAATTCCAGAAGATTAGTCAAGCATGATTTTCCTTTCAAAAATCCATGCTGACTTGGACAAATCCTTTTACTGCTATCCAAATGCCCCATCATTACCTCTTTAATAATTGAGCAGCATCTTTCCCACCACCGAAGTCAGGCTAACTGGTCTGTAATTCCCCGTTTTCTCTCTCGCTCCTTCCTTGAAAAGTGGGATAACATTAGCTATCCTCCAATCCACAGGAACTGATCCTGAATCTTTTGAACATTGGAAAATGATTGCCAATGCATCCACTATTTCTAGAGCCACCTCCCTGAGGACCCTGGGATACAGACAATCAGACACAGGGGATTTTTCATTCTTCAGTCCCATTAGCCTCCCCAATATTATTTCTCGCCTAATGACATTTTCTTTCAGTTCCTCTACCCCCTTAGGTCCTCTGTCCTCCAGTACCTGGGAGATTGTTTGTTTCTTCCTTAGTGAAGACAGATCCGAAGTACCTGTTCAACTCTTCTGCCATTTCCATGTTCCCCATAATAATTTCTCCCATAGGTAGATGTCTGAAGAAGGGTTTCAGCCCAAAACGTTGCCTATTTCCTTCGCTCCATAGATGCTGCCGCACCCGCTGAGTTTCTCCAGCATTTTTGTCTACCTTCGATTTTGCAGCATCTGCAGTTCCTTCTTGAACATAATTTCACCCGTGTCTGCCTTCAGAGAACCCACATTTGACTTTGCTATTCTTTTTCCCTTAACATATCAAAGAAGCTTTTACTGTCCTTCTTTACATACCTGGCCAGCTTCCCCTCGTACTTCATCTTTTCAGCCCATATTTTTTCATTCTGTTGTCCTATGGAAGTTTCGCAATCCTCTGGCTTCCGGCTACTATTTGCTGTATTATACATCTTTTCTTTTAGTTTTATTCTATCCCTAACTTCTCTTGTCAGCCACGGTTGCCTCCTACTCCCCTTAGAATCTTTCTTCCTTTTTGGAATGAAATGATCCCGCGTCTTCCAGATTATGCCCAGAAATTCCTGCCATTGTCGTTCCACCGTCATTCCTGCTAGGATCCCTTTCCAGTCTACCTTGGCCACCTCCTCTCTCATGGCTTCATAGTCCCCTTTGTTCAACTGCATCACTGACACTTCCGATTTAACCTACGCCTTCTCAAATTGCAGATTAAAACTAATCATATTATGATCACTATCTCCAAGCGGTTCCTTTACCTCTACTTCTCTTGTCAAATCTGGTTCATTGGACAACACTAAATCCATAATTGCCTTTTCTCTGGTCAGCTCCATTAGAAGCTGCTCTAAGAATCCATCTCGGAGGCACTCTACAAACTCTCTTTCTTGAGGTCCTGAACCAACCTGATTTTCCAAGTCTACCTGCATATTGAAATCCCCCATCACCACAGTGGCATTACCGTTGTTACATGCCAGTTTTAACTCCTGCTGCAACTTACACCCTACATCCGGGCTACTATTTGGGGGTCTGTAGATAACACCAATTAGTGTCTTCTTGCCTTTGCAATTCCTCAACTCAATCCACAGTGACTACCTCTTCAATCCCAATGTCTTCCCTCGCAAGGAACTGAATTCCATCCCTCACCAGCAGAGCTACCCCTCTCCTCTGCCCACCTGCCTGTCCTTTCTATAGGCTGTATAACCCTGAATATTAAGTTCCCAGGCCCGATCCTCCTGCAGCCATGTCTCAGTAATCCCCACAATGTCATATCTACCAACCTGTAACTGAGCCTCAAGCTCATCTACTTTACTTTTTATACTTCACGCATTCATATACAATACTTTTAATTCCTTACGCATCTCACCTTTCACATCGATCCCTTTTACAGTTGGCCATACACTCCTATCCCTTTGTGAGCTTTCTTTCTCGTTAATTCTGGGGTCATTAACTATCGCTTTACTCCTTTTCCCTTTAACTCCGTCCCTGACTATCCATTTGACACCCCTCCCCCCCTTATTGTCCCAGACTGCATCATCTGTTGGCCGTGGTGTGGTGAGGATTGTAGAGTCAGAGAACACAGTGTAGTGAGGAATGGACGGTCACAGTGTGGGGGTCACAAAGTATCTCTATCATTGGTCATCATTACCTTGACAACGGTGACGAAGGTACTGTAGAGGAAACTGATAATGAACAGGATGGCGAAGGCAGCAACTGTGAGCACATTGTCATCTCCATCCAAGTCCCGCAGCTCCTCCTTCTGTTCAGAAATGGCTATTATTTAACAAATTAATTTTAAATAAAAATAAATCATGCAGTATGTTATTTGGTACCAGACAAGGCCTTGGTAATTCTGTAGATCTGACTATATCATTTAATGAAGGATCACCATTAGAACAAGTATTGAACTTCAAATATCTTGGTGTTTGGCTTGACCCAACGCTTTCATTTACGCAGCATAGTGAGACGATTACTAAAAAACTTAGCTGTAATCTAGCTATTCTTTATCGCCATATAAATTGTTTCACCTTTCAGATGAGAAAAAGAATTGTCTCTCAACTACTACTACCAACACTGGATTATGCTGATATTGTCTATCAGAATACATTTGATATACATCTTCAACCCCTTAATGTAGTTTATAATAGTCTTTGCAGATTTATTTTAAGGTGTCCATATATAACTCACCACTGTTCTATGTACGAAACTCTAAACTTGTTATCCCCTCACGCTCGAAGATGCTACCACTGGTTCCAGTTCCAGTTCATCTTTAAATGCATCCACCTCAATTACCCTTCTTATTTAAAACAAGACCTATTACCATACACACCCTCATATTCACTAAGACATATTCAGCAACCCTTCTTTTTCATTCCAAGAACTAACAAAGAAATTGGGAGACGTGCATTTAAATTCAAAGCTCCTTCTGACTGGAACACTCTGCCTAGTACCATAAGAACTATTAGCTCATTTCGTCTATTTAAAAATACACTTTTACCTTTCCTTATAAAACCATGTACCTGTTTCTAGTATTAGAGTCTTCGAGCTCCTTTATTTAGCTTGCTCTGAGTGTGATCATTTGGCATAACTATTGTATATGCATGGCCATTACACTTATGTATTATTGTATTGCATAGTGTAACAAGGTCTCATATTGTATTATGTCACAATATCATGAAATAATATATTATGTAATTATGTTGATAGTATATATTAACGTACGATGTATGATAGGTGGTATATGGTATTATGCACTAACATTATGCTGTAACACATAACTATTGTTATTATTGGATATGTAAAGTTAATTAACAATTGTTATAAACTATAACAATTGGGGATGGAGGGGTTTTGGGATTGGTGTGTGGGTAGGTGGGTCAATGAGAGCCTCTAGATATGTTATGTCTTGTGCTGTATGTTCTATGTTGGACCCCCTCGAAAATGAGATGACTGTCCATCTCAAGGGGTTATCCATGAATAAACTTGTTTCAAAGGTGCTGGTGTTGACTCTTCAGTATCTGTTGTATCCTATTCGGAACCTGTCCATGTACTCCTCTCCTGATGTGTTTTAGCCCAGTATCTGGTGTATTTGGAGCACTCATAGAGTCATAGATTAATACAGTGTGGAAACAGGCCCTTCAGCCCAACACGCCCACACCGGCCAACAATGTCCCAGCTGCCTAATCCCACTTGCCTGCACTTGGTCCATATCCCTCCAAACCTGTCCATGTACCTGTCTAACTGTTTCTTAAACGATGGACTACCTCCTCTGGCAGCTTGTTCCACACACCCACCACCCTCTGTGTGAAAATGTTACCCCTCAGATTCCTTTAAAATATTTTCCCATTCACCTTAAACCCATGTCCACTGGTCCTCGATTCCCCTACTCTGGGTAAAAGACTCTGTGCATCTACCCGATCTATTCCTCTTATGATTTTGTACACTTCTATAAGATCACCTCTCATCCTCCTACGCTCCATAGATTAGAGATCCAGCCTGCTCAACCTCTCTCGCACCCTCTAGTCCTGGCAACATCCTCGTAAATGTCCTGGCAATATCCTCAGCTGAAGTCCCTAAAGTGATGAGTAAAGTGATGATCAACTCCAAACATTTCATGTTCTTGTTATTTTCTTTTATTTATGTATCTAATTTCAAATGAAAACATGCAGTTCAGCAGAAAAATTAAAAAATAAGCTGCAGATAATGAGTTAAACAACATCTGGTTTACAAAATCTGATTGAGCAAGTCCCCAAGCATCGGCCCCCCCTCCACCACATTGCTTCCTGTTCCTTCTCCCCTCCCCATGCCCCCTTCTTGCTCCACAATATCAGCGTATCCCTCCCCCTCCCACACTCCCCTCTTCTCCTTCACTCATCACATTCCCATCCCCTGCTCCCCTTTTGCAAACATTAATCCTGCCTTCCTCTCCCACTCCTGAATGCCACCCACTCCAGTGTCTCATACCCTGACATTTTCCAACTATAATGTCCTATCCTGTCCCCCCCACCACCCCCCTCCCCCACCCACGCCCCTCAGTCACAACCAGTTTCTTCCCCAGCATCCCCAGTGCATTTCCAAGTTTATCTCCTGAAATGAGCGTTTGCAGTGCAGTGGCCTCGGATTGCCGAGCGAGTGAGTGAAAGACAGGGAGACTCCATTTGCCAACGTCAGCAGCTGCATGGCGATCTCTTGAGTGAATGTGGCGTGTGTGTCGGCTGGTCATTGCTGCACCTGTAATATACACAGGAAAGTCAGACATTGTGTGTGGCAAGGTGCAGCACAGATGGTGATCTGTAGGGACAGGCAAACTAAATAACAGACAGTCTGTCCTGAATGTCGGAGATAGACCCTCATGGACAGGGGGTCTGCAACATTTCTAGGACCCTCGAGGATTGGTAGTCTGTGCATGTTTGTAGGAGCTGGACCCTCATGGACAGGTGGTCTTTCATTAGTGGCCCAGGTCAACTCTAAGGGATACACAGTCTGAATACCAGTTGTGGGTTGAAGAGAGGTTCCGTACCTCGGCTCAGGTTTCAGATACGGAGTACCCTGTTAGTTGTAGTTTAGTGATACAGCATGGAAACAAGCCCTTCAGCCCACCGAGACTGCACCAACCAGCGATCCCCGCACATTAACACTACCCTACACACACTAGGAACAATTTTTTACATTTACACCAAGCCAATTAACCTACAAACCTGTACATCTTTGGAGTTTGGGAGGAAACGGAAGATGTCGGAGAAGACCCACGCAGGTCACGGGGGAGAACGTACAAACTCCGTACAGACAGCACCCGTAGTCAGGACGGAACCCGGGTCTCTGGCGCTGTAAGGCAGCAGCTCTATCGCTGTGCCACCGTGCCGCCCAACATTTGACATGAATACAACGTTTATTTGATTTCCATGTTTGAGCTCAGGGTCATTGCCCCAAATACCCAACGTTCTATGAATGTTTGCTGTATCGAGGCCCAGAGGACAGGAATAAAGAGGAAAGGTTCAAAGACCAGGGGGATGTGATGGGTACCATAGAAACATAGAAAATAGGTGCAGGAAGAGGCCATTCGGCCCTTCGAGCCAGCACCGCCATTCATTGTGATCATGGCTGATTATCCCCAATCAATAACTCGTGCCTGCCTTCTACCCATATCCCTTGATTCCACTAGCCCCTAGAGCTCTATCTAACTCTCTCTTAAATCCACCAGTGATTTGGCCTCCACTGCCCTCTGTGGCAGGGAATTCCACAAATTCACAACTCTCTGGGTGAAAACGTTTTTTCTCACCTCAGTCTTAAATGGCCTCCCCTTTATTCTAAGACTGTGGCCCCTGGTTCTGGACTCGCCCAACATTGGGAACATTTTTCCTGCATCTAGCTTGTCCAGTCCTTATATAATTTTATATATTTCTATAAGATCTCCCCTCATCCTTCTAAACTCCAGTGAATACAAGCCTAGTCTATTCAATCTTTCCTCATATGACAGTCCCACCATCCCAGGGATCAATCTCGTGAACCTATGCTGCACTGCCTCAAACACAATACTCCAGATGTGGTCTTACCAGAGCCCCATAGAACTGCAGAAGAACCTCTTTACTCCTATACTGAAATCCTCTTGTTATGAAGGCCAACATTCCATTAGCTTTCTTCACTGCCTGTTTTACCTGCACGCCAACTTTCAGTGACTGGTGTACAAGGACCCCCAGGTCTCGCTGTACCTCCCCCTTACCTAACCTAACCCCATTGAGATAATAATCTTCCCCCTTGTTTTTGCCGCCAAAGCTGATAACCTCACATTTATCTATATATACTGCATCTGCCATGTAACTGCCCACTCACTCAACCTGTCCAGGTCACCCTGCAACCTCCTAACATCCTCTTCACAGTTCACACTGCCACCCAGCTTTGTGTCATCTGCAAACTTGCTAGTGTTGCTTCTAATTCCCTCTTCCAAATCATTAATATATATGGTAAACAGTTGCGGCCCCAACAGAGAGCCTTGCGGCACTCCACTCGCCACTGCCTGCCTTTCTGAAAAGGATCCATACACTCCTACTCTTTGCTTCCAGTCTGCCAAATAATGTTCTATCAATGTCAACACCCTACCCCCAATACCATGAGCTCTAATTTTAGTCACCAGTCTCCCATGCGGGACCTCATCAAAGGCTTTCTGAAAGTCTAGATACACTACATCCTCTGGCTCCCGTTCATCGATTTTACTTGTCACATCCTTAAAAAATTCCAGAAGATTAGTCAAGCATGATTTTCCTTTCAAAAATCCATGCTGACTTGGACAAATCCTTTTACTGCTATCCAAATGCCCCATCATTACCTCTTTAATAATTGAGCAGCATCTTTCCCACCACCGAAGTCAGGCTAACTGGTCTATAATTCCCCGTTTTCTCTCTCGCTCCTTCCTTGAAAAGTGGGATAACATTAGCTATCCTCCAATCCACAGGAACTGATCCTGAATCTTTTGAACATTGGAAAATGATTGCCAATGCATCCACTATTTCCAGAGCCACCTCCCTGAGGACCCTGGGATACAGACAATCAGGCCCAGGGGATTTTTCATTCTTCAGTCCCATTAGCCTCCCCAATATTATTTCTCGCCTAATGACATTTTCTTTCAGTTCCTCTACCCCCTTAGATCCTCTGTCCTCCAGTACATCTGGGAGATTGTTTGTTTCTTCCTTAGTGAAGACAGATCCGAAGTACCTGTTCAACTCTTCTGCCATTTCCATGTTCCCCATAATAATTTCTCCCATAGGTAGATGTCTGAAGAAGGGTTTCAGCCCGAAACGTTGCCTATTTCCTTCGCTCCATAGATGCTGCCGCACCCGCTGAGTTTCTCCAGCATTTTTGTCTACCTTCGATTTTGCAGCATCTGCAGTTCCTTCTTGAACATAATTTCACCCGTGTCTGCCTTCAGAGAACCCACATTTGACTTTGCTATTCTTTTTCCCTTAACATATCAAAGAAGCTTTTACTGTCCTTCTTTACATACCTGGCCAGCTTCCCCTCGTACTTCATCTTTTCAGCCCATATTTTTTCATTCTGTTGTCCTATGGAAGTTTCGCAATCCTCTGGCTTCCGGCTACTATTTGCTGTATCATACATCTTTTCTTTTAGTTTTATTCTATCCCTAACTTCTCTTGTCAGCCACGGTTGCCTCCTACTCCCCTTAGAATCTTTCTTCCTTTTTGGAATGAAATGATCCTGCGTCTTCCAGATTATGCCTAGAAATTCCTGCCATTGTCGTTCCACCGTCATTCCTGCTAGGATCCCTTTCCAGTCTACCTTGGCCACCTCCTCTCTCATGGCTTCATAGTCCCCTTTGTTCAACTGCATCACTGACACTTCCGATTTAACCTACGCCTTCTCAAATTGCAGATTAAAACTAATCATATTATGATCACTATCTCCAAGCGGTTCCTTTACCTCTACTTCTCTTGTCAAATCTGGTTCATTGGACAACACTAAATCCATAATTGCCTTTTCTCTGGTCAGCTCCATTAGAAGCTGCTCTAAGAATCCATCTCGGAGGCACTCTACAAACTCTCTTTCTTGAGGTCCTGAACCAACCTGATTTTCCCACTCTACCTGCATATTGAAATCCCCCATCACCACAGTGGCATTACCGTTGTTACATGCCAGTTTTAACTCCTGCTGCAACTTACACCCTACATCCGGGCTACTATTTGGGGGTCTGTAGATAACACCAATTAGTGTCTTCTTGCCTTTGCAATTCCTCAACTCAATCCACAGTGACTACCTCTTCAATCCCAATGTCTTCCCTCGCAAGGAACTGAATTCCATCCCTCACCAGCAGAGCTACCCCTCTCCTCTGCCCACCTGCCTGTCCTTTCTATAGGCTGTATAACCCTGAATATTAAGTTCCCAGGCCCGATCCTCCTGCAGCCATGTCTCAGTAATCCCCACAATGTCATATCTACCAACCTGTAACTGAGCCTCAAGCTCATCTACTTTACTTTTTATACTTCACGCATTCATATACAATACTTTTAATTCCTTACGCATCTCACCTTTCACATCGATCCCTTTTACAGTTGGCCATACACTCCTATCCCTTTGTGAGCTTTCTTTCCCGTTAATTCTGGGGTCATTAACTATCGCTTTACTCCTTTTCCCTTTAACTCCGTCCCTGACTATCCATTTGACACCCCTCCCCCCCTTATTGTCCCAGACTGCATCATCTGTTGGCCGTGGTGTGGTGAGGATTGTAGAGTCAGAGAACACAGTGTAGTGAGGAATGGACGGTCACAGTGTGGGGGTCACAAAGTATCTCTATCATTGGTCATCATTACCTTGACAACGGTGACGAAGGTACTGTAGAGGAAACTGATAATGAACAGGATGGCGAAGGCAGCAACTGTGAGCACATTGTCATCTCCATCCAAGTCCCCCAGCTCCTCCTTCCCTTCCTCTTCTGTCAAGTCTGTGCCGGCTTCAGGACAAATGAGAAGGTGAGACAGTTAGTTTGCCGCGGATATTTTGTGAAGATCAACAACGTGTGAATAAAATGAAGACAACAGGAGGACAGGAAGACAGGAGGTTCGGGTCAGTTCCACTGTTCAATGATATGTGGAGATCTATCACCAGCTCCACTGAGCTGACTTTCCCCCACATCCATTAACATCTCGTATAGTCAAACTCTGCAATCTCAGATTTAAAATCACCTTCAGACCTGGAACCAAATGCCAACTGTGGAAGGCAATTCCAAACTTCCATGAGCCTCTGATAGACACAAAAAGCTGGAGTAACTCAGTGGGACAGGCAGTATCTCTGGAGAGAAGGAATGGGTGAGGTTTCGTGTCGAGACCCTTCTTCAGACACCATGACCCTCTTCCATGCAGCATGGCTGCCTCGAACTTTTAGACCCTGTACTTTGTATAAAGTTGGATTTCCATAAATCAGGGAGATCATTTGTAACCCAGGGAGCACTGTACACAACTAAAAAATAATTCCTCCTCATCTAGTTAGTTTAGTTTATTGTCACGTGTACCGAGGTACAGTGAAAAGCTTTTGTTGCGTGCTAACCAGTCAGCGGAAAGACAAAACATGATTACAAATGAGTCATTCACAGTGTATACATACACGATAAGGGATTAACGTTTAGTGCAAGGTAAAACCAGTAAAGTCCGATCAAAGATAGTCCGAGGGTCTCCAGTGAGGGAGATAGTAGTTCAGGACCGCTCTCTGGATGTGGTAGGATGATTCAGTTGCCTGATAACATCTGGGAAGAAACTGTCCCTGAATGTGGAGGTGTGTAAATAGATCATCTCAGGATAATCTATTCTGTTTGCTCCCATTAACTTTGTGAAAACATCAAACAAATCTTCCTTTAGCCTTTTAAATGACAACTTATTCAGCACCGTGAAAGTAAGCTTGCAGGCAGGTACAGCAGGCAGTGAAGAAAGCGAATGGCATGTTGGTCTTCATAACAAGAGGAGTTGAGTATAGGAGCAAAGAGGTCCTTCTGCAGTTGTACGGGGCCCTAGTGAGACCACACCTGGAGTATTGTGTGCAGTTTTGGTCCCTAATTTGAGGAAGGACATTCTTGCTATTGAGGGAGTGCCGCGTAGGTTTACAAGGTAAATTCCCAGGATGGTGGGACTGTCATATGCTGAGAGAATGGAGCGGTTAGGCTTGTATACTCTGGAGTTTAGAAGGATGAGAGGTGAAACTTATTGAAACATATAAGATTATTAAGGGTTTGGACACGCTAGAGGCAGGAAACATGTTCCCGATGTTGGGTGAGTCCAGAACAAGGAGCCACAGTTTAAGAATAAGTGGTAAGCCATTTAGAATGGAGACGAGGAAACACTGTTTCACACAGAAAGCTGTGAGTCTGTGGAATTCTCTGCCAGAGGGCGGTGGAGGCTGGTTCTCTGGATACTTTGAAGAGAGAGCTAGAAAGGGCTCTTAAAGATAGCGGAGTCAGGGGATATGGGGAGAAGGCAGGAACGGGGTACTGATTGTGGATGATCAGCCATGATCACATTGATAGCTGGTTCGAAGGGCCGAATGGCCTACTCCTGCACCTATTGTCTATTGTCTATTTGGGTGTGGTCCACACACATTTAAAGAGCTGGTTCTTGCCACAGATTTGCCCATTCACTTCATGTATCCTTATCTCAGCAAGGATACCATCTAGATGCTCTGTTGACACTTCTGCTTGCCTTGTGTGAGCAGCAAACTTGATCATGTGGCTTTCTATCCGACATCACAACTTTCAATAAATATAGTGAATAGCTTCAGCCCTGAACACATTTCCACAGGCAAAGCTCATCACTGGCCCTTCCTTCTGTAACTTTCCTCTTTCTGAATGAGTTTATCAAATGCATTCACAAAGATGATCAAAACTCCTTTCCCTCTTCATTAGCTTTGAATATTTTAAAGACCAGAAAGGTTCATCAGAAATGTGTGGGAAGGAACTGCAGATGCTGGTTTACACCGAAGATAGACACAAAATGCTGGAGTAACTCTGTAGGACATGCAGCATCTCTGGATAGAAGGAATGGGTGACGTTTCGGGTCGAGACCCTCCTTCAGAATGTTCTATTCTTTGGACGGAGGAGACTAATACATGTATATTTACATAATCTGTAGAAATGTATAGAGTGAAAGAATTTGCAATCTTAGATCCAGGTCACCTGTTCCCCACCAACTTGGCAACACCTCCCAAAACGCACCAACAGTGAACACCAACACCAACACTACATGTATATTCTTTATTGAACATTGATAGGTTACATTGACACAACACACACACGTAGCCTCTCGTGGGGTCTCTGCAGGTTTCAAGCAGGATCAGACCTGACACAAAGACATTTTCATACAAACTGCAAGTTCTCTGAAACTTTGGTAATTGATGTTTCAAGAGTCAAGATAGTTTTATTGTCATGTGTCCCAGATAGGACAACGAAATTCTTGCTTGCTGCAGCACAACAGAATATGTAAACATAATACAGAACAGGAGATAAAAGTTCAGTGTGTCTATAGATCATAGACCATATATATATATACAATAAATAAACAGATAAAGTGCAATAGGCGGTTATTGTTCAGAGTTTGTTTGATGGCCTGATGGCTGTGGGGAAATGCCTATTCCTGAACCTGGATGTTCCAGATTTCAAGCTCCTGTATCTTCTTCCCGATGAGTGTGTGGCCAGGATGGAGTGGGTCTTTGATGATGTTGGCAGCCTTTTTGAGGCAATGACTGCGATAGATCCCTTCGATGGTGGGGAGGTTAGAGCCGATGATGGACTGGGCAGTGGTAACAACTTTCTGCATTCTTTTCCGCTCCTGGACGTTCAAGTTGCCGAACCAAGCCATGATGCAACCAGTTATGTTTAACCAAAAAGTTATGTTTGATATGGATTTGGTCTGGAATCCATTTTCATTCTCAGTTGACGTTCTCTCCCTGGCTGAGTAATGTGCACCGATGTGAACCCTGGAACACCAGTCTGTACGAGACACTGAATAGCAGTGACTTTCTGGAGAGACATTCCCTTTCCTCAAGAGTAGCAACTGCTCAACTAACCACAACATGGTCTTGTTACTATCGGCACAATATCACAAGAGGAGATAACCACATTTGACAGAGTGCAGGAGATGGTTAGACACACAGATGTACAACCAGGCTCCTTTACCCAGAGTAGGGCAATCAAGAACCAGAGGACATGGGTTTAAGGTTAGGGGGGACAGATTTAATGGGAATCTGAGGGGCAACTTTTTCACACAGAGGGCACTGGGTACATGGAATGTGCTGCGGGAAGAGGTAGTTGACGCAGAGACTATAACAATGTTTAAAAGTTATTTGGACAGGTACATGGACAGGACGAATAGTGAAAGGCCTGGATAGAGCTGATGTAAAGAGGATGATTCCACTGGTGGGAGAGTCGAGGACCATAGCCTCAGAATCAAAGGAGGTTCCTCTAGGAAGATGAGGAGGAATTTGTTTAGTCACAGGGTAGTGAATCTGAGGAATTCATTGCCACAGAAGGCTGTGGAGGCCCACTCAATGGGTATTTATAAAGCAGAGATAGATCGATTCTTGATTAGTATTGGTGTCAAGGAGAAAGGGCAGGAGAATGGGGTTAGGAAGGAGAGATAGATCAGCCATGATTGAATGGCAGAGTAGACTTGATGGGCTGAATGGCCTAATTCTGCTCCTATCACATGAACATGAGATGATCAGTGATTTGGGCCAAACACGGGGAGACGGGACTAGTGTAGATCTGGCACCTTGGTTGGCAAAGGCAAGCTGAACCGAAGGGCCTGTTAACATCCTGTATAAATCTATGACTCCATGATCACTCCAATGACAACACGCTTGTACCCAGCTCCATCCACACAATGGACTTTCTGATGGACCTCTTTTCCAGTGTCGACAAACAATTGTACAAGTGCAAATACTCGACCCCACTCTTCAAATTAGCAGCAAGACAACTAGTCTGAGATGCCACACACAGAGGGCCGACAACAATAAGTGGACTGACCCTGTGACACTAATTTTGAAGAACAGCAGGTGTGGGCTTCTCAGTGTCCTGGCTACTGAGGAGTTTTGGAATAAACTGAAGTTGTGAAAGCACAGAAATATTTAGCATTGTGCCCTAGTCCTGGTTGCATTGTGGCCTGGTTCAGCAACTTGAACGTCCAGGAGCGAAAAAGACTACAAAAAGTTGTGACAAATGCCCAGTTCATCGCCGGCTTTGACCTCCCCACCGTCGAAAGGATCTATCATAGTCGCTGCCTCAAAAAGGCAGCCAAAATCATCAAGGACCCACACCATCCTGGCCACACACTCATCTCACCATTGCCATCAGGAAGAAGTTACAGGAGCCTGAAAACTGTAACGTCCAGGTACAGGAACAGCTTCTTCCCTACAGCCATCAGGCTATTAAACACAACGAATAAGCTCTGAGCTCTGAACCGCAAAAGGCTATATTACTATTTGTTATTTGCACTATTTGTTATTTATTGAACTTTTTCTTTTTTTCTCTTCCCCCGTTATGCACTATGTTTACATATTCACATATTCTGTTGTCCTGCAGCAAGTAAGAATTTCCTTGTCCCGTCTGGGAAATATGACAATAAAACACTCTTGACTCTTCTTGACTCTAGTCCAGGCCTCTTGGTTATCACTCCCTCAATCACACACTACAACACCTGTCCTTCAGTGCTAAACTTGCCTGGCCCTATTTTGTGACGGGGTAAAAGATGTGATGATTAGATTGAATCCCAGCACCGTACCTTGAAAGCTTTTCACTTCCCGGCTGATACTGGTGTTCGAGGGGGGATGAGACACTGTACAGCCGAAGACTGAGCCTTTCTTCCAATCCTCTGAACTCACAGTCAGGAAGTGGCTGGCACTGAAAGTCCCTCCCTGCTCCAGAGCAGTCGGTGTAGCGCTGGTGGTGGAGGAGATCGGGGCTCCGCCTTTCTCCCAAGTGACGTTTATGAGGTCCGGGTAGAAACCAGAGAGCACACACTCGAGGGTGGCTGTGTGGCTACGCTTGGTCTCTTGGTGAGCTGGAGGCAGCAGTCTGACCTTTGGACTTTTTGTTTCAACTGGAACAGAGGAGCAAAGTAGATGTGAGACCCTCTTCCTCAAGGGCCTGTCCCACTTACACGACTTTTTCGGCGACTGCCGGCACTCGTCATAGGTCATCACAGATTGGCGAAAAATTTCAACATGTTGAAAAATCAGCGGCGACCGGCACAAGGTACGACTCTTTGGGCGACTACTCACGATCATACAGGCTTCACCCCACGACATGTCGCCAAGGTGTCGCCTGTATGGTCGTGAGTCTCCTCAGTCGCACAAAGAATCGTAGTGTCTTTCTGGTCGTCGCTGGATTTTCAACATGTTGAACATTTTTGCCGACCTACAATGACCTATGACGGGTGCCGGCAGTCACCAAAAAAGTCGCGTAAGTGGGACAGGCCCTTCATGGTAACTAATGTTGGCCGTATCATTGCCGATCTCTAGCCCACCTTTGGCACTTTCTGTCTGTGCTGACACTGGTGAGGATGATGGAGATCGTTGGGCAGAGCACACAACCTCCATCCCACTGGTCCATTCCTCCACACTGATCCGGAGTTTACTGCTCACTCTGTCTTGGGTCTTTTCTCCTCTCGGTTGGTGGGTCACAGCCCCTGTTGTTCTCTCCCTTCCGCTCATTTGCCAGTAGATTTGGATCTGGCTCAGATCAGCACCCATTACCACGCACTCCACTGTAGCGGTCTTGTTGATCCAAATCTCTTCAGTGGAGGGGTTTTGGATAAAGACAGACAATTCTGCAGATGAGAAATAGGAAGCTTACAAACCAGACAAGGGCTGGTGTTGTCGTCACCGATCAACTGGACTCTGACAACTTGCATTCATTTTCTAGACTCACTTTATTGACGTGTGCACAAGGAACAACCTCTCTCTCAATGTCTGCAAAACTAAAGAGATGATCGTGGACTACAGGAGACAGCAGGGGAGTGGACACCTCCCCATCCATATCGGTGATGCTGAGGTTGAAAGGGTCAGCAGCTTCAGGTTCCTCAGTGTGCACATCACTGAGGACCTCTCCTGGACACTGCACACGGACACAATAACAAAGAAAGCCCGCCAGTGGCTCTTTTTCCTGAGAAGACTGAGGAAGATTGACATGAACGCCAGCATCCTCACAAACTTCTACAGATGCACCATCGAGAGCCTGCTGACGGGCTGCATCACAGTCTGGTACGGGAACTGTTCTGCCCACAGCCGCAAATCACTACAGAGTGGTGAAGGCGGCACAGACACATCACTGGCAACTGTCTCCTGGCCATTCAAGACATTTTCCACCGGCGTTGCCTGCGGAAGGCACACAGCATCATCATGGACCACAGCCACCCAGCACATAGACTGTTCTCCTTGTTACCGACAGGCAGACGATACAGGAGCATGGCTGCAAGTACCACCAGACTTAAGAACTGTTTTTATCATCAGGCCATCAGGCTAAATACTATATTATTGTTTGTTATTTGCACTATTTGTTATTTATTGATCTTTTTCTTTTTTTCTCTTCCCCCGTTATGCACTATGTTTACATATTCACATATTCTGTTGTCCTGCAGCAAGTAAGAATTTCCTTGTCCCGTCCGGGACATATGACAATAAAACACTCTTGACTCTTCTTGACACTAGTCTAGGCCTCTTGGTTATCACTCCCTCACTCACACACTACAACACCTGTCCTTCAGTGCAAAACTTGCCTGGCCCTATTTTGTGACGGGGTAAAAGATGTGATGATTAGAGTGAATCCCAGCACCGTACCTTGAAAGCTTTTCACTTCCCGACTGATACTGGTGTTCGAGGGAGGATGAGACACTGTACAGCCGAAGACTGAGCCTTTCTTCCAATCCTCTGAACTCACAGTCAGGAAGTGGCTGGCACTGAAAGTCCCCCCCTGCTCCAGAGCAGTTGGTGTAGCGCTGGTGGTGGAGGAGATCGGGGCTCCGTCTTTCTCCCAAGTGACGTTTATGAGGTCCGGGTAGAAACCAGAGAGCACACACTCAAGGGTAGCTGTGTGGCTACGCTTGGTCTCTTGGTGAGCTGGAGGCAGCAGTCTGATCTTGGGTCTTTTTGTTTCAACTGGAACAGAGGAGCAAAGTAGACGTGAGTCCCTCTTTCTCAAGGGCCTCTCCCACTTACACGACTTTTTCGTTGACTGCAGGCACTCGTCATAGGTCGTTACAGGTTGGTGAAAAATTTCAACATGTTGAAAAATCAGCGGCGACCGGCACAAGGTACGACTCTTTGGGCGACTACTCACGACCATGCAGGCTTCACCCTGCGACATGTCACCAAGGTGTCGCCTGTATGGTCGTGAGTTTCCTCAGTCGCATAAAGAGTCGTAGCGTATTTCTGGTCGCTGCTGTATTTTCAACATGTTGAAAATTTTTGCTAACCTACAATGACCTATGACGGGTGCCGGCAGTCACCAAAAAAGTCGCGTAAGTGGGACAGGCCCTTCATGGTAACTAATGTGTGCCATATCATTGCTGATCTCTCGCCTACCTTTGGCACTTTCTGTCCGTGCTGACACTGGTGAGGATGATGGAGATCGTTGGGCAGAGCACACAACCTCCACCCCGCTGGTCCATTCCTCCACACTGCTCCGGAGTTTACTGCTCACTCTGTCTTGGATCCTTTCCCCTCTCGGTTGGTGGGTCACAGCCCCTGTTGTTCTCTCCCTTCCGCTCACTTGCCAGTAGATTTGGACCTGGCTCAGATCAGCACCCATTACCACGCACACCACAGTAGCGGTCTTGTTGATCCAAATCTCTTCAGTGGAGGGGTTTTGGATAAAGACAGACAATTCTGCAGATGAGAAATAGGAAGCTTACAAACCGGACAAGGTCTGGTGTTGTCGTCACCGATCAACTGGACTCTGACGACTTGCATTCATTTTCCAGACTCACTTTATTGACGTGTGCACAAAGAGAGCAGCACAGTCCCAGTTACCTGCTGCTCTGAAATTCCACTCAGCATTTATACAGAGTTTGACCCTTGAAATTATCCGCACTCTCTAATTTCTAATAATCGAACACAATACATTCTCCACAACACTTATACAAATACAATAACACTAATACCCTGTCTCACGGTGCGGGTCCACCCACGAGTGATCCCGAGTGAAAGAAAAAATCAAACTCGTGGTTGTCTACGAGATTCCAAGTTTATGTTCACGAGTTTAAACGAGTTCCCACGTGTATGTCTAAGTTTGCCGTTTACTTCTCATTTCTGCGATGTACCAAGTTCCTCTCCCGAGTTACCAAGCTCCTCTCCCGAGTTACTCTTGAGCCAACGACGACTACCGACGTGTGGAAAAATCATCACATGGTAGAAATGATGTCATGCAGTTTTTTTCCCACTATAAATAGACACAGCCTGAAGAACGATCTCGACCGGAAACTTCACCTATTTCTTTTCTCCAGAGATGCTGCCTGACCAGCTGAGTTAGTCCATCATTTTGTGTCTATTTTTGGTTTAAACTAGTATCTGCAATTCCTTCCTTCAAACTTTTAGAGCAGTTTGTTTCAAGAAACAATCCTTCCAAAATTGCATTCAAAAGTCCATTTGAACAGCATTTGTTCAAGGTCTGGCATCAATCATTGAAAGGCATAGGCTGTTTTGTGTCGGGAGGAACTGCAAATGCTGGTTTACACCGAAGATAGACACAAAATGCTGGAGTAACTCAGCGGGACATGCAGCATTTCTGGAGAGAAGGAATGGGTGACATTTCTGGTCGAGTCCCTTCTTCAGACTGAAAAAACGTTTCGACCCTTCTCTCCAGAGATGCTGCCGGCTTGGCTGAGTTACTCCAGCTTTTTGTGTCTAATAAGATTGTTTTATTCCCTTAATTTATCTCTCATCAAAACATTGGTAAACTTCTAACAAAAAGATTAGGTAAATTGAACATTAAGGTTATTTTTTCCCCCGACAGCAAGGTCCGTAGACCAGAGGGATAGCAGTGTGTGTGTCCCCAGTATGTCCGTCAGAGCAGCCGTCCCACCGTCGCGACTTAAACTGTATAAAAAGCAGCGGCTCAAAACATTGCTAATTGGGCAAATCTGCCCAGAAACCACCCCTTTCACACTCACCCCAGCCCTGGGAAACAGTTTTCAGAGCCCAACAGTCAACCCAGCCCGCCCGCGAACCTTTGAATGAAAGACAAAGCTCAGATGTTCTCTTCAGCAGTGGTGTCCCAGAGTTTCCCAGCGCCTGGCCCGTTTCAATTTAAACTCAGGTAAACAGAGTTTTTATTAAAAACCCGAATACAATTGGCCCTTAATTGTAAATATGAGAATGTTTTCCTATATTGTATGATAGACTATCTATCATCCGGTGTAGATACCATAATTTATTGGAAAAATATGAATACACGAACACAGGAGTTAGTTAAGAATTGGAGTCATATCCCATCTACATCTCACACTCTCTCGCTGTGTTTCTAAGAAATGTCATTAAGGACTTATGTTATGTGTTTTTGCTGGACTGAAACCAACCCATTTACAATGTAAAGTTGTGGGTAACTTTTTAGGAGAATACTTGTGATGTAAAGAACCTGAAATTAATTTATTTTGCATAACACACAAAAATAACTCTGGTCTTAATTACCAATGCAGCTTGTGAACTTATTTGCGGGTGCGGCAGCATCCATGGAGCGAAGGAAATAGGCAACGTTTTGGCCCGAAACGTTGCCTATTTCCATCGCTCCATAGATGCTGCCGCACCCGCTGAGTTTCTCCAACACTTTTGTCTACCTTCGATTTTCCAGCATCTGCTGTTCCTTCTTGAACTTGTGAACTTATTTTGTGAACTTCCCCACTGAACGCCTCCTATCTTTGGCAAGCATGTTGCACGGGTTAGTACAAATACACTTAAAACTCTGAATAGCAACATGCCATGAAGGAGCTTCCAACGATTCATTTATCAAGAAGCTTGAGTAACTCAGCGGGACAGACGCCATCTCTGGAGAGAAGGAATAGGTGACGTTTCGGGTCAAGACCCTTCTTCGGATTAAACCTGCATCTGCAGTTCCTTCCCATTTATAATTTATAACTTTTATAAAATTCCCATTTATAAAATTATAAAATAAAACGTCACATTTACAACATTGTTTTGACCAATTGCTCTCTAACGCAGACAGACTGGGTGGAAAGTGATGCCTGAGAAAATCCCCTGTATAAACGCATCAGCCTTCAATAACTGATGTTAATTTGTCGGATATAAATCCTGAGATGGGACAACAGTCCCATATATCTGCTTCTCCATAAAAAGCGCATTAACCTAACAAGGATTCATGGCACCGTTTCAATGAGAAAAGTTAAAGTTCTGAAGGGAACTAATTAACTCTCGCAATGCGGCTTTCCCAACACTGCATGGTTCATTCTTTTTGCCACTGTGTCTCAGATCCCCGGTGAGTGCTTTTTGCTCCGTAACAGCGAATTGTTAGATCACTGTAAAATTTTCCATTAAGATCTGACTAATCTTCAACATTTCACTTCTGGCACTCAGGCCAAACCCACGAGTTACTCACGAGTCACTACGGTAAACTCACGGGTTACTACGGTATTACAACGAGTTTAAAAGTTTCACATTTTTCCTTCAAGAGTAAATTTGACTCGTGGAAATCTTTCAACATGTTGAAAATTTTTCACGAGTTAACAAGTTTCCCGAGGTTCTGCCGTTAGTGTTACGAGTCGCTAACTTACATCCACGAGTTCCCGCTACGTTAATTCTACGTGATTACCACAAGTTTGATTTGTTTTTAACTCGGGATCACTCGTGGGTGAACTCGCACCGTGAGACAGGGGTTTAACACAAATAAAACTACATGCTGTTCAATTCTTTATTGGTATTTAATTTTAGTGCACCATAGAAAGTATTTTATCAGGATGCATCACGGCATGGTTTGGGAACAGCTCCATCCAAGAAATGGCAGCAAATTGCGGTTGCAGCCCAGATCATCACACAAACTAACCTCCCTTCCACTGACTCCATTTACATCTCACGCTGCCTCAGCAAGGCCAGCAGCATTATCAAGGACAAGTTGCACCCTGGCCACTCTCTCTTCTCCCCTCTCCCATCAGGCAAAAGGTATACGTGTGAAAATGCACACCTCCAGATTCAGGGACAGTTTCTTCCCAGCTGTTATCAAGCAACTGAACCATCCCCTCGCCAACTAGAGCGCAGTCCTGAGCTATCACCTACCTCACTGGAGACCCTCGCACTATGTATAATCGGACATTACCTTGCACAAAACATTATTCCCTGGTGGAATGACAGGTTAGCATGCAACAATAAGCATTTTCACTGTACCTCGGTCTACGTGACAATAAACTAAACTAAACAACCCTCGGCCCACACAATGGGCATTGCATTCCCCACCCTAGACCATTACTCCTTCCACCATCGACACTTCACGCTGCCTCAGGAAAGCAGCCAACATCATCGAGGAACCCTCACATCCCAGTCATTGTCTCTACTCCCCTCTCCAGAAGATACAAGAAGCTTGAAAGCACGTAGCAGCAGATTCAAAAACAGATTTACTTTAAGCACCGACAGGCAGATGTTTAATTGTAACATTGGAATAGAAGAGTTACCAATGATGAGTTGTCTCTTTTATTCAACATCATCCGTGCACACCCACTGAGGACAGAGACTCCTCAAACAACCATCCCCCTTGTTAGACACAGATGTCATGTGTGGCTCAGTGGTGAGCAATGTCACCTCATGAAAGCTGCTGTCTTTGGGATGAGGCTTTAAGGAGGTGCTTCTCAGGTAGGTATCAGCAATGCCACGACATGACCACGAGAGTTCTGCTCAGAGTCCTGAGCTAATATTTATCCTGAAACCAAACAGCTAAACACAGGTGGGCTGTGGGAGAGCTGGGAAGGGGAGGGGAAAGAGGGTGAAAGCAAGGACTACCTGACGCAGGCGATCTGGCCAGATTTGGTTTCCCATGTGGGAGCTTGCATCAGGTACATTGTCACAGCTGGGCTAGGAAAGACCATGGTCCAATCAGATCACCTTGTGTCACCCTGATGGTCGCATGGCACAGTGATAATGGAGTTAACGACCAACGACCACAATCAACCTCTGTCTTCAACTGGTCCAGGCGTGGGTGTGAGAACACCCAATGGTGGAAGGTTTTGGACAGATTGATCCAACAACACCTATTTCTCCCAGAATGTGCTTCTCCTAGAATGTGCACACCTCACATCCCAAGCTACCCATGTACTCCCACCCAAAACACACCAGTCAAGGACACGCACACAAAACCTTTTTCACATCACATTTATTGAACTTGTATTGGTACATTGACACATACATCGATTTAATACATCGTGTGATCCCATACATGGTTGAAATCTGTTCAAGCATGGCAGAAAAAGTTCTGTAAATGTATCCAGAAGCTCAGACATTTGTGGTGAATCATGGCTGTGGCTTAATTTGTATCTCGTGTGGAATTTTGTTTTTAATGATTTACAAAGGTTCACATTTTGATGATGTATTAGGGAACTAACCCATCATCCTCTGGGTCAGTTAACAAATCCAGAAATGAACAAAACAAATGTTTGAGAAATGAATCATGTTACACACAAGATTTAAAGCTGTCAGCCAGAACAAGTGAGACATTGACCAGGGTGGGTTTGTTGTGAGATTTATTGATGCTTCTAAATAGGCTGGTTGTGATGGACCCATGTCCCACAACACAGGAGAAGGTGGTGCCACGGTTCCACTCCTCTGGAGAAACCTTCAACTGACTGGTCATGGTGTTCCACCCATTCCTTGTGTCCTTGGTCACGGGCTGGTTCACGATCCCTGTCTTCAGAAGGGTGTCGTTGGCCATCCAGGCCACATAGATGTCTGCAGGAGAGAATCTGGTGACCAGGCACGTCAAGGTGGCCGTCTCATCCGTCTCCACCTCATCCAATGAAGGGGGGAGGAGGTAGACTTGAGGACGACTCTCAACTCCATCTGGGAACAGAGAGAACCTGAGTTAGACTGAATCTGTCAGTAATTCTGTACTTACCCAATACATTCCAATCTTATACTGACATGGATACCGTTTACATCCTGAGGGATCTCAGTTCACCTGAAACTAAAGGCTGTTCCTTTCTGCTCATTGTAGGGATGTGTGGAAGAGAAATCATGCCTCTGGTGCATTTTACAGGGTGGCATGGTGGCGCAGCGGTAGAATTGCTGCCTCCAATGCCAGAGACATGGGTTTGATCCCAACTATGGGTGGTGCCTGTATGGAGTTTGTACGTGACCGCGTGGGTTTTCTCCAGGTGCTCAGGTTTCCTCCCACACTCGAAAAACGTACATGTTCTCTGTATGGCGGGACTGTCATATGCTGAGAGAATAGAGCGGCTGGGCTTGTATACTCTGGAATTTAGAAGGATGAGAGGGTATCTGATCGAAACATAAGATTATTAAGGGTTTGGAAACGTTAGAGGCAGGAAACATGTTCCCGATGTTCGGGGAGTCCAGAACCAGGGGCCACAGTTTAAGAATTAGGGGTAAGCCATTTTGAACAGAGATGAAACCACTTTTTCACACAGAGAGTTGTGAGTCTGTGGAATTCTCTCCCTCAGAGGGCTGCGGAGGCTGATTATCTGGATACTTTCAAGAGAGAGCTAGATAGGGCTCTTAAAGATAGCAGAGTCAGAGGATATGGGGAGAAGGCGGGATCGGGGTACTGATTGGGGATGATCAGCCACGATCACATTGAATGGCGGTGCTGGCTCGAAGGGCCGAATGGCCTACTCCTGCACCTATTGTCTATTGTCTATTGTTTGTAGGCTAATTGTTTTGGTTTAATTGTAAATTGTCCTTAGTATGTGCTGGGTAGTGTTAGTGTTCGGGGATCGCTGGTCGGCCCGGACATGATGGGCCGAAGGGCACTGTATCTCTAAACTAAACTGAACTAGAGCTTTCAGTGAGTTTAAATTGGTTAGTTAATCAACAGGAACCACTGAATACTGAGACTCTACAGAAAGTGGAACTCAGTCTTTGGACCAGCCTGGTCCTGCGCTGTCTGTTCCATCTCCCCTTCTGCTTAAATGATCTGCTGGACTTTGCCTCAAGCTCCCTGCTCCTCCAGTCCTGACAGTCTGTATCTCAGCTTGTGAAAGCTGCAAATCCCTCTCCCTCGACTCTGTCTAAGCAGCTCACGCTGTGGGAACAAGTGTGGTTTTGGGCGAGGCTGTCGTGGTGACTTGGGATTTTAATGATGTGGTTAATCAGCTGAGTTTAATATTCTTTTGCTCCCTCACACTCTCTGACCATCTGTAAGTCCACCCAATATCCATTAGATATCAACTGGAGTTCAGAAAAATCCAAAGGAATCTGAGAGAAACTATTAAATTCTTAACCGGATTGATGAAGGGGAGCTAGTGTGTCTAGACTTTCAGAAAGCCTTTGATAAGGTCCCGCACGGGAGACTGGTGACTAAAATTATAGCACATGGTATTGGGTAGGGTGTTGACGTGGATAGAAAATTGGTTGGCAGACAGGAAGCAAAGAGTAGGAGTGAACAGGTCCTTTTCAGAATGGCAGGCAGTGGCGAGTGGAGTGCCGCAAGGCTCGGTGTTGGGGCCGCAACTGTTTACATTATTTGTTAATGATTTGGAAGAGGGAATTAGGAGCAATACTAGCAAGTTTGCAGATGACACAAAGCTGGGTGGCAGTGTGAACTGTGAAGAGGATGCTAGGAGGTTGCAAGGTGTCCGGGACAGGTTGAGTGAGTGGGCAGATGCGTGGCAGATGCAGTATAATATAGATAAATGTGAGGTTATCCACTTTGGTGGCAAAAACAAGGGGGCAGATTATTATCTCAATGGGGTTAGGTTAGGTTAGGTAAGGGGGAAGTACAGCGAGACCTGGGTGTCCTTGTACACCGGTCACTGAAAGTTAGCGTGCAGATACAGCAGGCAGTGAAGAAAGCTAATGGAATGTTGGCCTTCATAACAAGAGGATTTCAGTATAGGAGTAGAGAGGTTCTTCTGTAGTTGTATAGGGCTCTGGTAAGACCACATCTGGAGTACTGCGTACAGTTTTGGTCTCCTAATGTGTGGAAGGACATCCTTGTCATTGAAGCAGTGCATCATAGGTTCACGAGATTGATCCCTGGGATGGCGGGACTGTCATATGAGGAAAGATTGAAAAGACTAGGCTTGTATTCACTGGAGTTTAGAAGGATGAAGGGCAATCTTATGGAAACATATAAAATTATAAAAGGACTGGACAACCTAGATGCAGGAAAAATGTTCCCAATGTTGGGCGAGTCCAGAACCAGGGGGTCAGTCTTAGAATACAGGGGAGGCCATTTAAGACTGAGGTGAGAACAAACTTTTTCATCCAGAGAGTTGTGAACTTGTGGAATTCCCTGCCACAGAGGGCAGTGGAGGTCAAATCACTGGATGGATTTAAGAGAGAGTTAGATAGAGCTCTAGGGGCTAGTGGAATCAAGGGCTATGGGGAGAAGGCAGGCACGGGTTATTGATTGGAGACGATCAGCCATGATCACAATGAATGGCGGTGCGGGCTCGAAGGGCTGAATGGCCTCCTCCTGCACCTATTTTCTATGTTTATATGAACAGGTGAGGCAGAGGCAGAATGTTTCAGATATTGGAGAATCCAGGCCAGGAGATGACAGTCTGAGGTGAAGGTGTGTATGTGTGAGAGGGGGAGAAATGTCTTCACCCAGACAGTGGTGAACCTGGGCATTCTCTGCCACAGACAGCACTGAAGCCCAATTATTAGATATATGCAAGAATGAGTTGGATCTAGTTCTTAGGGTAAAGGGATCAAGGAATATGGCAAGAATGCAGGAAGTGAGTACTGAATATGGATGATCACCCGTGCTCATATTGAATGTCTGTGCAGGATTGAAGGGCTGAATGGCCTGCTCCTGCAATTATTTTCTATGCTGGATGTGATAAATCTGTCCATTTGCTCAGATCAGACTCGCACCAACCTCTGTCCACACGTACCTGTCGGCTTCTCCAAGGATCTGCTCTCCGGTGTTGGCAAACTCTTGTCCTCCACCACACAGGTGTACAGAGCCCCACTCCCCCACTCTGCAGCGGGGGCCGTCAGTCCGCTGGTGATGGTGTCTGCACCTCCGATCCTCTCTGCACCACGAGTTGTCACCCCGTCTTCTCTCTTCATTCCATTCACTTGCCAGGTTACCCTGAATCCCTCTAAATCACTGTGAACCACCTTACACAGAATGGTGGCTGTCTTGTTGATCCAGATCTCTTCGAAGGAAGGTTTGCTTAAAGTGACCAAGGGGCGGGTATCTGAACAGTCATCTGGGAGAAATCACAATTATTATGTCATCGTTCCCTGATGGAGCAGCTTGCCACTGAAGTATTTTGTGCTCATCTCCACCGAATGATATGCCGGTCCCATCAACATCAGGGAGATTTATCTACATTGGTGCAGGAATGAAGCTTCCTATTGATCCCACAAGGAAACCTTGCTAAACAATGTGAATTAACAAGTTGACTTTTACATTATTTGACAGTTTTGTGATCATTGAACCTGTTACCAGCTATTTACTGAATCAAATGTATGAAATTCCCTCTGAGGAGAGGCAAATCAAGCTAATGTTTGAGGTCAAAATGTTCAGTTCAGTTTAGTTTATTGTCACGTGTACCGAGGTACAGTGAAAAGCTTGTGTTGCGTACTAACCAGTCAGCGGAAAGTTCTTCACTTTATATTATAAATTAGAAGCAGCGGCTTTATGTTATTTAGTCGCGAGTGGTCCGGAGTAGGATGAAGAAAGGTCTCAACCCGAAACCTCACCTCCCCATGTCGTCCAGGGATGTTGCCTGACCTGCTGAGTTACTCCAGCACTTTGTGTCCTTTCATTTAGTCACAACTGTTTAAATGCAGTTTGTATCCATGAGGTGTAACTAAACTCTCCTGCTGCTTTGTCAGAATGTTGTGTGTTGTAGCCGGCCTGTCCCAGAGGCTGCTACACATTGCCCAGACTGACTGTTGCCACGCTGGGGCAGGGAGAGAGCTGCTCTGCTGGACACTCTGTCACAGCTGAGGCACCCACTGGCATTAAGTACAAAGGCAGAGGGAAAGACCGTTTTGAAGAAGAGTATCGTGGATCTCCACCGTGTCTGGCCTGTCGACTGGCTTGGATTGCCCTCAAGTTACTAAAGTAGTAATGGATAGAGCTGATGTAAAGAGGATGATTCCACTGGTGGGAGAGTCGAGGACCATAGCCTCAGAATTAAAGGAGGTTCCTCTAGGAAGATGAGGAGGAATTTGTTTAGACACAGGGTAGTGAATCTGAGGAATTCATTGCCACAGAAGGCTGTGGAGGCCCACTCAATGGGTATTTAAAAAGCAGAGATAGATCGATTCTTGATTAGTATTGCTGTCAAGGGGAAAGGGCAGGAGAATGGGGTTAGGAAGGAGAGATAGATCAGCCATGATTGAATGGCAGAGTAGACTTGATGGGCTGAATGGCCTAATTCTGCTCCTATCACAGGAACATGAGATGATCAGTGATTTGGGCCAAACACGGGGAGACGGGACTAGTGTAGATCGGGCACCTTGGTTGGCAAAGGCAAGCTGAACCGAAGGGCCTGTTAACATCCTGTATAAATCTTAGACTCCATGATCACTCCAATGACAACATGCTTGTACCCAGCTCCATCCACACAATGGACTTTCTGATGGACCACTTTTCCAGTGTCGACAAACAATTGTACAAGTGCAAATACTCGACCCCACTCTTCAAATTAGCAGCAAGACAACTAGTCTGAGATGCCACACACAGAGGGCCGACAACAATAAGTGGACTGACCCCGTGACACTAATTTTGAAGAACAGCAGGCTTGGTCTTCTCAGTGTCCTGGCTACTGAGGAGTTTTGGAATAAACTGAAGTTGTGAAAGCACAGAAATATTTAGCATTGTGCCCTAGTCCTGATTGCATTGTGGCCTGGTTCAGCAACTTGAACGTCCAGGAGCGAAAAAGACTACAAAAAGTTGTGACAACTGCCCAGTTCATCGCCGGCTTTGACCTCCCCACCGTCGAAGGGATCTATCATAGTCGCTGCCTCAAAAAGGCAGCCAAAATCATCAAGGACCCACACCATCCTGGCCACACACTCATCTCACCATTGCCATCAGGAAGTAGTTACAGGAGCCTGAAAACTGTAACGACCAGGTACAGGAACAGCTTCTTCCCTACAGCCATCAGGCTATTAAACACAACGAATAAGCTCTGAGCTCTGAACTGCAAAAGGCTATATTATTATTTGTTATTTGCACTATTTGTTATTTATTGATCTTTTTCTTTTTTTCTCTTCCCCCGTTATGCACTATGTTTACATATTCACATATTCTGTTGTCCTGCAGCAAGTAAGAATTTCCTTGTCCCGTCTGGGACATATAACAATAAAACACTCTTGACTCTTCTTGACTCTAGTCTAGGCCTCTTGGTTATCACTCCCTCACTCACACACTACAACACCTGTCCTTCAGTGCTAAACTTGCCTGGCCCTATTTTGTGACGGGGTAAAAGATGTGATGATTAGAGTGAATCCCAGCACCGTACCTTGAAAGCTTTTCACTTCCCGACTGATACTGGTGTTCGAGGGGGGATGAGACACTGTACAGCCGAAGACTGAGCCTTTCTTCCAATCCTCTGAACTCACAGTCAGGAAGTGGCTGGCACTGAAAGTCCCCCCCTGCTCCAGAGCAGTCGGTGTAGCGCTGGTGGTGGAGGAGATCGGGGCTCCATCTTTCTCCCAAGTGACGTTTATGAGGTCCGGGTAGAAACCAGAGAGCACACACTCGAGGGTGGCTGTGTGGCTACGCTTGGTCTCTTGGTGAGCTGGAGGCAGCAGTCTGACCTTCGGACTTTTTGTTTCAACTAGAACAGAGGAGCAAAGTAGATGTGAGACCCTCTTCCTCAAGGGCCTGTCCCACATACGCAACTTTTTCGGCGACTGCCGGCACCCATCATATGTCGTTACAGGTTGGCGAAAATGTTCAACATGTTGAAAATCTAGCGGCGACCAGAACAAGGTACGACTCTTTGGGCAACTACTCACGACCATGCAGGCTTTACCCCGCGACATGTCGCCAAGGTGTCGCCTGTATGGTCGTGAGTCTCCTCAGTCACATAAAGAATCGTAGCGTCTCTCTGGTCGCCGCTGAATTTTCAACGACCTATGACGGGTGCCGGCAGTCACCAAAAAAGTCGCGTAAGTGGGACAGGCCCTTCATGGTAACTAATGTTGGCCGTATCATTGCCGATCTCTCGCCCACCTTTGGCACTTTCTGTCCGTGCTGACACTGGTGAGGATGATGGAGATCGTTGGGCAGAGCACACAACCTCCACCCCGCTGGTCCATTCCTCCACACTGCTCCGGAGTTTACTGCTCACTCTGTCTTGGGTCTTTTCTCCTCTCGGTTGGAGGGTCACAGCCCCTGTTGTTCTCTCCCTTCCGCTCACTTGCCAGTAGATTTGGACCTGGCTCAGATCAGCACCCATTACCACGCACACCACAGTAGCGGTCTTGTTGATCCAAATCTCTTCAGTGGAGGGGTTTTGGATAAAGACAGACAATTCTGCAGATGAGAAATAGGAAGCTTACAAACCAGACAAGGTCTGGTGTTGTCGTCACCGATCAACTGCACTCTGACAACTTGCATTCATTTTCCAGACTCACTTTATTGACGTGTGCACTAGGAACAACCTCTCTCTCAATGTCTGCAAAACTAAAGAGATGCTCGTGGACTACAGGAGACAGCAGGGGAGTGGACACCTCCCCATCCATATCGGTGATGCTGAGGTTGAAAGGGTCAGCAGCTTCAAGTTCCTCAGTGTACACATCACTGAGGACCTCTCCTGGACACTGCACACGGACACAATAACAAAGAAAGCCCGCCAGTGGCTCTTTTTCCTGAGAAGACTGAGAAAGATTGACATGAACGCCAGCATCCTCACAAACTTCTACAGATGCACCATCGAGAGCCTGCTGACGGGCTGCATCACAGTCTGGTACGGGAACTGTTCTGCCCACAGCCGCAAATCACTACAGAGTGGTGAAGGCGGCACAGACACATCACTGGCAACTGTCTCCTGGCCATTCAGGACATTTTCCACTGGCTGTGCCTGTGGAAGGCACACAGCATCATCATAGACCACAGCCACCCAGCACACAGACTGTTCTCCTTGTTACCGACAGGCAGACGATACAGGAGCATGGCTGCAAGTACCACCAGACTTAAGAACAGTTTTTATCATCAGGCCATCAGGCTAAATACTATATTATTATTTGTTATTTGTACTATTTGTTATTTATTGAACTTTTTCTTTTTTTCTCTTCCCCCGTTATGCACTATGTTTACATATTCACATATTCTGTTGTCCTGCAGCAAGTAAGAATTTCCTCGTCCCGTCCGGGACATATGACAATAAAACACTCTTGACTCTTCTTGACTCTAGGCCTCTTGGTTATCACTCCCTCACTCACACACTACAACACCTGTCCTTCAGTGCTAAACTTGCCTGGCCCTATTTTGTGATGGGGTAAAAGATGTGATGATTAGAGTGAATCCCAGCACCGTACCTTGAAAGCTTTTCACTTCCCGACTGATAATGGTGTTCGAGGGAGGATGAGACACTGTACAGCCGAAGACTGAGCCTTTCTTCCAATCCTCTGAACTCACAGTCAGGAAGTGGCTGGCACTGAAAGTCCCCCCCTGCTCCAGAGCAGTCGGTGTAGCGCTGGTGGTGGAGGAGATCGGGGCTCCATCTTTCTCCCAAGTGACGTTTATGAGGTCCGGGTAGAAACCAGAGAGCACACACTCGAGGGTGGCTGTGTGGCTACGCTTGGTCTCTTGGTGAGCTGGAGGCAGCAGTCTGATCTTGGGTCTTTTTGTTTCAACTGGAACAGAGGAACAAAGTAGACGTGAGTCCCTCTTTCTCAAGGGCCTCTCCCACTTACACAACTTTTTCGTTGACTGCAGGCACTCGTCATAGGTCGTTACAGATTGGCGAAAAATTTCAACATGTTGAAAAATCAGCGGCGACCGGCACAAGGTACGACTCTTTGGGCGACTACTCACGACCATACAGGCTTCACCCCGCGACATGTCGCCAATGTGTCGCCTGTATGGTCGTGAGTCTCCTCAGTCGCATAAAGAGTCGTAGCGTCTTTCTGGTCGCCGCTGAATTTTCAACATGTTGAAAATTTTTGCCGACCTACAGTGACCTATGACGGGTGCCGGCAGTCACCGAAAAAGTCGCGTAAGTGGGACAGGCCCTTCATGGTAACTAATGTTGGCCGTATCATTGCCGATCTCTCGCCCACCTTTGGCACTTTCTGTCCGTGCTGACACTGGTGAGGATGATGGAGATCGTTGGGCAGAGCACACAACCTCCATCCCACTGGTCCATTCCTCCACACTGCTCCGGAGTTTACTGCTCACTCTCTCTTGGGTCCTTTCCCCTCTCGGTTGGTGGGTCACAGCCCCTGTTGTTCTCTCCCTTCCGCTCACTTGCCAGTAGATTTGGACCTGGCTCAGATCAGCACCCATTACCACGCACACCACAGTAGCGGTCTTGTTGATCCAAATCTCTTCAGTGGAGGGGTTTTGGATAAAGACAGACAATTCTGCAGATGAGAAATAGGAAGCTTACAAACCAGACAAGGTCTGGTGTTGTCGTCACCGATCAACTGCACTCTGACAACTTGCATTCATTTTCCAGACTCACTTTATTGACGTGTGCACAAGGAACAACCTCTCTCTCAATGTCTGCAAAACTAAAGAGATGATCGTGGACTACAGGAGACAGCAGGGGAGTGGACACCTCCCCATCCATATCGGTGATGCTGAGGTTGAAAGGGTCAGCAGCTTCAAGTTCCTCCTTGTGCACATCACTGAGGACCTCTCCTGGACACTGCACACGGACACAATAACAAAGAAAGCCCGCCAGTGGCTCTTTTTCCTGAGAAGACTGAGGAAGATTGACATGAACGCCAGCATCCTCACAAACTTCTACAGATGCACCATCGAGAGCCTGCTGACGGGCTGCATCACAGTCTGGTACGGGAACTGTTCTGCCCACAGCCGCAAATCACTACAGAGTGGTGAAGGCGGCACAGACACATCACTGGCAACTGTCTCCTGGCCATTCAAAACATTTTCCACCGGCGTTGCCTGCGGAAGGCACACAGCATCATCATGGACCACAGCCACCCAGCACACAGACTGTTCTCCTTGTTACCGACAGGCAGACGATACAGGAGCATGGCTGCAAGTACCACCAGACTGAAGAACAGTTTTAATCATCAGGCCATCAGGCTAAATACTATATTATTATTTGTTATTTGCACTATTTGTTATTTATTGAACTTTTTCTTTTTTGCTCTTCCCCCGTTATGCACTATGTTTACATATTCACATATTCTGTTGTCCTGCAGCAAGTAAGAATTTCCTTGTCCCGTCTGGGACATATGACAATAAAACACTCTTGACTCTTCTTGACACTAGTCTAGGCCTCTTGGTTATCACTCCCTCACTCACACACTACAACACCTGTCCTTCAGTGCAAAACTTGCCTGGCCCTATTTTGTGACGGGGTAAAAGATGTGATGATTAGAGTGAATCCCAGCACCGTACCTTGAAAGCTTTTCACTTCCCGACTGATAATGGTGTTCGAGGGAGGATGAGACACTGTACAGCCGAAGACTGAGCCTTTCTTCCAATCCTCTGAACTCACAGTCAGGAAGTGGCTGGCACTGAAAGTCCCCCCCTGCTCCAGAGCAGTTGGTGTAGCGCTGGTAGTGGAGGAGATCGGGGCTCCATCTTTCTCCCAAGTGACGTTTATGAGGTCCGGGTAGAAACCAGCGAGCACACACTCGAGGGTGGCTGTGTGGCTACGCTTGGTCTCTTGGTGAGCTGGAGGCAGCAGTCTGATCTTGGGTCTTTTTGTTTCAACTGGAACAGAGGAAAAAGTAGACGTGAGTCCCTCTTTCTCAAGGGCCTCTCCCACTTACACGACTTTTTCGTTGACTGCAGGCACTCGTCATAGGTCGTTACAGATTGCCGAAAAATTTCAACATGTTGAAAAATCAGCGGCGACCGGCACAAGGTACGACTCTTTGGGCGACTACTCACGACCATACAGGCTTCACCCCACGACATGTCACCAAGGTGTCGCCTGTATGGTCGTGAGTCTCCTAAGTCGCATAAAGAGTCGTAGCGTCTTTCTGGTCGCCGCTGAATTTTCAACATGTTGAAAATTTTTCCCGACCTACAGTGACCTATGACGGGTGCCGGCAGTCACCGAAAAAGTCGCGTAAGTGGGACAGGCCCTTCATGGTAACTAATGTTGGCCGTATCATTGCCGATCTCTCGCCCACCTTTGGCACTTTCTGTCCGTGCTGACACTGGTGAGGATGATGGAGATCGTTGGGCAGAGCACACAACCTCCACCCCACTGGTCCATTCCTCCACACTGCTCCGGAGTTTACTGCTCACTCTGTCTTGGGTCCTTTCCCCTCTCGGGTGGTGGGTCACAGCCCCTGTTGTTCTCTCCCTTCCGCTCACTTGCCAGTAGATTTGGACCTGGCTCAGATCAGCACCCATTACCATGCACACCACAGTAGCGGTCTTGTTGATCCAAATCTCTTCAGTGGAGGGGTTTTGGATAAAGACAGACAATTCTGCAGATGAGAAATAGGAAGCTTACAAACCGGACAAGGTCTGGTGTTGTCGTCGCCGATCAACTGGACTCTGACAACTTGCATTCATTTTCCAGACTCACTTTATGGACGTGTGCACAAAGAGAGCAGCACAGTCCCAGTTACCTGCTGCTCTGAAATTCCACTCAGCATTTATACAGAGTTTGACCCTTGAAATTATGCGCACTCTCTAATTTCTAATAATCGAACACAATACCTTCTCCACAACACTTATACAAATACAATAACACTAATACCCTGTCTCACGGTGCGAGTCCACCCACGAGTGATCCCGAGTGAAAGAAAAAATCTAACTCGTGGTTGTCTACGAGATTCCAAGTTTATGTTCACGAGTTTAAACGAGTTCCCACGTGTATGTCCAAGTTTGCCGTTTACTTCTCATTTCTGCGATGTACCAAGTTCCTCTCCCGAGTTACCAAGCTCCTCTCCCGAGTTACTCTTGAGCCAACAACGACTACCGACGTGTGGAAAAATCATCACATGGTAAAAATGATGTCATGCAGTTTTATTTTCACTATAAATAGACACAGCCTGAAGAACGATCTCGACCGGAAACATCACCTATTTCTTTTCTCCAGAGATGCTGCCTGACCAGCTGAGTTAGTCCATCATTTTGTGTCTATTTTTGGTTTAAACTAGTATCTGCAATTCCTTCCCACAAACTTTTAGAGCAGTTTGTTTCAAGAAACAATCCTTCCAAAATTGCATTCAAAAGTCCATTTGAACAGCATTTGTTCAAGGTCTGGCATCAATCATTGAAAGGCATAGGCTGTGTTGTGTCGGGAGGAACTGCAAATGCTGGTTTACACCGAAGATAGACACAAAATGCTGGAGTAACTCAGCGGGACATGCAGCATTTCTGGAGAGAAGGAATGGGTGACGTTTCTGGTCGAGTCCCTTCTTCAGACTGAAAAAACGTTTCGACCCTCCTCTCCAGAGATGCTGCCGTCCGGCTTGGCTGAGTTGCTCCAGCTTTTTGTGTCTAGTAAGATTGTTTTATTCCCTTAATTTATCTCTCATCAAAACATTGGTAAACATCTAACAAAAAGATTAGGTAAATTGAACATTAAGGTTATTTTTTCCCCCGATAGCAAGGTCCGTAGACCAGAGGGATAGCAGTGTGTGTGTCTCTACTCACCCAGTATGTCCGTCAGAGCAGCCGTCCCACCGTTGCGACTTAAACTGTATAAAAAGCAGCGGCTCAAAACATTGCTGATTGGGCAGATCTGCCCAGAAACCATCCCTTTCACACTCACCCCAGCCCTGGGAATCAGTTTTCAGAGCCCAACAGTCAACCCAGCCTCCCCGCGAACCTTTGAATGAAAGACAAAGCTCAGATGTTCTCTTCAGCAGTGGTGTCCCAGAGTTTCCCAGCGCCTGGCCCAAGTTTCAATTTAAACTCAGGTAAACAGAGTTTTTATTAAAAACCCGAATACAATTGGCCCTTAATTGTAAATATGAGAATGTTTTCCTATATTGTACGATAGACTATCTATCATCCGGTGTAGATACCATAATTTATTGGAAAAATATGAATACACGAACACAGGAGTTAGTTAAAAATTGGAGTCATATCCCATCTACACCTCACACTCTCTCACTGTGTTTCTAAGAAATGTCATTAAGGACTTATGTTATGTGTTTTTGCTGGACTGAAACCAACCCATTTACAATGTAAAGTTGTGGGTAACTTTTTAGGAGAATAATTGTGAAGTAAAAAACCTGAAATTAATTTATCTTTCATAACACACAAAAATAACTCTGGTCTTAATTACCAACGCAGCTTGTGAACTTATTTGCGGGTGCAGCAGCATCTATGGAGCGAAGGAAATAGGCAACATTTCGGGCCGAAACCCTTCTTCAGACTGAAGAAGGGTTTCAGCCCGAAACGTTGCCTATTTCCTTCGCTCCATAGATGCTGCCGCACCCGCTGAGTTTCTCCAACACATTTGTCTACCTTCGATTTTCAAGCATCTGCAGTTCCTTCTTGAACTTGTGAACTTATTTTGTGAACTTCCCCACTGAACGCCTCCTATCTTTGGCAAGTATATTGCACGGGTTAGTACAAATACACTTAAAACTCTGAATAGCAACACGCCACGAAGGAGCTTCCAACGATTCATTTATCAAGAAGCTTGAGTAACTCAGTGGGACAGACGCCATCTCTGGAGCCCCACTCTCCCACTCTGCAGCGGGGGCCGTCAGTCCGCTGGTGATGGTGTCTGCACCTCCGATCCTCTCTGCACCATGAGTTGTCACCCCGTCTTCTCTCTTCATTCCATTCACTTGCCAGGTTACCCTGAATACCTCTAAATCATTGTGAACCACCTTACACAGAATGGTGGCTGTCTTGTTGATCCAGATCTCTTCGAAGGAAGGTTTGCTTAAAGTGACCGAGGGGTGGGTATCTGAACAGCCATCTAGAAAAATCACAATTATTATGTCATCGTTCCCTGATGGAGCAGCTTGCCACTGAAGTATTTTGTGTTCATCTCCACCGAATGATATGCCGGTCCAATCAACTTCAGGGAGTTTTATCTACATTGGTGTAGGAATGAAGCTTCCTATTGATCCCACAAGGAAACCTTGCTAAACAATGTGAATGAACAAGTTGACTTTTACATTATTTGACAGTTTTGTGATCATTGAACCTGTTACCAGCTATTTACTGAATCAAATGTATGAAATTCCCTCTGAGGAGAGGCAAATCAAGCTAATGTTTGAGGTCAAAATGTTCAGTTCAGTTTAGTTTATTGTCACGTGTACCGAGGTACAGTGAAAAGCTTGTGTTGCGTACTAACCAGTCAGCGGAAAGTTCTTCACTTTATATTATAAATTAGAAGCAGCGGCATTATGTTATTTAGTCGCGAGTGGTCTGGAGTAGGAACCTCACCTCCCCATGTCCTCCAAGGATGTTGCCTGACCTGCTGAGTTACTCCAGCACTTTGTGTCCTTTCATTTAGTCACAACTGTTTAAATGCAGTTTGTATCCATGAGGTGTAACTAAACTCTCCTGCTGCTTTGTCAGAATGTTGTGTGTTGCAGCCGGCCTGTTCCAGAGGCTGCTACACATTGCCCAGACTGACTGTTGCCACGCTGGGGCAGGGAGAGAGCTGCTCTGCTGGACACTCTGTCACAGCTGAGGCACCCACTGGCATTAAGTACAAAGGCAGAGGGAAAGACCGTTTTGAAGAAGAGTATCGTGGATCTCCACCGTGTCTGGCCTGTCGACTGGCTTGGATTGCCCTCAAGTTTCTAAAGCAATGTCAAAGATACAATTATTTCTGTGGCCAGACTCACTTACAAGCCCACAACAGGACTGCACCGTGTTACAGTGTTGCCCATGTGTGACACAGTTTACAATGTGGAGAATGGAGTGAATCCCAGGAGCCTACCTTGGATGTTCTTCACATCCTTCGTGATGATGGTGTTGGAGGCGCGATGATACACTGTACAATCGAAGCGTGAGCCTGACTTCCAATCCTCTGTACTCATGGTCAGGAAGTGGATGGCACTGAAAGTGCCCCCCTGCTCCAGAGCAGTTGGTGCAGCACTGGTGTTGTTGGAGATCAGGGCACCGTCTTTACTCCAAGTGACGGTGATGAGGTCTGGGTAGAATCCAGAGACCACACACTCGAGGGTGACCTTGTGGCTACGCTTGGTCTCTTCGTGTGCTGGAAGCAGCAGTCTGACTTCAGGTTTTTTGGGCTCAACTGGAACAGAGGAAAATAAATGTTAAACTCTCTCATAGAGTCATAGAGTGATACAGTGTGGAAACAGGCCCTTCAGCCCAACTTGCCCACCCTGGCCAACATGTCCCAGTTACATTAGTCTCATCTGCCGTGTTTGGTCCCCATCCCTCCAAACCTGTCCCTGTCTGTTTTTTTAATGTTAGGATAGTCCCTGCCTCAACTACCTGCTCTGGCAGCTTGTTTCATACATCCTCCAACCTTTGCGTGAAAACGTTACCCCTCAGATTCCTATTAAATCTTTCCCCCTTCACCTTAAACCTATGTCCTCTGGTATTCAATTCACCTACTCTGGGCAAGAGACTCTGTGCATCTATCCAATCTATTTCTCTCATGATTTTATACACCTCAATAAGATATTCCCTCATCCTCCTACGCTCCAAGGAATAGAGTCCCAGCCCACTCAACCTCTCCCTATAGCTCTCTAGCCCTGGCAACATCCTTGTAAATCCCCTCTGTACCCTCTCTCTCTCTCTGTCACGGCCATTTAATCACTGATCTGTTGCCCACCTTTGTTATGGTTGGTCCGCGCTGACACTGGTGAGGATGATGAAGATTGTTGGGCGAAGCACACAAACTCCACCCCGCTGGTCCACTCCTCCACGCTGGTCCGGAGTTCACTGATCACTGGGTTTCGGGTGCCTTCATGGCTCAGTGTACGGGTCACAACTCCTTTACTTCTCTCCTTTCCTCCCACCTTCCAGGTGAGATGGACCTGGCTCGGATCACTACAGATCACTGAACACACCAGCGTAGCGGTCTTGTTGATCCAAATCTCTTTCATGCCAGGATTTTGAATGAAGACGGACAATACTGTGGATCAGAAATGGAAAAGTTCAGAATTTTAGTTGAGACTCATCTGTTACTAAAGGGCCCGTCCCACTTACGCGACTTTTTCGGCGACTGCCGGCACCCGTCATAGGTCGTTGCAGGTCGCCGAAAATTTTCAACATGTTGAAAATCCAACGGCGACCAGAACAAGGTACGACTCATTGGGCGACTACTCCAACTCTGGGCACTCGTAAGCCTGCACTCCTTTCACCTTTGTACCACTTGCTGTGTCACGTTGCAATGTTGCCCACAAGCACCAAAACTCACTCAGCAGATCCCATCTCTCCTCCTTGAAATGAGGAATGATGGTAAATGTGAATCCAGGAGTTGTCGATCTGGTGACATGAGCTCCAAATTCCAACCCGTGATCTGGGAATTTCAATTCTATTAATAAATGCATTCTGACGTAAAACGCTTCCGTTGGTGGTGACGCATGTTGATAGTTCACTGCTGCACTTCATGGAAGGGAATGTGTCATCATATCTGTTCTGGCCAGTACGCAACTCCACACCTGTAGCAAAATGGCTACAGACTAGTGTCAGTTTAGTGTGACTGTGCTCCAGTGAAGACTTTGAGGCGTTTCAGTAATTGATAGAAACTATCTGAAATAAATTAGTGGCTGACTCTCCAGCGACAGCAGAGCAAATCATAAATGGTTAGAAGTATTAAGGTCCCCCTCCTGCTGCAGATTGGGATGAAATACTGCATTAGATGTATTTTCCCGTTTCAGAATCATTGGGCGAGGAAGAGAATAATTTATTCATTCATTGCCCCTGACTGACCTGCACTGCCACTTGTCTTCTGAAGCAGCAATATGAGTCTAGTTGCACTCAGATCACTCTCGTGTGGGCACTGTTTACACACTCAGTCACTTGGACCACATGAGCTGTTTTTGCTCTCAAGCACTTATTGTGGAGGGTGATTACGTTTGTGTCAGAATTGAAACTTTCAGTGAGCCTGGAGATTAAAGCCTTCAGCTGCGTAGAAGCAGAGGTCATACACAGTATCTGTCTGACAGGAGACATAACATTTGTCAATGTAAGATGTTGTCTATTTCACAACCCCTCATTCTTTAAGCAAAATGGCGAGCAAATTCCTTTCAAAAATAGTTATGTGCGTGATATTAGTGTGGATGACAGTTGTTGCAGTGTCATCAGAAATTTGTAAGCCTAGTTTAACCGTGTACAATGTTCTTGCTTTGTGAATCTTGTTTTAATCAGCAATGTGATATTGTTTAACATGTGTGTTTGCAAGATGCTCAATCCCGTCCCATATCAGTGACAGTCGTGTAGTTCCACCATCGCGGTGTCGGGGGGAAATCGCCTCATATGAAACCTGGCAGAGTATAGATACTCTCCATGCTGTAAAATATTGGTATCTTCCACAAGAGACATTTTGTCTTGCTTATCCTTGGATGAATATAACCAAACACGTCCATTCCTTGCAACATTCCTTGCATTCCCTGAGTTTCTCCTTTGGACTGAGGTCTGTGTCCGGGAGTTGGGTTAATAAATCTGTGGCAATTTGTGCTAACCACAGTTTTCACCCAAAGCCAGTATAGGACAGGAGAGCGGTTAGAGCCCTGGATCTTGCCTCACCAGTTTGCCTTTATTATAGGGTCACCCAATTTTTTACTGAGCCACTTTGACATTTCACACCATTCACCTTAAACATATCCTGCCTTGCGATCTCTGGGTGGTCCTTGCTGACTAGAGTCTGAGCAAGAAGAAATCTGGCCATTGGCACTGGGATGTGAAGCAGCAATGTCTGCAAATGAATGAGTATACAGGCAACGTGGAGGGGAGAGGGAGGCAGCTTGAATTGGGTATTTCCCCCCACTCTGGTACACTTTGATCCCAATGGATACCAGGGGTTGGATTTGAATCTTATAAATGGGTTGTAATAATAGAATGACAAATTCCATACGCAGCCAATTACTTTATTTCACACTTTCCTGCCCAACAATGATACTGCCGGGTAGAACCATCTGAGAATGTCACATTGAGATTACTCTGGTAGAAGAACTTCGGCAGACACTTCGAACAGCCGGGACATTCTCCACCTGGAAATGGAAGATTCATTGATTTAAATGTTAAGAGATTTTCACCTCCTGTGTTGAGGAAACAGGAGATCCACATATTCCCAGTCTGTGTCCTCAGTATTTATCAGCATGAGATTATGCCGACCACAATAAACTGCTTCACTTTGTCCAGGATCAGACAACACTTTAAAGAGGGTGGAGATGAGTTCAAAAATAATCCAGGGCACCGACATTTCAATGAAAGGGCAATCTACAGGTGACTTGGACAGGTTGGGTGAGTGGGCAGATGCATGGCAGATGCAATTTAATGTGGATAAATGTGAGGTTATCCTTTGGTAGCAAAAATAGGAAGGCAGATTACTATCTAAATTGGGTCAAGTTGGGAAATGGGGAAGTACAATGGGATCTCGGGGTCCTTATTCAACAGTCAATGAAAGCAAGCATGAAGGTACAGCAGGGAGTGAAGAAAGCGAATGGCATGATGGCCTTTATAACAAGAGGAGTTGAGTATAGGAGCAAAGAGGTCCTTCTGTAGTTGTACAGGGCTCTAGTGAGACCACACCTGGAGTATTGTGTGCAGTTTTGGTCCCCTAATGCGAGGAAGGACATTCTTGCTATTGAGGGAGTGCAGCGTAGGTTCATCAAGTTAATTCCTGGAATGGCGGGACTATCATATGCTGAGAGAATGGAGTAGCTGGGCTTGTATACCCTGGAGTTTAGAAGGATGAGAGGGAATCTTATTGAAACATATAAGATTATTAAGGGTTTGGACACGCTAGAGGCAAGAAAGATATTCCTGATGTAGGGGGAGTCCAGAACCAGGGGCCATCTTTTAAGAATAAGGGGTAAGCCATTTAGAACGGAGATGAGGAAACACTTTTTCTCACAGTTGTGAGTCATAGAATCATAGAAAGTAGGTGCGAGAGCAGACCACCAGGCCCATCGAGCCCGCACCGCCATTCGCTCATGGCTGAACACCAAACAAACACCCCTACCCACAAACAGTAGACACAAGACACAGAACACAAGACACTACCCTCCCCTTTATACCGCTATCACCCCTCTCCACCCCAAGAACCGCGTGATCTCCTGGGGGAGGCAAAAAACCGGATAAAAACCCAGGTCCAATCCGGGAAAAAAATCCGGGAAATTCCTCTCCGACCCCAATCCAGGCGATCGACACTTGTCCAGGAGATCACTCAGGTCTTACTATACTAACCCTACCTAGGTCCATATCCCTGCCCTCTCCCCGTAGCCCCTTATCCCCTTGGCAGCTAAAAAAACATCTATTTTAGACTTAAATATATTTAATGTTTCTGCTTCCACTGCTCCCTGGGGCAGTGAATTCCATAAATTAACCACCCTCTGGGTGAAGAAGTTCTTCCTCATCTCAGTTTTAAAAGAGCCCCCCCCTTATTCTGCAACTATGTCCCCTAGTTCTAGTTTCCCCGATCATTGGGAACATCCTCGGTGCATCCACCTGATCAAGGCCCCTCACGATCTTATATGTTTCAATGAGATCGCCTCTCATTCTTCTAAACTCCAAAGAGTAGAGTTCCAGCCTACTTAACCTTTCCTCATATGTCAATCCCCTCATTGCAGGAATTAATCTTGTAAACCTTCGCTGCACTGCCTCCAGGGCCAGTACATCCTTTCTTAAGTATGGACCCCAGAACTGTACACAGTATTCCAAATGTGGTCTCACTAATACTGTGTACAGCTGCAGCAAGACCTCCGTGTTTTTATACTCAATCCCCCTAGCAATAAAGGCCAAAACTCCATTGGCCTTCCTGATAGCTTGCTGCACCTGCATACTAACTTTTAGTGATTCATGTACTACTACCCCTAGATCCCTTTGCGTTGCATTACAGCGCAGCTCCTCCTCATTTAGAAAATAACTTGCCCTATCATTTTTTTTCCCAAAGTGAATGACTTCACATTTATTAGTATTAAATTTCATCTGCCAAGTTGTTGCCCACTCACCTAGCTTATCTATATCCTTTTGCAGACTCTTCCTATCCTCCTCATCCCCTACTTTTCTTCCCATTTTTGTATCGTCCGCAAATGTTGATATATTACACTTGGTTCCCTCCTCCAAATCATTTATATAAATTGTGAACAACTGGGGTCCCAGCACCGACCCTTGCGGAACCCCGCTAGTTACCGGTTGCCATCCCGAATATGAACCATTTATCCCCACTCTCTGCTTCCTATTTGTTAGCCAATCCTCTACCCATGCTAATATATTACCCCCAATCCCATAATTTTTTATTTTTAGCAATAGTCTCTTATGTGGCACCTTGTCAAAAGCCTTTTGGAAGTCCAAGTATACCACATCCACCGGTTCCCCTTTATCCACCCGGGTTGTTACTTCCTCAAAGAATTCGAGCAGATTCGTTAAACAGGACTTCCCCTTCACAAAACCATGCTGGTTCTGTCCGATGAAGTCATGTCCATCCAAGTGCCCCGTTAGTGTTTCTTTAATAATTGTCTCTAACATTTTACCTACCACCGATGTTAGACTAACCGGTCTATAGTTACCCGCCTTCTGTTTACTTCCTTTTTTAAATATAGGTGTTACATTGGCCATTTTCCAATCCACTGGGACCGTTCCTGCCTCCAGGGAGTTTTGGAAAATTATCACCAATGCATCCACAATCCCCACCGCTATCTCCCTCAAGACCCTTGGATGTAATCCATCAGGCCCAGGGGATTTATCCTCCCTCAGTCTCATTAATTTCCCTAATACCACCTCCTTGGTGATCTTAATAGTATTTAGCTCCTCCATTCCTACCGCCCCCTGTTTATCCAGCGTTGGAATATTTTTTGTGTCTTCTATGGTGAAGACTGATACAAAATACTCGTTTAATGCCTTTGCCATTTCCATGTTCCCCACCAACAACTCTCCAGTCTCACCCTCCAATGGACCAACGTTCACCTTAGCCACCCTTTTTCTTTTTATATAGCTATAAAAACTCTTACTATTAGTTTTTATGTTGTTCGCTAAATTCCTTTCATAGTCTATTTTCCCCGTCTTAATTAATCTCTTAGTTATTTTTTGCTGACCTTTAAATGCTTCCCAATCCTCTACCCTCCCACTATCTCTGGCTACCTTATATGCCCTTGCCTTCAGCCGAATACTATCCTTTATAGTTTTACTGAGCCATGGCTGACTGTTCTTACCCTTACCCCTTTTTTTCTTCATAGGAATAAATTTTTCTTGAAGGTTATACAGTAGATCCTTAAACGTACACCACTGCTCATGTACCGTCTTATTCTTGAGTCTGCTATCCCAGTCAACTTTGATCAGCTCAGTCCTCATACCTTCATAATCCCCCTTATTTAGACTAAGTACCCTAGCCTGAGTTTCAACCTGCTCCCCTTCTATTTGAATATGGAATTCGACCATATTGTGGTCACTTGTTCCCAACGAGTCCCTAACTATGACATTTTTAATTAATCCTGCTTCATTACACAGGACCAGATCCAAGATTGCCTCCCCCCTTGTCGGTTCTGTGACATACTGTTCTAGGAACCCGTCTCTAATACATTCTATAAACTCTTCCTCTAGTTTACCCTGCCCAGTTTGGTTTGCCCAATTAATATGAAAATTGAAGTCCCCCATGATTACAGCAGTTCCCTTTTTACATGCGTCAACTATTTGCAGATTTATGTTCTGACTAACAGCGTCACAGCTATTTGGAGGTCTATAAATTACACCCACTAGTGTTTTTTTCCCCTTGTTATTCTCTATCTGTACCCAAGCTGTTTCACTATCCTGATCCTTCAACGCAATATCCTTCCTCTCTATTGCCGTTATTCCCTCCCTTATTAAAAGGGCCACCCCTCCTCCCTTTCTTTCCTGTCTATTTTTTCTAATTGTCGAGTACCCCTCTATATTTAACTCCCAGTCCTGATCCCCTTGCAGCCATGTCTCCGTAATGGCCACGATATCATAACTATATATACTTAATTGCACCGTTAATTCATTTATCTTATTTCGAATACTCCGTGCATTTAGATACAGCACTTTCAGATGATTTTTACTACCCTTCCTTTCTGTTTTTGCCTCTTTTACATCTAGAGCTTTATCTTCACACATCTGGATCCTCCTGTCACATTTTGATTTTCTGTTTCCCCACTGATACCCTGCTCTATTTCCTCTACCCCTGCCGTTATTACCACCCTTGATACCTCCCCCCCGCTACTTAGTTTAAAGACCTCTCTACTGCCCTAGTTATATGATTTGCCAGGACCCCAGTCCCAGCACCGTTCAGGTGAAGTCCGTCCTTACAGAACAGATCCCCCCGTCCCAGTACTGGTGCCGGTGGCCCAAGAAACCAAACCCATTTTTCCCACACCAGTCTTTGAGCCACGCATTCAGCTTTTTAATTTTACGTACTCTCGCCGATTTGGCCCGTGGCTCAGGTAGCAATCCGGAGATCAGTACCCTCGAGGTTCTGCTTTTTAATTTATTCCCTAACTGCTCAAACTCCTTCAGCAGATCCTCCTTCCTCGTCCTTCCTATGTCATTGGTCCCCACATGGACCACGACCACTGGATCCTCCCCCTCCCTCTGCAAGTTTCTCTCCAGCATCGCAGAGATATCCTTAACCCTAGCACCGGGTAGGCAACACAGCCTTCGGGACATGTTCTGCTGGCCGCAGAGAACCTTATCTACCCCCCGAATAATACTATCCCCTATCACAACGGCATTTCTTCTAACTCCCCCTCTTGAATGTCCCCCTGATCCACGGTGCTGCAGCCAGGTTGCTCATCCCTCCCACAGCCCCTGATCCCGTCCTCACATTGAGTAAGAGCCTCGGTCATGCTCGTCAGGAACAAGGGCTGTGGCTCCTGCCGCATCTCCTCCTGGTTCCCCCTACCTGCCTCGCTTATGGCCACACCTTCCTTTCCTTGCTCACTCACTACTGAATTAGTTAAACTGGTCGGTGTGACCATCCCCTGGCACAAAACATCCAGGTAATACTCCCCCTCCCTGATGTACCGCAGCGTATGAAGTTGGGTCTCCAGCTCCTCAATGCGGAGCTCGAGTTCCGCTAGCCTCAAACACTTACTGCAGCTGTAGGGATCATCTACACCATCTACATCAATGGTGTCGACAAATTCCCACATCTCACAGTATTGGCACATCTCCTGGCCGCCCATCTTGTACTGTGGAATTCTCTTCCTCAGAGGGCGGTGGAGGCCGATTCTCTGGATACTTTCAAGAGAGAGCAAGATAGGGCTCTTAAAGATAGCGGAGTCAGGGGATATGGGGAGAGGCAAGAACGGGGTACTGATTGGGGATGATCAACCATGATCATATTGAATGGCGGTGCTGGCTCGAAGGCCTACTCCTGCACCTATTGTCTATACAGAACACTCAGGAAACAGTGGAAAAAGATGAATTTGGACAAACTAACATAAAGAAGACAGTGAGAAGGGAAGAGAGATCTTCTCCAGATATCGAATGGGACCGGTGGTTTATTCACTGTCCCATTTTTCTTACCACTGCACACAAAGGCAACCAGAGGAGTGAGAGTAAACACACTGGTGACCTTCCTCTCTACATGTCCTGTAGAATGAGTTAGAATTACTGATGGAAAGCATTGGCTTAAATTACAAAAAGCCAAATCTGAACATAATACACCGCAACAGGACTGATCTCAGGGACAGGAATTTGGTGGAAATGTCAGTAAGATTGTTTAATACTGTAAGTAAATTAACAGACACCACTCACCCTCTTGATATCTCATGTTGATCCTGTCGCTGAAGCCAGAAGGCGCGTGGGTCACTTCACAAGTATATTCCTGTTTGTTGGTCCATTCCTCAACACGCAACGGCAGGTAAGCAACTGTTTCAAATCCACCATTAGTTCCCGGAGTGGACGGGAGAATGACACCCGCTTGATTAAGTCCAGCTTTTTTCCAGGAAACTTTAATATTGTCAGGAGAGAATCCAGATATCATGCAGCCCAGGACAGCAATTGTTTGATTGTGAAGAACCTCCGGAGATGGAACAAGTGGGATGAGCTGTGGAGCTCTAGAAGCTGCAACATATAAAATATCTGTTATAACATGATTCCTTCAGCCACAGTGTAGGATTCCACTCTCCCAGCATCTGGGACAAGTGCCCCAGTACCAGCCCTCCCCACAATGCAGGTGATATGCCGGTGATGTGTTGATACGGTGGGTCCCACAGTGAGGTGCTGGTCAGAGCTGTGATTGGGAGGCTGGGTTAGAACACAGGCCTCCCCAGCAGTGTGGGCCACTCTGCAGTGGTAAGGGTGGAGGTGAGTAAGTGGCGTACAGACCATCTGTGATCTCAGTGTGTGCTGGAGCAGACAGAGGAATAGATGAGACAACTGTTTCTACTGGCAGGAGGTTTGGGAATCACAACTTTAAGTTGTCTTCACCTCTACTTTGTCTGTAACTCGTTTTCACCTAGCCCACAGCTATCAATGGCCTGTTTCCTTTATCAGCATTACTTTTTTGCATATCTTTCATTCATTAGTTCTATATCTCTCTATATCACCGTATATATCTCTCTTTTCCCTTTCACTGACTCTCAGTCTGAAGAAGGGTCTCATCCCAAAACGTCACCAACTCCTTTTCTCCAGAGATGCTGTCTGACCCGCTGAGTTACTCCAGCTGTCTATCTTCACTTGAAACCAGCATCTGCAGTTCCTTCTGACACAACTTTAAGTTTAATGGGAAAGGAGGTCAGATGGATGAGAAACTTATTTTGTTATGACAGCAATGATTTGATCAGAACTGGAAGGCAGTGGTTAAAAGTGAGAGTGGAAGCAGATTCATGTCATTTCCACAAGGAGACTGGATTTCACTTGGTGAGGGGTCGGCTGCAGGGTTGAGGGGAAAGTGCAGGAAGAGTGAGGAAGGTTTAAATCTCCACACTGTGCACAATAGGTGTGGCTCTGTGCACAGCAGCTGATCTGCAGGGAGGTGTTTGGGGTGGGAGAGAGCTGCAGGAATTAGACAAAGCAGTGGATAGAATGGAGGCAGATCAAGATGAGATGCTTCCTCCGTGAATCACCCCCCTCCCCCACCAACCATTATCTCCTTCCACATAAATTCTCACTGACTTTTTCCTTGTGCAGCACTCTAGCTGATAGGAGGAGAATGAATGAGCAAAATAAGTAATTCGCTTCCTCCTACATTGTTCGGCAAAGGCTTCCACTTCAGTTCAATTATCAGCTTTAAATGGACAACAAAATCTCACACTAACCTTGAGGCTTCTGGATCTCCGTTCTCACCATGTTGTCCTGCTTGAATCCTGCCTTGCAGTAGTAGACGTTATTCCTGTTCCAATCTGCCACAGGGACTCGCAGCAAGCTGCTCATTGTGTACTTGTTGTTTTGTCCCAACACTGGTGGGTACTTAGTGATTCCAGTGGTGATGTCCCCACTGCTGGTGGACCATGTCTGAGTGATGATCTCAGGCTGGTAGTCCTTGACCAGACAGAGGAGGCTGACCTCTTGGCCAGATTCTGTGTTGCAGGAAGATGTGATGTGGACTGAAGGCAAGGTCTTAATATCTGAAATGTAAATAAAGTAACAGTTGGTTCTGTAGTAAATGGATTATTACCAGCATGTGCAACAGGTTCATGCTGATTGCTCAGTAAATGCAGGTGATTCAGGCTGAGAGAAGGTCAGGCAGAGCAGAGAAATGGTTCCTTTCCCAATCCCTTTCACACCATGCATGACCAAGCAGTGAAATGCTGATCTCACACTGGCCACTGGGGAGGCAACTTCTACCAACCAGAGGGACAAACCGGCCTGTGCTGTGGGTGATGTGTCCCAGGTCAGGAAGCACATGGTACGGTGCCAGATGGACCATATCCACAACCACGGGGCCAAATGGTGCTGGATCTGGCCTGTTGTGGACCTTCCTCACGCTGGGCCCCAGGGAGTGTTGTACAACTAAGGGATCTTGGAGTACAGGTACACAGATCCCAGGAAGCGTTGTCACAGGTAAATAGGTAAAAAAAAGCTCTTCATGAGTCAGGGAATTGATAGACAGTAATCCCTCATTTTAACGGACCCCTTTATAACAGATTTTGGATATAGCGGACGGACCTGCTGATAGCACCCTTGCACGCATGGATCTTGACCGCTTAGAGCCCCGGCTTCCAACTCCACCCCTGACTCGCAAGTGAGCCCTTCTTCACCCACCACCATATGGTCCGTGATGCTGCTGTTGTTGCAGCTCACGGAGCCCCCGAGATGAGCGCTTTCTTCAAGCTGCTGTCCTCGACAGGACGTGCTTGGTCACCATGAGGCTCCCTCCCCTCCCACCTGCTGCTGCTTCAACCTGTCGGCTCTTCACTTTGTCCACTCCCTGCTCGACCGCCATCTGCCCCTCGTCCTCCCCTCGCTCTGTCCACTCAGCCTCTTCCCCCTCCCCCCTCCACCGCCATCTCCTCCTCCTTCTCCCTGGAGTCACCAACATACTGCACCTTGGAAGCAGCAGCTGGTGAGAGGAGAGGGTGCCCCATGGTGAGCGTGCACCCTGTCAGTGGCAGCGGCCTGAAGAAAGCACTGCCAGCCAGAGGCTACAATGTGAGCCACAACCACAGCCATGTCACCGGACCGTGCGGTGGATGAAGAAGGACTCGCTGGTGCAGAGCAGAGGCAATGGCGCCTGGTTTTAAGGTGAAACAACACAAAGTGTTTGAGTAACCCAGTAAACTGAATCAGTCTGAAGAAGAGTCCCCACCTCACCTATCGATATTCTCCAGAGATGCTCCCTGACCAGTTGAGTTACTCCAGCACTTTGTGTCTTTTTGTGTATTAACCAGCATCTGCATTATTTGTTTCAACTACATACATGGATAAAACCTTACTCGTTTAAAGCGGACATTCTGCAATAACGGATACTATCCCCCCACACCATGGTCCGTTAAAATGAGGGTTTACTGTTCAGATGTTGGATGTTGTACTAGAGTGTTACAAGAAATCGGTGAAGCTGAATTTGGAATACAATGTTGAGTTTTCATCAAGCTACTCTAGGAAAGGTATCATTAGGCTAGAAGAGTGCTGAGAAGATTTACAAGAATGTTGCCAGGACGCAAGGGCCTGAGCTGGAGGGAAAAGTAGGGCAGGCTCGGACTTTACTCCTTTATACCTCTAGAAGGCAGAAGAGTGATCCTATAAAGGTGTATAAAACCATGAGGGGAATAGATAGGGTGAATGCAGTCTTTTACACAGGATAGGGGAATCAAGATATAGGTGTAAGATGAGAGGAACAAGATTTAATGGGAATGTGTGGGGAACTTTCTCATACACAGGGTGGTGAGTACATGGAACAGGCTGCCAGAGGAAACAGTTGAGGCAGGTACGATAACAGCATTTAAAAGACACTTGGACAGATACATGGATAGGAAAGGATTAGAGGATATGAGGTCACCATGGGCAAGTGGGACTAGCATACATGGGGCATCAGGCTGCCTTGCACGAGCTGAGCTGAAGGGCCTGTTTCCGTGCTGTATGACTATGTCTCTGAGTTATTAATGGGCTGGGAAATGCTTTGAGATGTCCTGGGGTTGTGGAAACCTTCAACAAAATAAAAACCCAGCAAATAGAAGTGGAAATAGCGTGGTTGTCAGAAACTGTACTGAAAGAGTTTGATGAAAGAGCACTGAAGTGAAAGGGTGATTCTGCTTCTCTCCCCACAGATGCTGACTGAGCTGCCGAGTGTTTCATGCAGAAGGCTCGATAATGTCAGGCGGAGGGATTTGCAGCTCACAGTGTTTTCCATCCCGGGATCAGCAGGTGATGAGTGCAGTTTAATTTGGATCAATGTTCCTAATATGGTCAGGAGGTGGGTCAGGGACTGGAAAACACATCATACTGGCAACTGGGTGCTGGGTGGAGCAGCAGGGTGCTGTGGTGGAGCAGCAGGGTGCTGTGGTGGAGCAGCAGGGTGCTGTGGTGGAGCAGCAGGGTGCTGTGGTGGAGCAGCAGGGTGCTGTGGTGGAGCAGCAGGGTGCTGTGGTGGAGCAGCAGGGTGCTGTGGTGGAGCAGCAGGGTGCTGGGGTGGAGCAGCAGGGTGCTGGGGTGGAGCAGCAGGGTGCTGGGGTGGAGCAGCAGGGTGCTGGGGTGGAGCAGCAGGGTGCTGGGGTGGAGCAGCAGGGTGCTGGGGTGGAGCAGCAGGGTGCTGGGGTGGAGCAGCAGGGTGCTGGGGTGGAGCAGCAGGGTGCTGTGGTGGAGCAGCAGGGTGCTGTGGTGGAGCAGCAGGGTGCTGGGGTGGAGCAGCAGGGTGCTGGGGTGGAGCAGCAGGGTGCTGGGGTGGAGCAGCAGGGTGCTGTGGTGGAGCAGCAGGGTGCTGGGGTGGAGCAGCAGGGTGCTGGGGTGGAGCAGCAGGGTGCTGGGGTGGAGCAGCAGGGTGCTGGGGTGAGGAGCTGGGTGCTGGGGTGAGGAGCTGGGTGCTGGGGTGAGGAGCTCGGTGCTGGGGTGAGGAGCTGGGTGCTGGGGTGAGGAGCTGGGTGCTGGGGTGAGGAGCTGGGGTAAGGAGCAGGATGCTGGGAGGCACAGTAGTGTGCTGGGGTGAGGAGGGGCAATAAACTGCCCGTCTGGGTTGCCATCCTGGGGGCATTTAGTGCCAATTGCATTGCTGGGTCAGAAATAGGCTCGACTGGGTAAGGACAATAGATCTCCTTCGCTGAGGGACAGCAGGGAAACTGAGAGGTCATCATTACTGTGGATTAGTGCACAAAATCCAGGTTATTAAAAATCTGACACAGGTCCAATCTGTCCCAGATTATGAACAGAGTTTAAATTCCACAGTTGTTGCGGAATTAAACTGGGGTCTGATTGCAGCCTGATGCCTGTCCATTGGGTCACTGTATCTGTGGTGTCTGGGACAACATTTCCCCCTCACCAGCAGTTTGCCGATTCTGCTGTGTGCAGAGTGGATCCACAGTCCCTCCTTTACAACACGGCTCTATTGTGAACATGCCTCACTGCCTGTGAAGCGCTTGGGGACACCATGAAAGATGCTCTGTGAATGACCACTGAGATTCACTGAGACACCAGCAGCCCTGGTTAATGGAGCAAAACACTTGTTGGACAAACCCAGTCGGCTGATGGAGGAGGGCAGGTAATTAGAGTTAATTCCTCCATCTGTGACCTGGGAAAAAGCAGTTCTTTTGTGCAGCAAAACTCACGTCAAAAACACCAAACAACTTGACTCAGAATCTAAACTACGCACATCAGTGAATTCACAATGAAGAATAAAAGGTATTGACTTACTAAGGATCTCTAAATGTTGAAATTCAATACAAGACGCAAAGAAAACCAGATGTACTAAAACCCACATCTAGAACCATGTACAACATTCTCTCATTATGTTCAAATCGTTCATTATTGTGAACCTTTGTTTTTGAACCAGCATCAATTTGTTTTACAATCTAGAGAATGTTGTGTGTTCTGAAGCATTTACACAAGGATTGTTTGACAGAGCAATGTAGAGGGAGCTTGATTCTGTGTCAAACACTCTGTCCCTGCACTGGGAGTATGTAACAGTGTAGAGGGAACTTCACTCAGTGACTAACCTGTACCCTGGGTGTGTGTGGGGACAGTGTAGAGGGAACTTCACCCAGTGACTAACCTGTAATCTGGGTGTGTGTGGGGACAGGTTGGAGGGAGCCTCACTCCTTGTCTAACCTGTGCTGTCCCTTCCCTGGGAGCATTGGGACAGGACAGATGGAATTTTGTATCTAATCTGTAGCTGACAGCACAGTGACACGGGGAGATTTATTCTGCATTTGACTCATGCTCTGTCTGCCCTGGATGTGTTTGATGGGATCGCTTTGTGGGAGCAGGTACTGGAGTCATAGAGTCATAGATTAATAGTATGGAAACAGGCAGATTAATCTCCAAAAAGACTGGAGGGTGGCTGATACTGAAGTGTAATTGAAGAAGGACATTAGGGCCAAGCCAGGGATCTACACCAGTGAGCCTAACATCATTGATGGGAATGTCCTTAGGGACAGGAACTACCAGTATTTGGATAGGCATGGACTGATTAGGGATAGTCCTAAGTTTACAAGATCTAGATCACTTGGGAGGGTGGGCCAAGGATTAGGGACAGCATGGCTTGTGTTGGGGAAATTGTGCCTCATGAACCTGATAAGGTTCAACAAGGTCTGGCATGGTGGGCTGGCGTGGAAGGTTAGATCACATGAAACCCACATGAGCTAAATTAGCTTGGAGGAAGTGGACTGCTGCAGGGGTCAGTGCTGTGACCACTGTTGTTGGTTATCTACATTAACAGTTTGCCATAAAATATAGTGGACATTGATAGTAAGTTTGCAGATTACACCAAAATCAGTGCATGAGTGGACAGTGAGAAGGATAAGTTTACAAGAAGATCTACATCAGTTGGGAAGGGGAGCCAAGGAATACCAAATGGAATTTAACTCTGACAAGTGAGGGGGGGGGGTTGAACTTTGGTGGATCAAACCAGGGCTGGACTTACACAGTAAATGGTAGAGCCTGGAGAGTGTTGTAGAACAGACAGATGGTGAAATGCAGGGGCATGGTTCGCTGAGAGTGGCGAGTTAGGTGGACAGGGAGCTGGGGTGGCTTTTGGCAGACAGCCTTCAATGGGAAGGGTACTGAGTATAAAAGTTGGGACATGATGATGCAGCTGTACAAGTCATTGGTGAGACCACACTTGGAGTTAGTACTGTGTGCAGTTCTGGTCACCAGCTACAGGAAGGATGTCATTATATTGGGAAGGACTTGGAAAAGATTCACCACAAGATATTATACAATCAATACAATACAATCAGTTTTATTCGTCACCTGCACATAAAGTGCAAGTGAAATGAATTTGCCAGCAGCGGTACAATGAAAAAGAACACACAAAACACAATAAAAATTTAACACAAACATCCACCACAGCATTCATCACTTTGGTGGAAGGCACAACATTTGGCCAGTCCTCCTCCACATGTCTGGACATGTGGGGTTCTGTTTTAGGGAGAGGGAGGATAAGGTGGGGGTTTCTTTCTATGGAACAAAGGACACTAGGCGGCAACCTTATTGAGGTGAACAAGATCATGAGGGGCATGGATAAGGTGCACACTCACAGGCTTTTCCCCAGGATAGAGGTTTCTAAAACAAGAGGGCACAGGCGTAAGGTGCGTGGGGAGAGATTTAAAAGGGGACTTCAGGGGCATTTTTATTCACATTGGGTCGGCAGTATCTGGAATGAGTTGCCAGAGGGAACTATAAAAGCAGATAGAATTACGATTATCAAATAAATCCGGTAAATGGATGAGAAGGATATGTGGCCAATGGGACGAGCCCAGAAAGCCGGCTTGGTCGGCATGCACAAGATGGACTGAAGGCAAATGATGGCGAGACTCAGGGAAAGTACAGCCTGTGGGGCAGTTCAACGTGCTGGGAAATGTACTGTTGCTGGGTAGATTCTAACTCTGGAGAAACCCGCCTGTGTCCGGGAAATCCGTGCAATTGTTCCAAATATCTCACCGAGTTCAAGTCAATTACAGAATTCGCAAAGACCATAAATTAATAAAAACACAACTGGGTAAAATGGAATTGAGGAATTGGTCTTACCTGAAGTCACTGTCAGCGAGGTTCCTGCACCCCAGTCGTAATGCCAGGATCACGGTGATTCACCGTCGCTCACAAACTGTGCTACCACATCCAGCCCGAAATCCAACGGGCCAGAGTGGGCAGCGGCTTAATTAAAGCCCCATCCATCTGTGTCCGTGTCCCCCACACAACAGCGTCCAGTCTCGGCCATTGCAGCCCTGTAGTGGACATGAGAGAACCCACCGGGACTGTCACCGTGCCTCGACCCACAGCGGCTCCTCGCTGCTTGTGTTCCCACATCTCCAGTGGAACTTGTTCCCTGTGCCAGATGATACACTCGGGATCTGCTTTATATCCACGGGTCCCGGGGAAAGGCGGCGGCTGCAGCGCCCAGAGACGTGATTTAAAGCGTTTAGTTGCGGCAGGTTTTTGTATGGAGGAAGTCCCATCTCTCACACTGTGCCACCCGTATAACGCACAGTAATAGGTGGCCGTGTCGCCCAGTGTCAGGCGGTTCATTTGGAGATAGACGTTGCCGCTGTCCTTGGAAATCTTGAATCGGCCGCTGAAGGCAGTCGCGTAATATGTGCTACTATCACTACTACCCCACATTGTCCCCACCCACTCCAGCCCTTTCCCGGAGACCTGTTTCACCCAGCTCACGTAGTAGCTGCTGAGGCTTAACCCGCTGGGTATACAGGCCAGTTTGAGGGACTCTCCGGGCTTTGCCAGCGCGGTCGGGGTCTGATTCAGCACGACCGCATGTCGAACGCCTGCCAATAAAAGAGAAACAAAGTTGAATAAACAGTTGAAGAGGCAGAGGGTGAAAGAGTGTCCGAGAAGCAGCCCGGCCCCGAGTGGGGGTGACGCCGCGGGGGGACACCCACCTGGCAGACAGGACAGAAGGAGACAGAGATAAGCAGCGACCCCCATCACTCTGAGCACTGACACACACTTGGACACTCGAGGAATGGGCGGCTTCAGCTCAGGCCGGCTTTGTCGGGAGCAGCAGTCAGCGCTGTTTAAATAGGCAAGTGAGCTGTGAGTGAGAGAGAGAGAGAGGGAGGGAGCCGCGGCTTGAACAGGTTCCCCACCCACTGAAACCAGAGGCGCGGCTTCCTGTCCCTGCCCCCAGCACCCAGTTCAATTCCCCAAAAGATGTTTGTCTCCACAACAGGCGGCGGGTGGAGGGGCAATGATGAGATCCGGATTAAAGATTGATCCCACTCTGCTCCATCCACTCATTACAATGCTGAACACTTTGTGGAGCAAGAGGACCCTCAGATACCCCAGTGAGGGGCTGAGTTAAAAGTCGGTGTACAGATATCCCCCTGAGAGAGAGGGACACCTGTCAATGTAGATATCCCCTTGGGAGAGAGGGGCTAAGGTTCACTGGTCAGTGTACAGATATCCCCCTGAGAGAGAGGACTGAGAGACACTGGTCAGTGTACAGATATCCCCCTGAGAGAAACCGGTCAGTGTACAGATATCCCCCTGAGAGAGACCAGTCAGTGTACAGATACCCCCTTGGGAGAGAGGGGCAAAGGTTCACCGGTCAGTGTACAGATATCCCCCTGAGAGAGAGGACTGAGAGACACCGGTCAGTGTACAGATATCCTGGTGAGAGAGAGGGACAGCGAGACACCAGTTAGTGCAGATATCCATATCAATGAGAGGACTGAGAGAGTTTGAGTTGAGTTAATTGTCACATGTACCGAGGTACAGTGAAAAGCTTTAGTTGTGTGTTAACCAGACAACAGACGGACAATACATGATTACAATCGAGCACAGTGAACAGAAACATGATGGAGGGAATAACATGAATAAAGTTCAGTGCAAGATAAAACCAGTAAATTCCGATCAAAGATAGTCCGAGGGTCTCCAATGAGGTAGATAGAGCACAGAAGTCAAACTACAACAGCCAGTCGTGATGCTATGAATGAAGTCCATCTACGCCTATATCGGCGACAATCTACGACAATGTATGACCAAACCGACGACAAGCTACGACCATACCGGCAACATGCTACGACAGCTGGCGACCATCGGCAACAGTTGACGCGACTAGCTACACCAGGCTACGACAGTGGCTCCTCCGTGGGTCTCCTTTTTCTCCAGGAGAGGGCCCACCCAGTGTCTTCATCTCCTGAAACAGCTCAGGGGGAAGCCTGGTGAAGTTTCTGAAGGCAGCCTCATCTTCTTGCTGGAGCTCAATCATCAGGTTGTCATACTGGCCCAACCTGGGTCTCTACAGGGACAAGGGCTTCAACCACACACACCTCTACTTGGGCTTCCTCTTCCTCATTCTTCTTGTCCTTCTGTCTTGCTGATCTTTAAGCATGAGGGCTGCTGCAAGCAGCATGGCTTCTTCTAATGAGAGCAATGCCCTCAGATGTTGGAAACAATACATCCCCTTTTATAACTGGGTGATTCCATTGTTTTAGAGGCCAAAATGACATGAATTGTCTTCAGTTGTCTCCAACAGTCGTAACTTGCCGTGGCCTGTCGCGGGTGGACGTAGGTTGACTTCGGTTGTCTCCTGTGTAGTCGTAGATTGTCGTATGTGTCGTCGTAGGTTGTCGTAGGTGGACGTCCCAAGTCGCGACGAATGGGTCACCGGTTGTTGGTAGCTTGCCTTAGCTTGACGTCGACTAGGTGGCAAGTTGTTGTAGCTTCTCATAGACATTGTTGTAGGGGGGTCCAGTCGCCGGTTTTTCGGCGACCTGCTACGAACATGACAGTCGCATGCAGTCGCCTAAGTGGGACAGGCCCTTAAATGGCTTAATCGTAATCATGCATTGTCCTTCTGCTGACAGATTGTCACACAACATAAGCTTTTCACAGTGCCTCGGTGCACATGAGAATAAACTAAACTGAACTGAACTGAAGTCAATGATGCAGTTGCAGAGGTGAGTACTGACTCCAAGTCCCTCGAGTTTGGTGATGGGCTTGGCTGGTATAATGGTATCAGACTGTAGATATCCCATGAAAGAGTGTACAGCTATACCCTTGACAGGGGAGAGGGGGAGGGGGAGAGGGGGGGGGGAGGGGAGAGGGGGGGGGAAGGGGAGAGGGGGAAGGGGGGGAGGGGGGAGAGGGAGAGAGAGCGCTAGCTGTCAGTGTACAAATATGCCAAGAGAGAGGCACTGATCAGTGTACAGATATCCCCATGAGAGAGAGACATTGGTCAGTGTAGAACAGAAACAGAAAAATAGGAACAGGAGTAGGCCATTTGGCCCTTCTGATCATGGCTGATCATCTAAAATCAGTACCCCGTTCCTGCTTTTTCCCCATATTCCTTGATTCATTTAGCACTAAGAGCTAAATCTAACTCTCATGAAAACATCCAGTGAATTGGCCTCCACTGCCGTCTGTGGCAGAGAATTCCACAGATTCACAACTCAGTGTACAGATATCAAGCTGAGAGAGAGGGAGTAAGGTTCACCGGTCAGTATACAGATAACCCTCTGAGAGAGAGAGAGAGATAGAAAGAGAGAGAGAGAGACTGAAAGCTGCAGAGAAACTGTGAGCAGTGTGAAGTTATCCCCCTGAGAGAGATTGACTGGGAGAACCCATGCAGTGAGATAATGGGACTGAATTGATAAAACTAATTTGCAGTATCGTCTGCCTCCACGAACCTTGGAAGAATCAATGTGAACCAGAATTACTTGGGTGGAAGGAGGATTATATATTGGTGAGGAATTTTCTCTCCCAGACATTAAAACTACTGGACTACTGGACAGGTGTCCCCTCGCTACTGATAGAAAACCCTTTGATCTGTGTCAGCCATGGGTCTTTTGATGCAAGTTTTCAAGAACAGGAAGTGCAACACTAAGAGAAGCAGTTGTACTGAGAAACAGGAGGCTGCCCAGTCAAGGGGGCAGTCAAGTGCTGCTGGACGGGTCAATGGCAGGAAATCCCAGGGAGAGACGTTCTGTGGAGCATCTGTTCCTTCTTCAGAATGGTCTCACAACAGTTTTAAATCATGCACCTCCAACAGACATAGAGCAACAAACACAGCTTAATCCAACTCCCATGGCAGCTAAACAGATGTCCTGTTACCCTTTCAACCTCACTTTGACCATTGCCATTTGTCCTTTTACAGGAACTTGGGACAGTTAATGGAGATGTCCTGAGGACAGTGCGTATTATGGACATGGAGGTGCTCGATGTCCTCAGGTGTATGACAGTAGATAAGACCTATGTAGATGGTACAAAACATTGATGTCTGGAATGCATTACCAGGGGACGTTGTGGAAGCAGATAAAACACAATGATTAAAAGGCATTTAGAGAGATTAGACATTCAGTATTTTCTTTCTCCTGGGGTATGAATGTTTTGGTTCCACTTGTATTCCAAAGTATGCTTTGCCTCACATCAGTGGTAGGGATACAATTGGAGACGATTCTTTGGGATAGGATTTACTACCATTTGGAAGACAATGGGCTAGTTAGGAACCATCAGCATGGCTTTGTGCGCCATAGATCATGTCTTACTAACTTGAATTATTTTTTTGAGGAGGTGAAAAAAGGTGATCGATGAAGGTAGGGCAGTGGATGTTGTCTATATGGACCTTAGTAAGGCTTGAGAAAGTTCTCCATGGTTGGTTGTCCAAGAAAGTCAAAATGCACGGCATTCATAGTGATTTCCTGGTCCGAGAACACTGATGCAATTATTAAGAAAGCACATCAGCGCCTCTACTTCCTAAGAATATTACGGAGAGTCGGTTTGTCAAGGAGGACTCTCTCTAACTTCTACAGGTGCACAGTAGAGAGCATGCTGATCAGTTGCATAGTGGCTTGGTTCGGCAACTTGAGCGCCCTGGAGAGGAAAAGACTACAAAAAATAGTAAACACTGCCCAGTCCATCATCGACTCTGACCTCCCTTCCATCGTGGGGATCTATCGCAGTCGCTGCCTCAAAAGGGCTGGCAGTATCATCAAGGACCCACACTATCCTGGCAACACACTCATCTCCCAGCTACCTTCAGGTAGAAGGTACAGGAGCCTGAAGACTGCAACGACCAGGTTCAGGAATACCTACTTCCCCACAGCCATGTGACTTTTAAACTTGGCTCGGACAAAACGCTGAACATTAATAGCCCATTATCTGTTATTTGCACTTTATCAGTTTATTTATTCATGTGTGTATATATTTATATAATGGTATATGGACACACTGATCTGTTTTGTAGTCAATGCCTACTATCTTCAGTTGTGCTGAAACAAAGCAAGAATTTCATTGTCCTATCAGGGACACATGACAATAAACTCACGAACTTGAACTTGAACTTGATTTTGTCGTCTGGGTCAATACAGGTTTACTGATAGAAGACAGAGGGTTGTGATAAAGGGCATTATTCAGACTGGAAGTCTGTGACCAGCTGAGTTCTGCAGGGATCTGCGGACAGTGAGCAAGGATGTTAAAGTATAGATCTGCGAGGAGGATGCTATGAGGCTGCAGGGTGACATGGATAGGTTGGGTAAGTGGGCAGATGCACTCTGAAGTATAGAGGGTATAGATCAGCTCAGAAATGGGCAAAGAAATGGAAAATGAGGTTCAATCCGACCAAATACTGAGTTGTTTTTCTAAAAATGACCAATATTCTCCATGCTTGCATGAAGCACATCTCTTCATTGTCCTCTGTCTTCAGAGTCAGTCCTATTGGTCGGTTATCTTTTCAGTTATGTAAGAATTGTTTCTAGGTGTTGGTCCTTAAGTCAGGAACATATTTCCATATGTCAAGCAGCCTGCTTGTTCTTTTTAGCAAGTCGTCCCTGTGGGAGGCCCCCTGTTCAGATTAAGACAAGCTGCCATCTCCAACAGGAAATCTGAGGTGAAGGAAATAGTGCCCACATCACTGTCCAGTTTCACACACCCGTCAATAGTCAAAATATGAAACGTGTTTCTGGTAAATCAACAGCTGCACACAGAGATTGTGTTCAAATTTGTCCCATGCATAGAGGATCAGTAAAAAGGTTCTTCAGCCCTCCAGCCCGTCCCCACTCTCTGCTGATCTGTGTTTGAACTCCATTTATCCAACTTGGTTCTATGTCCTTTAATCACCAAAGAAGTTGGCTCAACCGTGGCTGACGAGGAAAATTAGGGATAGTGTTAAATCCAAGGAAGAGGCGTATAAATTTGCTGGAGGAAGCAGCAAACCAGAAGATTGGGGGAAATTTAGAATTCAACAGAGGACAAAAGGGGTTAATTAAGGGGGAAAAATAGTATGAAAGAAAGCTTGTGGGGGATATAAAAACTGACCGTAAAAACATTTTTTGATACTGTACTGTATGTGAAGAGGAAAAGATTAGTGAAGACAAATGTAGGTCCCTCACAGTCAGAAACAGATCAATTTATAATGGGAAACAAGGAAATGGTAGACCAGTTAAACAAGTGCTTTGGTTCTGTCTTCACTAAGGAAGACACAAACAATCTCTCAGAAATACTAGGGGACTGAGGATCTGGCATGATGGAGGAACTGAAGGAAATTGACATTAGTCATGTAATGGTGTTGGGAAACTGTTGGGACTGAAGGCCGATGAATCCCCAGGGCCTGATGGTCCGAATCCCAGAGTACACAAGGAGGTGGCCATAGATATCGTGGATGCATTCGTGATCATTTTCCAATGTTCTATAGGCTCTGGATCAGTTTCTGTGGACTGGAGGGTAGCTAATGTAACCCCACTTTTTAAGAAAGGAGGGAGAGAGAAAACAGGGAATTATAGACCAGTTAGCCTTCCATTGATAGTGGGGAAGATGCTTGAGTCGATTATTAAATATGTAATAGCAGCGCATTTGAAAATCAGTGACAGGATCGGTCAGTCAGCATGGATTTATGAAGGGGAAATCATCCTTGACTAATCTTCTGGAAATTTTTGAGGATGTAACAAGTAGAATGGATAAGGGAGAGCCAGTGGATGTAGTTTTATCTGGACGTTCAAAAAGCCTTTGACAAGGTCCCACACAAGAGATTCGTATGCAAAATGAGAGCACACAGTATTGGGGGTAGGGTACTGACATGGATAGAAAACTGGTTGGCAGACAGGAAGCAAAGAGTAGGAATTAACATGTCCTTTGCAGAATGGCAGGCAATGACGAGTGGGGTGTCGCAAGGCTTGGTACTGGGACCCAATTATTTACAATATATATTAACAATTTAGTCAAGGGAATCAAATGTAATATCTCCACGTTTGCAGATGACATAAAGCTGGGTGGCAGTGTGAGCTGCGAGGAGGATGCTATGAGGCTGTAGCATGACTTGGATAGGTTGGGTGAGTGGGCAGTTGCATTGCAGATGCAGTATAATGTGGATAAATGTGAGGTTATCTACTTTGGTGGCAAGAACAGGAAGGCAGATAATTATCTGAATGGTGTCAGATGAGGAAAAGAGGAAGTGCAGCGAGACCTGGGTTTCCCTGCACATCAATCACTGACAGTAAGCATGCAGGAACAGCAGGCAGTGAAGATAGCTAATGGCATTTAGGCCTTCATATAGAGAGGATTTGAGTAAATGAGCAAGGAGGTCCTACTGTAGTTGTACAGGGCCCTGGTGAGACCGCACCTGGAGTATTATTGTGTGCAGTTTTGTTCTTCTAATTTGTGGAAGGACATTCTTGCTATTGAGGGTGTGCAGCATAGGTTCACCAGGTTCATTCCCAGGATGGCGCAACTGACATATGATGAAAGAATGGGTCGACTGGGCTTGTATTCACTGGAATTTAGAAAGATGAGAGGGGATCTTATAGAAACATATAAAATTCTTCAGGGATTGGACAGGCTAAATGCAGGAAAAATGCTCCCGATGTTGGGGGAGTCCAGAACCAGAGTTTCAGAATAAGGGGTAGGCCATTTAGGACTGAGATGAGGAAAAACGTTTTCACCCATAAAGTTGTGAATCTGTGGAATTCTCTGCCACTGAAGGCAATGGAGGCCAAATCGCTGGATGTTTTCAAGAGAGTTAGATATAGTTCTTTGGGCTAATGGAATCAAGGGATATGGGGAAAAACAGGAACAGGTTACTGATTTTGGATGATCAGCCATGATCATATTGAGTGGCAGTGCTGGCACGAAGGGCTGAATGGCCAACTCCTGCACCTATTTTCTATGTTTCTATGTTTCTAACAATGTGTCCATGTGGAAACTTTCAACTGAACCCCAGACTTGACAGCTTCCAGGGGCAGTTCTGGGTTTCCAGTGCCCTCAATATCCTGGATGCCATGTTTATGTTTTTGTCCTTGTTTGGATCCACAGCAGAGGAAGCAGATTCTTCGTCTGCTCCAGTGCATCCAGTGATTATTTTAATCTCCCCAATTACACCTTCAATTCTCCACACCTCAGGGAGCATAGAACCAGACCTGATATTCCAACCACTTCTCTCCCACTGCCACTGTCCCTGGAGGGGATGCACCCACTGCACCACCTCCAAGGACACACATCTGTCTTCACTAAGGAGGACACAAACAATCTTCCTGATGTCCTAGTGGCCAGAGGATCTGGGGTGACGGAGGAATGGAAGGAAATCCACATTAGGCAGGAAATGTTGTTGTGTAGACTGATGGGACTGAAGGCAGATAAATCCCCAGGATTTGATGGTCTGCATCCCAGGGCACTTAAGGAAGTGGCTCTAGAAATCGTGGATGCATTGGTGTTCATTTTCCAATGTTCTATAGATTCAGGATCAGTTCCTGTGGATTGGAGGGTAGCTAATGTTATTCCATGTTTTAAAGAAAGGCGGGAGAGAGAAAACAGGGAATTATAGACCAATTAGCCAGACCGGTGGTGGGGAAGATGCTGGAGTCAATCATAAGGCATTTGATAAGATCCCACATAGGAGATTAGTGGGCAAAATTAGGGCACATGGTGTTAGGTGTAGACTGCTGACATCCATAGAAAATTGGTTGGCAGACAGGAAACAAAGAGTAGGGATTAACGGGTCCCTTTCAAAATGGCAGGTAGTGACTGGTGGGGTACCGCAAGGCTCGGTGCTGGGACCACAGTTATTTACAATATATATTAACAATTTAGACGAGGGATTTATATGTAACATCTCCAAGTTTGCGGATGACACAAAGCTGGGAGGCAGTGTGAGCTGCGAGGAGGATGCTATGAGAATGCAGAGTGACTTGGACAGGTTGGGTGAGTGGGCAGATGCATGGCAGATGCAGTGTAATGTGGATAAATGCAGGGCTACCAACTCTCACGCTTTGAGTGTGAGAGTCACACATTTCAGCCAATTCTCACGCCCTCACGCTGCTGACATAATTCTCACGCTGTCTTCAGTCCCTGCACAGCAAAGATCCTATAGATCTTTAGGATCTATAGGATCTTTAGGAGCTGTAGATCTGGGGAAGCACGTCGGTTGAAGGCTGTGAGTGACGTCGCGTCTCTTCTCTCTTGGTTGGATGTGCAGCCGCCGACAACATGAAGCAGCAGGAGATAGAATGGGGAAGCTCCCGGGCAGCGGGTGTCAGCGCCTCTGTGTGCCGGCTGCGAGCGCTGCGCTGCCGGCCACCGCTGCAGCCTCGCTCCCTTCCTCCCTCCTGCCCTTCAGCTCACATGGCAGCACCAGCGCTGCCAATCCACGCTGCATCGTGCCCGCCAGACTCCCCATTGGGCGTCCGGGGAGAGAAAGGGAGGGGAGAAAGAGAGAGAGAGGGAAAAAAAAAATGGCATGGATGCAAAGAGAGACACGGGCAGGGAATGTTGAAAGGAGATGAAGGGGGGAAGGAAAAATGGGAGAAAGAGGGAGGGTGAGGAAAGAGAGGGAGGGGGAGGAAAGAGGGAGGCAGGGGGAGGAAAGAGGGAGGAAAGAGGGAGGGAGATGGAGAGGGAGGAAAGAGGGAGGAGGAGGGGGAAGGCAAGGTGTGTGTGTATGTATGTGTGTGTATATGTGTCTGTCTCCATGTGTATGTCTCCTTGTGCGTGTGTGTGCCTCCCTGTGTGTGTGTCTCCCTGTGTGTGTGTGTGTGTCTTTCTCCCTGTGTGTGTCTCCCTGTGTGTGTGTGTCTGTCTCCCTGTGTGTGTGTGTGTGTGCGTCTCCCTGTGTGTGTGTGTGTCTCCCTGTGTGTGTGTGTGTCTTTCTCCCTGTGTGTGTCTCCCTGTGTGTGTGTGTCTGTCTCCCTGTGTGTGTGTGTGTGTGTGTCTCCCTGTGTGTGTGTGTGTCTCCCTGTGTGTGTCTCCTTGTGTGTGTGTGCCTCCCTGTGTGTGTGTGCCTCCCTGTGTGTGTGTGCCTCCCTGTGTGTGTGTGTGTGTGTGTGTGTGTGTGTCTGTGGCCACAATGAGGCCAAACATCTAGGACAGGGTTCGGCAACCTACGGCACACGGGCTGAATCCAGCCCCGTAACCTGAAAAACCGCGTATATTTTTTCAATTCATTTTCCCGGGGTCGGGGCAGGCGAGCCGACCTGGGAACTGCAGCCAGTCCCGGGGACCCGAACCAACCTGGGAACTGCAGCAAGTCCCGGGGACCCGAACCGACCTGGGAACTGCAGCCAGTCCCGGGGACCCGAACCGACCTGGGAACTGCAGCCAGTCCTGGGGACACGAGCTGACCTGGGAACTGCAGCCAGTCCCTGGGCACGTGCAGAATGACAACTTGATCATTTTGGACAAATTGGGCCAGCCATGTACATGTTGTATAACTCTGACTCTATGCAGATCTGAATGGGCTTAGAATGACCATTTAAGCAAAATTGCCCCCACTTTCGCCATTTTGAATCTTGAGATTAATATCCCTTTGCTCTGTTAACAGCATTAAAGTACTTATGAGGTAGAGTCAGGAAAGGGAACATGTTATTTTTTTAGTTTGCATTAATTTGTTAGTTGGTTGTTAGTTGACTGCCATAATTTCTGAAATGGTCTTAAAGTAACTTAACTGTTAAAAAGCAGTAATAAGTGATTTTTGTCCAAACAATTGGAACTTGCATAAAATGTTTGCATTATTAGCAGGGCTACCAACTCTCATGCATTGAGCGTGAGACTCACGCATTTCACAAAATTCTCACGCTCTCACGCTGATCACAAATTTCTCACGCTCAAAAATCTGCAGATCCTGGAAGATCAAAATAAAGCAAAAATTGTTTTAGAGGTAAGTAAAAACCATGAGGGGAATATAAGGTGAATGCATAGTCTTTTTCCCGGCATATGCGATTCAAGAACTAGAGGGCATTGATTTAAAGCAGGGCTGTCAAACTACCGGCCTGCCGGATGATTTTGGGGGGATAAAAAGTAGTTTAGTTTCTCCTGTGCAGATGAGGTGAGACACGGCGGTGGTCCCAGCACCAACCCCCCTTTCCCTTCCCCCCCAAGGCACGGCACACACCTCCCACCCTCACCTCCAGCGGCTTTATATCCGTCGTCCGCTCTGTCCACACCCCATGGAGCTTTAACAGACCGGGTGAGTGGGGGCGTCGGTGCCACATCCGGAGCCGCGGGGATGAATCTCGGGCTAAGGCTCCGCTCCGATGCCCGACACCCGGGTCACTGACCCTCACCTCCCCCGGACCCCCGGGTCACTGACCCTCACCTCCCCCGGACCCCAGCTGAACAATGAGCACCTGGGCTGGCCCGCATTCCCGGGAGGGGGGGAGGGAAAAGCTCCCCGGGCATCGCCAAGTCTCCGCTCACTCCAGATGTTTTCGCCGCTTCAGACACACACTCTCACACACACACACAGTGGCACACACAAGGTTTAAAGTCATATAGGCCAAATGCGGATAAATGGGACTAGTTTAGATGGGGCATCTTGAACTGCATGAACAAGTTGGGATGAGGGGCCTGTTTCCATGCTGTAAGACTATGACACATTGTAGAAAGGGTGCAATTGCTCTGGAGAGGATCCAGGGGCGATTTATGAAGATGTTGGCAGGGCTGGAATTTTTTTTTCATTTTGAAGAAAGATTTGATAACTGGGATTGTATTCTCTGCAGAAACAGAGGTGAAGGAAAAACTTAGTCGCGGTGTGACAAATATTATGAGAATAGGACCTGTTCTGCTTAACAAACAGTGTAGGAAGGAATTGCAGATGCTGGTTTAAACTGAAGATAGACACTAAAAACTAGAAAAACTCAGCAGGACAGGCAGCATCTCTGGAGAGAAAGAATGGGTGATGTTTCGGGTCGAGACTGAAGAGGTTGAAAACCAGCCATGAAACACAATGACTGGAGATGTGTGTTATCCAACTAAAGGCAGAAACCAGAATCATGTGTTCATCTTTATTGATGTGACACTATAATAAATATATTACAGAAAAAATGATTTAATGGGATGGCACGGTGGCACAGCTGTAGAGTTACTGTCTTACTACCACATGGGTTTTCTCCAGGGCCGGATTTACGTATAAGCTTCGCAAGCTGAAGGCGAGGGACTCAAAATCTAGGGTGCCTCCGGCCAAGGTGGGGTTTTTTCCCCAGAGTAAAAAAAATCCTGAGAAAAAAAAATTGGAGGGCTATCAGCGTTTCCACTTTGACCGAAATTACCCAAAATACTGGTACCGGCCCGCTGGAAGTTTCGGGGGGAAAAATTGCGACCATCCACGCCTGCGCAGTTGGGGGAAGCCGGTTACGCAGTAGTGACGCAAAATGACGCTGTCGATGCCTCGTGTCTACTGCAGGTAAGTAGTGGAATATTGCGTTGTGGGAGTGCCCGTGTCTCCGGGCTGGGGAGGGGGGAGGGGGGTGGGCTGCGGTGTCTGCGGCGCGGAGTCGGAGCCTCGCTGCATGGGAGGGAGAGACTGGGAGGGAGGGAGAGAGAGGGGGGAAGTGGGGGGGGTGGTTGAGACAGAGGGAGGAGAGAGAGGGAGGGAGAGAGTGAGAGAGGGGGGTGTGAGAGGGGGAAAGGGGGAGTTGAGACAGAGGGAGAGAGGGAGGGGAGGGAGAGAGAAGGAGAGTGGGAGGGGAGAGAGAGAGATTGGGGAGGGGAAAGAGAGAGGGGGAGAGGGAGAGAGAGAGGGGATGTGAGAGGGGGAAAGGGGTTGAGACAGAGGGGGGAGAGAGAGAGGGGAAGGGGGGAGGGGGAGAGAGTGATGGGGAGGGAGAGAGAGGTGGAGGGAAGGAGGGGGAGAGGGATTATCTTTAGTGAGATTGCAAAATTAAGGTAGGTTTTAGAGCAACTATATTTTCTCCTCCATATGAATAATATCAAACAATTGGAACTGCTTTCTTTTCGTTGATAACAATACTGAAAAATATGAATTCCATAGTTTGTGACTTTCTATTTGCATCATATTTTTAATGTGCACACTCTAACACAGTCAAACAGTAACAGGCAATCAAATCAAAACACAAAACATTTTCTAAAAAAAGAATGTATTTACTGCAAAAACGTACAGTATTTTATTTGCAGTGTTTGCATGCTCCTTTATAACACTTTACATAACATTTTACAGTACAACTTGATTATTAAAACAACGGCTTCAATTTTGTTTAAAAAAAATGTATGCAACAATGACCCCAATCATCCCATTCCAACCATTCATTACTCTTGACTCAAGCAAAATTATTTCTGAAAATATTGGTCATAAATTTGGTGCAAAAATGCTCCAAAATAAGGCTCAGAATGCACCAGAGAGCATTTAAAACCCCCAGAGCATGGATCTTTGAGCTTCGCGCTTGTGATATGCGCTGTGTGCACTTATTTCACATACATTTTTAAAATCCTGCCATGCCACCCCTCCTCTTGAAAAGCTTCGTACAGGCCTGGTGTACACTGTCATAGGCCTTTCTTACATATGCTGTCACAACGCACTGTAGTCTCTAAACAACACTTCAGTAATTTTCCTTGCCCTCCATTTCAGAATAATATTGTTTTAAGCTGATAACTCGACACTAGCACTGGCAATAAATAAAAAGCGCAGCTTATCTCATTGGCCATGCTCGGCTGCACATCGGTGTCAATCTGGTGGACTCTTTCATCTTCCTCTCGTCGTGGGGGTGGGGGATTGGGAGGGGCCTCACAAGTGGAATAGCCTGGGGCCTTTCTTCATCTAAATCTGGCCCTGGTTTTCTCTGGATATTCCGGTTTCTCCCATATCCGAAAGAAGTGCAGGTTTGTAGGTTAATTGGCTTCTGTAAATTGTCCCAGGCGTGATGGATGGAAGGGGTATATGATAGATTGCTGGTCAGTGTGGACTTGGTGGGCTGAAGGGCCTGTTTCCATCTATATTTTTTACATATATATCTTAATTTCATTGAACCATATATGATTGAATATGTGGCATTATTTTCGTCTTGTTTCGATATTCAAAGGGTAAGGTTGATTGATTTACTTGTGCAGAACAGTGATGGAAGTCTGACTTGCCTTATTTCTCTGTGTTTTTCTCTATATATATATATATATATGCATAACAGCATGAATATAATCAGATTTCCATACATGAATATAGTCATTCATGTGCTGTTGATCAGAGCCTGGCTCTATTGTGGAATGTAATTAGGAATGCAATTTAGCCTAACCTTATTCATACCTAATCGAATTTAAAGCATAAATGTTGCATTCAGGTGTAAGTTAAAATACTCGCTACAGTATGCACCAGATTGCACAATTTCAAGCTGAAAAAAGCGAAAGCTCCCCACCGTGAGAGGGGGGACAATTTCTCACTCTCAACTCTCACCCAATGTTGGCAGCCCTAATAAATGTGAGGTTATCCACCTGGGTGGCAAAAACAGGAAGGCAGAGTATTATCGGAGTGGTGTCAAGTTGGGAAAAGGGAAAGTACAACGGGATCTGGGGTTCCTTGTACATCAGTCAATGAAAGTAAGCATTCAGGTACAGCAGTCAGTGAAGAAAGCGAATGGCATGTTGGCCTTCAGAACAAAAGGAGTTGAGTATTGGAGCAAAGAGGTCCTTCTACAGTTGTACAGCGCCCGAGTGAGACCACACCTGGGGTATTGTGTGCAGTTTTGGTCCCCTAAATTTAGGAAGGACATTCTAGCTATTAAGCGAGTGCAGCTTAGGTTCACAAGGTTAATTCCCAGGATGGTGGGACTGTCATATGCTGAGAGAATGGAGCGGCTGGGCTTGTATAATCTGGAATTTAGAAGGATGAGAGAGGGTCTTATTGAAACATATAAGATTATTAAGGGTTTGGACAAGCTAGAGGCAGGAAATATGTTCCTGGTGTTGGGGGAGTCCAGAACCAGGGGCCACAGTTTAAGAATAAGGGGTAAGGCATTTAGAACGGGATGAGGGAACACCTTTTCACCCAGAGAGTTGTGAGTCTGTGGAATTCTCTGCCTCAGAGGGCGGTGGAGGCCGGTTCTCGGGAGACTTTCAAGAGAGAGCTAGATAGGGCTCTTAAAGATAGTGGAGTCACGGGATATGGGGAGAAGGCAGGAACGGGGTACTGATTGTGGATGATCAGCCATGATCACAGCGAATGGCACTGTTGGCTCGAAGGGCCGAATGGTCTACTCCTGCACCTATTGTCTATTGGCTATCCTTCCTGAGCGGTGCTGCCCAGAATCACACCCAGAGCTCCAGATGTGGAGCTCTATTATACAGCAGCATAAAGCCCACCCCCTTTGTATCCCAGCGTTTCCCATCAACTGAGGCACGTTAAGAGCATTGGTTTAAATTCAAGCTCAGGATTAATCCAAACCTACCAGTGGTCTCTCAACACAAAGCAAACCTTCCTGCTTTGCTCTTCTGCCCAATGCAATTGGTCATTTCCTTATGGAATCACTGTCTGTCAGCTGGCGTGCATATTTCCGAAGATCTTTTCTGGTCCCAGCACACTGATGCCATCATAAAGAAGGCACATCAGCGCCTCTACTTCCTGAGAAGATTACGGAGAGTCGGTTTGTCAAGGAGGACTCTCTCGAACTTCTACAGTTACACAGTAGAGAGCATACTGACTGGTTGCATCGTGGCTTTGTTCGTTAACCTCGTCTATGGTGTCTATATACCATAGACCATATATATATATACACATAAGTAAACAGTGCAATAGGCTGTTATTGTTCAGAGTTTGTTTGATGGCGTGTTTAATCGCCTGATGGCTGTGAGGAGGAAGCTGTTCCTGAACCTGGATGTTCCAGATTTCAAGCTTCTGTACCTTCTTCCCGATGGCAACTGAGAGATGAGTGTGTGGCCAGGATGGTGTGGGTCTTTGATGATGTTGGCAGCCTTTTTGAGGCAGTGACTGCAATAGATCCCTTCGATGGTGGGGAGGTCAGAGCCGATGATGGACTGGGCAGTGGTCACAACTTTCTGCATTCTTTTCCACTCCTGGACTTTCAAGTTGCCGAACCAAGCCACAATGCAGCCAGTCAGTATTCTCTCTACTGTGCACCTGTAGAAGTTCAAGGGAGTCCTCCTTGACATACCAATTCTACGTAATCATCTCAGGAAGTAGAGGCGTTGATGTGCCTTCTTTATAGAAATATAGAAACATAGAACATCAGAAAATAGGTGCAGGAGGAGGCCACTCGTCCCTTCGAGCCAGCACCGCCATTCATTGCGATCATGGCTGATCGTCCCCAATCAATAACCTGTGCCTGCCTTCTCCCCATATCCCTTGATTCCACTAGCCCCTAGAGCTCTATCTAACTCTCTCTTAAATCCAGCCACTGATTTGGCCTCCAATGCCCTCTGTGGCAGGGAATTCCACAAATTCACAACTCTCTGGGTGAAAAAGGTTTTTCTCACCTCAGTCTTAAATGGCCTCCCCTTTATTCTAAGACTGTGAAACCTGGTTCTGGACTCGCCCAACATTGGGAAATTTTTTCCTGCATCTAGCTTGTCCAGTTCTTTTATAACTTTATATGTTTCTATAAGAGCTCCCCCTCATCCTTCTAAACTCCAGTGAATACAAGCCTAGTCTTTTTAATCTTTCCTCATATGACAGTCCCGCCATCCCAGGGATCAATCTTGTGAACCTACGCTGCACTGCCTCAATTACAAGGATGTCCTTCCTCAAATTAGGAGACCAAAACTGTACGCAATACTCCGGATGTGGTCTTAACAGAGCCCTATACAACTGCAGAAGAACCTCTCTACTCCTATACTGAAATCCTCTTGTTATGAAGGCCAACATTCCATAAACTTTCTTCACTGCCTGCTGTACCTGCACGCCAATCTTCAGTGACCGGTGTACAAGGACTCGTTGCACCTCCCCCTTACCGAACCTAACCCCATTGAGATAATAATCTGCCCCCTTGTTTTTGCCACCAAAGTGGATAACCTCACATTTATCTATATTATACTGCATCTGCCACGAATCTGCCTACTCACTCAACCTGTCCAGGTCACCCTGCAACCTCCTAACATCCTCTTCACAGTTCACACTGCCACCCAGCTTTGTGTCATCTGCAAACTTGCTAGTGTTGCTCCTAATTCCCTCTTCCAAATCATTAATATATGTGGTAAACAGTTGCGGCCCCAACACCGAGCCTTGCGGCACTCCACTCGCCACTGCCTGCCATTCTGAAAAGGACCTATAATTGCATCAGTGTGCTGGGACCAGGAAAGATCTTGTTATAATATGGCAGAAACTCTCCTCTGTACTGATCTGTGCTGCATCTGCTATGTAGTGCTGATGGGAAAGTGTTCAGGACCCTTTACAAATAATCTGCTCCAACATTGTATTCTGAAGAAGCTTCATGTTGTACAAAATCACTTTGTAAAGACAATGATACCAATGGGGGAAAGGAGGCTTCGGGGCTAGTTTCAGACTCGCAATAAGAAAGTTACTTTTCCGAAAGGATTTAAAAAATAAAGGTATTTTCAATACCAATGACCTTTCTTTTGTTACTTCAAACTAAAAATACTAAAGGCCGCGCTAAAAAAATAAAGTGCTGGAGTAACAATGGATCAGGCAGCTTCTCTGGAGAACATGGTCGTGATGTTTCAGGTTGGGATTCTTCTTCATTGATAGTGGTGGTGGTGGGGGGGGAGAACAAAACCTGGCAAGTGATAGGTGGATAGAGGTGAGTGGGAGTATTGATAGGAATTGCAGATGCTAGTTTACACCGAAATAGGCACAAAATGCTGGAGTAACATAGCGGGTCAGATAGCATCTCTGGAGAAAAGGAATAGATGACATTTCGGGTCAAGACCCTTCTTCAGACTGAGTCAGGGGAAAGGGAAACTACGGGTACAAAAAGGTACAGAACAAATGAGAGCCATCATTGATGACTCGGGAAAGGTAGAGCCCACAATGGTCCATTGTTGGCTGTGGATGAAGTGATAACGAAGGGGTACGAACCATGAAACTAGCAAGTTGTCTCGGGTTGTGGAGGGAGGGAGTGTTAGGGATTGCATTGGACCCCGACAGTCCTCTTAGGTGAGGCAGAGGTTCACGCACCTCCTCCAACCTCCAATGTGTCGGCGAGACTAAGCACAGACTGGGCGATCATTTTGCTGACACACCTAGGCTCAGTCTGCCTTGGCCTACGAGACCTACCAGTTTCCAAAGATGTTAACTCCTCTTCCCATTCCCACACTGACCTTTCCGTCCTGTGCCTCCTCCACTGTCAGACTGAGGCCACATGCACATTGCAGAACTAGCACCTCAAATTTTGCTTGGGCAGCTTACAACCCAGCGGTATGAATATTGATTTCTCCAACATCAAGTAACCCTTGCAATCCCTCTCTCGCCTCTCTCCTCAGACTGAAGAAGGGTCCCAAGCTGAAACGTCCCCTACCCATTTTCCCCAGAGATGCTGCCTGACCTGTTGAGCTACTCCAGCATTTTTGTGTCGATCTTTGGTACAAACCAGCATCTGCAGATCATTTTTATTATATTCTATAACACAATATCATGATAGCTAATGGCAGACAAATTGAACCTGCAGAAACCAAATAAACCTATTGAACAAATCAACACCTCACAATACCACCCCTGGGTCACAGACTGCCACATGTTTCTCTGGGCTTTAAGAGGAGGGAGATCCGCTTCATTACATTAACTTGCATTACATTTCATTACATTAACATTTGCATTAACTTGGATGAAAACTTCATGAGGTATCAAAGACAGCCATTGATTTACTTGAATCGCAGCAACCATTTGTTATTAATAACTGCCAGATGTCTGAAACTCTGATAACATTCAGACCCAGTCCTTCTATTTACACTTCCTCTCAGGTTGCACAGGCAGGTTTAATTTGAGCAGGGGGCCCTCCCAGCAGGGCTGTTACTACAAAGAATAAACACACTGCTTTACATATGAAAAAATAATTCTGATGCTATGTTTTGTACCAAGAGGTTTATGTTTACCCCACGAAATAGGGCTGAAAGAATCAAAACCAATGGGCAATGAAGACCCTCTCCACATTTCAGTAAATTTGCCACGTTTAGAAACGGGTTCAAAGTGCTGGTGATTGTCACTGATCATGATTACACTGATTAAGTAATGGGAACGAGCTGTCCAGACGTACGTACACCTGCATTTTAGGTTCTGATGGAGCTGAGAGACTCCCACCAGCAACTTATGCTGTGTTTGCTCAAGCTGATCATAGAGATCCACCCTGATGACTGTAGTTAAAGTGATTGGGTAGATGGGCATTGGCAGCATCAAAGCAATAAACTAAGGACAAACTAAAAAGTTGCACGAGCTGCCTTTAAAACATTACAAAAAGCCGTGGGCAGAATCCCTGTAAAACGTGTTTGAGCTGATGTTTGCTGATGAGAACCAAGGCGGCTCAGTGAATCAGGTGTAAGACTGAAGCAGCAGCCTGGGCCACAATCAATAGACAATAGACATTAGACAATAGACAATAGGTGCAGGAGTAGGCCATTCGGCCCTTCGAGTCAGTACCGCCATTCAATGTGATCATGGCTGATCATCCCAAATCAGTACCCCATTCCTGCCTTCTCCCCATATCCCCTGACTCCGCTATCTTTAAGAACCCTATCTAGCTCTCTCTTGAAAGTATCCAGAGAACCGGCCTCCACCGCCCAACGGCAGCGAATTCCACAGACTCACAACTCTCTGTGTGATAAAGTGTTTCCTCATCTCCGTTCTAAATATCTTACCCCTTATTCTTAAACTGTGGCCCCTGGTTCTGGCCCCAACACCGGGAACATGTTTCCTGCCTCTATCGTGTCCAAACCCTGAATAATCTTATATGTTTCAATTAGATTCCCTCTCATCCTTCTAAATTCCAGAGTGTACAAGCCCAGCCGCTCCATGCTCTCAGCGGAGGCGCTGGGGGAGAACATGAAGCAGTGAGTGGCGGCGGGAGAGGAGGAGGGTCGGAACTGCGTCTGGGTTGTCAATGTGATCACTGGCGAGGGTCTGGATGGGGAGTAAGAGGGGAAGGAGAGAGAGGGTAGGAGGAGGGTGATGGAGGAGAAGGGGGGAGGGGGAGTAAGAGGAAAAGGGGGGATGAAGGGAGAGGGAGGGGGAGTGAGAAGGGTGAGAGATGAGGGGGAGGGAGGATGGGAGAGGGTGAGGATAGGGTGGAGAATGAAGGGGAAGGAGGAGTGAGGCTGGGAAAGAGACAGGGGAGTGGGTGGAGGGAGAATGGGTTGGGGAGAGGGAGTAGAGGGTGGGGGGAGTGGAGGCAGAGGCAGGAAGGCGTAGTGGGAGTGAGGAGTGAGAGGAAGGGGTGAAGTGGACACATGGGTGAGGGTGTAGGGTTGAATGGGAGGGGAGGGGGAGAGAGGGGTTAGGAGAAGGAAGGTGAAAGAAGGGAGGAGTGCTGGGGAGGGGATGGGGGGAGGGTGGGAAGGGGTTGGGGAAGTGTGGAAAGTGGTGGAAAAGGGATCGTGGAAGAGGGAGGAGTAAGTTTGGTAGGGGGATATAGCAGGAGGGAGGGGGGTCAGAAAGAGGTGGAAAGGGGGTAGAAGTAGCTCGGAGGGCATAGAAGGAGAAGGATGAAAGGATGGAAAAGGAGGAATAGGTTGGTGTGGAGGATAGAGGGAGAGGAAGAAGTTGCCGGGCAAAGGGTGGAGGGGGTAACCAGAGGGCCGAAGGAGGAAAGGGGGGTGGAAGGAGACAGACGGGGTGGAGCGAGGGATAGGGACTGAGAGGGGTAGATGGAGAGGAACAGGTGTGGGCTAAAGATGTTAAAGGGAGTGGGGTTAGAGAGAGGAAGCGGCAGTGGGAGGGGTAGAGAGGGGGGGAACCACGTCAGTGTCGTGGGTTCTGAGGTGGCTGATGAGGCCACTAACTGATCCCCGGGTAGGGTTGTTGGGTAGTTTGTCAGCTGGCGTTTGTGATCTGCACAGGCAAAGGGACCAAGGTTGTGCACACCGTCCCGGCTGCTTCTCCATTTGGAGACGCCGTTGGCCAGAGGTTCCCAGGACTCAGTGGCATGGGAATGTTGGGTTGCTTCAAAGACCCTTTGAGAACATCCATAAATCTTTGCTTTGTAATTGTCTACCGTGTTGGAACTCACAATAGCATGTTTGAGAGTGGAGGGATGGCAGGCTGGATTGTGTGATAAACTGTGCTGTGATCATAACTCTCTGCAATTTCTTGCTGTCTCGGGCAGAGAAACAAGCTTTGGTGTGTCCAGATAGAATGCTCTCTATCATAGAAATTGATAAGAGTCATTGGAGATGTGCCGATTTTACTTACCCTTCTGAAGAAGTAAAGGCATTAGTGCTTTCTTGGCTGTAGTGTCAATGTGGTTGAATCAGGACAAATTTACACATGGAATCTTGATGGTCTTGACCATCTCCACTTCAGCACCATTGATACAGACTAGAGCAGGGGTTCCCAACCTTTTTGTCCTGTTTACCCCAGGCAACTTTAATAGCACATAACAATGTTATTTCAATTATTAGTTTACAACTAATGATGAACCAAAACCAAACACAGTCAGTCAATGAGATAAAATATGTACAAATCCAGAATCAACAAATTTATTCCCTGGGTTGGCAAAATGTACCCCCTGGGTAAATTACCAAGCCCTGTATCTCCATCTTGTACTCGGCTTCGTCATTGTTTGCAATAAGTTCATTAGTTGTAGGAGCGGAATTCGGCCCATCAAGTCTACTCCGCCTTTCAGTCGTGGCTGATCTATCTTTCCCTCTCAACCCCCTTCTCCTGCCTTCTCCCAATAACCCCTGACACCGGTACTAATCAAGCACCTATGAATCTCCTCTTTAAAATATCCATTGACGGCCTCCACAGCCATCTGTGGCAATGAATTTCACAGATTCTCTGGCACACTTGCAGACAGTGGTCAGATGTCGTGGGACTTTGTCCAAGCCAAGGACAATGTGGCTGGTTATTGCACAAATGGAACATGCATGATGCAGAAGCATGCAGTTGTGGCCTCAAGCCCAACACCATAAGGCACAGCACGGCCTGCAGGGGGGAAGCTGGGAAGTCCCCGAGCTCGGTTCCGAGTAGAGTCGTGGAGGAGGGAGCCGCTGGTGACGACGGACACGAGGAGAGGGACCTGTGTATTGCCTCCAGCGCTTTCAAGGCCGGCTGCAGGAGGCATCCCCGGGACACAGGCAGTCGGGTGAGGAGAGGGACGTCGGTTCACGGGCCGAGCCAGTCGAGGGTGACAGAGGAGGTAAGCCTGGGGCTTACCTGGATCGGGAGCCTCTCCAGTACATCGAGCACGTGTTTGGACTGGACTTTAGTGTAAACGGTGCCAAAATATGGCAACTCATGCATGTGTGAGCGAAGCAAATAGAATTTCAGTGTGGAGTGAACACGTGACAATAAAACACCTTTGAGGAGCCATTTTGTTTTCCTGTATAGCATTTCAGGAGGGCATTGATATAATCCCCAAGGACAATATCCACTCCCTGATAAACACATCCAATTAAAGTCACACTTGCTCCTTGGCCTCCAGAAAGACAAATACTTTGTGACTTTTCTGCTAATTTCAAATCAGAGTTGAGAACACCCTATGCTTTAAATTCTGATCCATGTCCCTTTTGTCATGGTCTCTTGCTTCTGGAGACATTTTTGAAATAAATGCCTATAAATTCCTAATTAGGGGACAAATAACAGGAGGGGAAATTTAGTGCTAAAGTAAATATATTTTCAATGAATACAAATGAGGTTGGACAACGTTAAAAAAATAGATATTATTGGACTTTACAACATCAATCGAGAATATTTGCCACGGGTTTTCTATATAACCAGTTTCTGCATTGATGTTCAGTATCCTTCTATGTTATCTTTGATTTTTCTGCTGCCTCTGAACAAGTCATTGTAATCTCCTCCAGTGTCTTCCCTCCATTATCCAACCTGATGGAATTGGTTCCACATTGATCAGGTTGTATTTTGAGTTTCTTCAGCCAGGGGATTTGTTCTAGGAAACCCCCAGGATTATCCTTGGCTCTGCATTTCTCACACATGTTGTTCCTTGGTAACGCAACCTGCAGATTTGGGCATTGCCTCCTACACATCTAGTGATGATGTCCAGCTCCATCTTTCCAGCCATCCATGCAGAGTGTAGGTCTGTTATCCAGTATTAAAAGGATTTTAATACTTTTTTAGTATTTAATTTCTTCCAATTAAAATGTAATTTGATCAGTAGAATGTCTGCCTCACATTGCAGGGACCCGGGTTCGATCCTGACTACGAATTCATGTTGGTATGGAGATTTTACGTTCTCCCTGTGACCAAATCAAATCAAATCAACCTTTATTGTCATCTTGCAAGCAACAGTTGTACAGTGCAAAATGAAAAGACGTTTCCCAGGGCACATGAAATTTAAAACATTTCACACATAATAACACTAAAAACAATCCAGTCCCTGATGGAACAGTATAAATAGTTCAAAAGTAGGTAAAAACAACGTTAAAATACAGTAAAACCAATCATAAACATGTCCGGGGCAGCTGATTTGAGTGGCCAGTGCCAGTTATTGAAGTGTCCGTGCCAAGCCGCAGAATCAGGTGACTGTGAGTACAGAGTGGCTGTTTAGCAGCCTCACAGCATATGGCAGGAAGCTGTTTAGCAGTCTTGTGGGTTTCCTCCCACACTCCAAAGATGTGCAGGTTTGTAGGTTAATTGGCTGCTGTAAATTCATGTTCATAAGCTATAGTAACAGAATTAAGCCATTTGGCCCATCAAGTCTACTCCACCATTCAATCATGGCTGATCAATCTTTCCCTTACAACCCCATTCTCCTGCGTTCTCCCCATAAACCCACACACCCGTACTAATCAAGACTCTATCTGCCGTAAAAATACCCAATTGACTTGGCCTCTGCAACCTTCTGAGGCAATGAATTGTCCTATTGTCCCTAATCTGTAGCATAGATCCAGTGTATGAAGATCGCTGGTCGGCCCAGACTCGGTGGGTTGAAGGGCCTGTTTCCACGCTGCATCTCTTAGAAAAAAATGTAACCCACTATTTTGGCTTCATACAGATTTTAAACACTTACGTGATTGCCTGACACTTTCTGAATCACAGTTCACATCCTCTTCACCTTAGCTGATCCCCAGCTTGAGCTTCCAGCTCTTCATCCTCCCCATTTCAAAAAGGATCAATCTCCGCTCATGTTTGCCCTTCTCCTTATTAACTTTAGGTAACACAAGACATATTGAAATTAAAGAAAAAACTCTCATTCTTGACATAAAATTCCCTTTCCAATTGCTGCAAAGTTTTAATAACCCTCCAAGTCACCTTCCCCCACAATAAGATCTCGCATTTTCCCTCCATCCAATAGCTGCCCTCACTATCGATGACCGTGGATCAGTTGCGAAGGCTCCAATTATTACTCTGGTTCTTAATTCCTCTATCCTGGGAAATAAGCAGTGTGTATTCACCCTATTCCCCTCACTTTTTATACACCTCTATAAGATCACCCCTCAGCCTCCTGCGCTCCAAGGAATAAAGTCCGAGCTTACCCGATCTCTCCCTGTAGCTCAGGCCCATGAGTCCTGGCAACACCATTACATTACCTCAGATACAACACGGAAAGGGGCCTTTCGACCCACCAAGTCCTTGCCGACCAGTCCACTATCAATATCCTCCACACACCAGAGGCAATTTTTGCTGAAACCAATTAACTTACAAATCTCCATGTTTTTGGAGTGTGGGTGGAAACTGGAACCTACGTGGTCACATGGAGAAGGTACAAACTCCGAACAGACAGCATCCGTAGTCAGGATGGAACCCTGGTCTCTAGTGCTGTGAGGCAGCAACTCTACCGTTGCTCTACTGTGCCACCCATGCAATGTGTAAAACTGTGCTTGCATTCCCTCATGCAGCCCTCCTTTTGTATTCATTCAAAATGTATCAAGGGTGCATCACAGCATGGTTTGGGAACAGCAGGCAACTGGACCATCCTATCACCGACTGGAGAGCGGTCCTGAGCTACTATCTGCCTCATTGGAGACCCTCGGACTATCTTTGTTCGGACTTTACTGGACATTATCTTGCACTAAATGTTATTTCCTTAATCATGTATCTACACTGGATGGCTGGATTGTAATCATGTATTGTCTTTCTGCTGACTGGTTAGCACACACGCAACCTTGGTACACGTGACAATAAACTAAGCTGGAGTATTATCCAAGGGAAACAGGTGACACCCCAATTTCCCTCCAGGTATGTATAAAGTTTTATTGTATCGTAATACAGTAACTTGATGAACAACTCACCAGACTGATGAGGTATGTTCTCTCTCTGTTGCATGTGGGGATTCACTGTGAAATATATTTAGCTAATGTTCAGCTCAACATCCGAAATGTTCGGATAGTTTAGGTGAACATTGTCGATCATGAGGCTAAAGTTAGCAAGGACAGTCTCACTGCAGTCAAATCCCTAAATGATTAGAGACAATAGATTCAGTAATACATTTTTTAATTGAATTAGATTTGTACATGAAAAGCAAATAATTTTGAGGCAGCAGGAAAAAGTGATGGGGTTGCCCATCTTTTTTTTGCATTGACAACCGTTTTGGTCTCAGATTAGCACTTGGTTCTAAATTGTGGTGGATTAACCATGAAATTATTAAAGGAAAAACTCATTTTTGTTTTGCAGTGCATTCTCATAATGACTTCTTGCTTGCGATCCTCACGAGATGTCAGATTATGGTTTCAGCTCCAGGTAAATGAGATTTTAATACTTTCTGCAAAAATACACAATACTTATCTGTTTTAGTGTTTTTCTTAACTCATGCTGTGTCTTTATCCCTTTGCTTACGGACTTCTGTCTTCTAATTGAGATGTGGCAAATTAAAATTCTCATCGACCTTTTCAAATCCCTCCCTCTCTTCTCTATTCTTCAACCGTTACATTTGTAACTCATCCTACTCTGGCCGCCTCATTTGCAGTGATCTTATGTTTCTCACAAAATGATTCATGAACATTTCCTACATCTATACTATTTTTAAAACTTTCATCTTGTCCTCTTCCGGTTTGCTTTTTAAAATTTGTGCAAAAACGGTCCCCTATATTGCTAGGATTTTTCGCCAACTTATTCACCATTCTCCTCTGCTCCAAGCGCACCAAGTTTTGTTCCGATCGGTGGAAGACTACAAAAGATATGAATGTTAAAAAAATCGTGAGATCAGCAGATTGGTCTATTCGCCTGTCTGTCACCATGAAGGTAACGCCCCTTCCGGCACCCGCTGTTAATCACTGGGTGGGGCGAGGAGAATAAAACCCCGGATGCGGGGCTGAGTCCACCAGCCGTGTTGATTGAGTCCGCGAGCCGTGCGGAGGAAAACAGCGAAGCGGCCAGCACCCACAGTGAGTCCCCATCGCACCACCAGCCCCTTCCCTCTGGCCTCCCTCGCTGGCTCCTGCCCACCTCCCCGTAATACCGAACTCTCTCCCATGGCTCTTCCCCCATCTTTTCTCCGAGCTCTCTCCCCCCTTCCCCAACACCCATCCCCCCCATAACCCAACCACCCCAAACACACCCCTCCCTCCCACACAGCCCTCCCTTCCACACACCCCTCACAACCCTACCCTGCTCACACATGCCTCTCTCCCACACACCCTTTCCCCAAACCCCCCTGCTCACACATAGCCCCCCACACACCCCTCACCCCCCACAACCCTTCTGCCAAAACATACCCCCTCCCACACACCCCTCCCCTCCACACCCCCGCCCACACAACCCTCTCCCCTCCACATCCCTCCTACTCCCCCCCTTCAGCCCACATAAACACTTCCTCTCCCACCGCACACCCTCCCCCCACCACACACCCCCCGTGGTGACTGGGACCCACTCAGTCTTGTTATTTAATAAAATGGGGGAAAGTCCTTCTGCCCTGCCCCTCTGCTCTTGGGTGGAGACTGAGAATGAGTGAATGATATGTGGTGCTGTTAGTTGAATGAACAGGGTGAAGGCTAGTGAATATCAATACATTTGGTATATCTGGGAAATGTAACAAAGATCAGCCTGAAGAAGGGTCCCGACCGGAAATGTCACCTATCCATGTTCTCCATGGATGCTGCCTGAGCCGCTGAGTTACTCCAGCAGTGTGTCTCTTTTTTGTTAAACTAGCAGGTGCAGTTCCTTGTTTCTACTTCTATTTCTACTAGCCATTTCTCTGTTCTCTCAGCTGACACCTGCGCAAGTATCATTCAATCATCCCAGTCTCCACCCTTCATAAGTGATAGGAACAGAATTTGGTCATTCGGCTCATCAAGTTTACTCTGATCATGGCTGATCCAACTCTCCATCCTAACCCCATTCTCCTGGCTTCTCCCCAGAACCCCTAACTCCTGTACTAATCAAGAATATATCTACCTCTGCCTTTAAAAAAGATCTATTAACAGCCTCCACAGCCTTCTGTGGCAATGAATTCTATAGATTCACCATCCTCTGACGAAATAAATTCCTTTTAAAATCAGTTTAAATAGTGAAAGCAGCAGATTGTAGTCACCCAGCATATCTCCATCTCGGTTATGTAGTTGGAGGCTTTATTTGGTTTACAGGCCTGGAGGATGGGGAAGACAAAAGATCTTATTAATTAACTTAAAGTGTTTATGGAGCTGTGCTTGTTTTTAATGCGTTTTGTTTAGTTAGTTTTGGTTAACTAGTTATATTTCCAATTATTTACATCAACTTTATAAATAATATCAGTCTATGCTGGTCTCACATCAACAATTACAACCAAAACATGCCCTGATGATGGCTATTTGCGGATGACAGATGGCGCAATGGGCTAAGTGTTCGGCTGGGAACCGGAAGGTAGCCGGTTCGAATCCCGCGTGGAGTGCATACTGTCGTTGTGTCCTTGGGCAAGACACTTTACCCACCTTTGCCTGCATGTGAATGTGTGTGAATGTGTGTGAATGTGTGTGAGTGATTGGTGGTGATCGGAGGGGCCGTAGGCGGCAGATTAGCAGCCACGCTTCCGTCAGTCTGCCCCAGGGCAGCTGTGGCTACAGAAGTAGCTCACCACCACCGAGTGTCACTGAGGAGTGAATGAATAATGCGATGTAAAGCGCCTTGAGTATTAGAAAGGCGCTATATAAATCCCATCCATTATTATTATTATTATTTAACCCAATCCATGGCTTTTAAAGATAGAAAGACTGACATTTTCATAGCTGAATCACATCCCTTTCAGTATATTTTTAAGGTGGAGAGTGACAGATACTTGATGGGTAGGGCTATCAAGAGTTATGGGGAGAAGGCAGGAGAATGGTGTTGAGAGGGAAGGATAGATCAGCCATGATCGAATGGTGCAGTAGACTCGATGGGCTGAATGGCCTAATCCTGCTCCTTGAGCTTATGAATAATGTCTCTGAGCATCAGAGGCTCCTGAGGAAAAAGACAGTGCTGGAGTAACTCAGTGGTCGGGTGGCATCCCTGGAGAGCATGGATAGGTGGCGTTTCGGGTCTGGAACCCTTTATCAGACTGATTGCGGGTGTTGGAGGAAGGAAACCAGAAGAGTGGAGGGGCAGGACAAAGCATGGTAGGTCAGAGGTGAACACAGGCGAGGCAGGTTAGTGATGGGCAGATGGTTGGACAAAGGCCAGAGATGAACACGTACAAGGAGCAAAGTAAAAGAATTAGTGAGTTGTGAATTGTGAAGCTAGAGGATTGATGAGGTTCGAGTTGTGTAGGAATGAAGGGAGAGGGGAGAGATGGGTGCAAGATCGGCTCAGGGGAGGGGGGAGGTTTATAGGGGAGGGGATGCATGCGATGGGTTGAATGGGCAGGGGTTCAGCAGAAATACTATCTGAATCTTGCTATTGTCAGGGGGTGGTGAAGCTGTGCAATTCATTGCCACAGGAGGCTGTGAGGTCCAAGTCATTGGATATTTTTAAGGGAGAGGTAGATCGATTCTTGTTTAGCCAGGTGACAGAGGTTATGGAGGTGAGGTTATGAGGGAGAGTTAGATCAGCCATGATTAAACGTGGAGTAGACATGATGGGCCGAATGACCTAATTTTACTTCGGAGTCACGTGAAGAACCCTGCCAGTGCGCCTGCGCGTCATTATGTCAGACGCCTTGACGCAAACGGACGTGAGGAGCAGAGCTCCTCCAGTGGTTTGTAGTTTTTCAACTACAAGGTAAGTAAAAACTTGTTTTGTGTTTTCCAGGTCCGTTTACTGTGGGTCTATGGGGATTTTTTCCACAGACGCATGGGAAAAAACGGACAGGGGGAAGAGGCGAGCGACACAGCTGACAGAAAGTCGGGAAAGTCGGGAGTCCGCGGTTAGAGACCAACCACCTCTAAATCCCGGTACAGTCGCTAGCGGTGAGCATAGCGACTGTGGACCTGGGGCTGGTGAAAACACAGTCAGCGCCTGTTGGGCAAAAGACGAAGTTTAAATCCCAACGGCCCACGGAGGGAGTCCCAGGCAATGGAAGTAGCTCCAGGGCTAGATACTGCTTTCGAGCGTATTGCCCAAATAGAAAGCCTTTTACATAGGCTGTTGGAGCAAAGTTCACTCAGGGAGGAGTGTACTGAAAGCCAAGCTGCTGGAAGCAGCTCAAACAGCTCCTGGTTAAGGGCTAGATACTGCTTTCGAGCGTATTGCCCAAATAGAAAGCCTTTTACATAGGCTGTTGGAGCAAAGTTCACTCAGGAAGGAGTGTACTGTAATCCAAGCTGCAGGAAGCAGCTTAAACAGCACCTGGCTCAGGGCTGATGGAATACACCCTCAGGAATGAGGAGCGTGCTACGGGTCATGAGATTTCAGACCCGACTCTGACGGTGAGGCTGTACAAGGCGATGAACGGCAGCTGCCAGATGTTCCACCCCTGGCAGTAGGATTCGCTGCCCCGTCAGGGTCAGGAGAGCCATTAGGAGAAGAACTGGCCTCCTTAATAAATTACTTGGTTTACCATCAGCTGGAACAGCAGCAGACGGATGAGACTGCAAGAAAGCAGGAGACCCCAAGTAACTGTGGGTTGCTGAAAGCAGAAGCAGTGAACCAAATTATCTGGAATAATTTGCAGAGAATATTAAAGCTGCTGGGTTCTGGAATAACTGCTTTTACCAGAATAGCAGATAACAGCCAAGAGATGACGAAGTTGCATCAGGAAGCACTGGGGTTGCTATGGAGCACCCACTTCGAGATCAATTATCTGAGGAAGGTGCTATACGGCCTACTATAAATCCGAAATTCGCAGCACTCTGCAAACCAAGTAATATACAATTACCCAACTTACTCTTTGGAGAGGATCTCGGGAGACGTATTAAAGAGTTGGAAGATGAAGCGAAAACAGGATTGATAAAAACATCAATGGTTACAAAGTCTGTAAAGAGGAAGTATCCTTTCAGACGTCATACGGATCCTAGACCAGGACCAAGTCGCTCATCAACGCAGGGACGTAGCTGGCGGCCTGCAGCGGGAGTAAGAACCAGTGGTGGTGCTTCCGGGAGAATCCAGGGATCTCAGAATACTCAAATGACTCAAGAGGTAGGTGGACCTGGTTCTCATGGGAACATACTAACTGGATTAAGTCCAAAAGTTGGAGGCAGATTACGTCTCTTCTATAAACATTGGAAGAAGATTACTTCAGATGTGGTAATTCTGAATAATATACAAAGATTTCGAATTGAATTCAATCCTAATTATGATTTGCCTGTCCAGCATGTTCCTAGCAGAACTCTCCACTTTGCGAAGTAATGGAGGTTCAAGCTGCACTTCAAAACCCTATATATAAAAGGTGTTTTTGAAGAATCAGTCTACCAAATTCACCAATTTGGGTCAAATATATTCCCTCGATCAAAAAAGGATGGAGGATGTAGGATGATTATAGACTTGACAAGTCTGAATCCTTTTGTTCAGTGTCTGTTCACTTGCAAGATATGAAGTATATTAAAATTTAAATGGATGAACCAATTAGGGCAGTTCAAAGCTCTGCCTAATGGGTTAACGTTCGCTCCCAGAATATTCATAAAATTGTTTAAATCAATTCTGGGGTTGCTGAGAGCCAGGGGCATGTACTAATGGCATACCTGGATGATGTCCTGATTATAGGAAGGACAAAACAGTCAACAGAAGCATCAGTTGCAGTTATGAAATCAAACTTTTGAAAGTTTGGGGGTTTCTAAATTCATCCAAAGAAATCAAGGTTAAAAACATGTACCTCAATTGATTATTTGGGGTTCACAATTGATTCAGCCCAAATGCAAATTACTTTGCCCAGTGAAAAAAGGGTGGAGTTGATTAAAGATTGCAGTAATCTGTTAAACGAGCAAAAACCTCTAATCAGACAGGTGGCTCGAGTACTGGGAAAATTAGTAGATTCCCAGCAGTCCAGTATGGACCATTACATTATCAACAGCTGCAGAGAAGAACAGGCACTGAGAATAAATGCTGCTCATTTTGATAGAACCATGCAAGTAACAACAAATGCTGTTTCTAATCTGCAGTGGTGGATTCTACATGTCTCAAGCAGTTCAGGCAAAGTGCTGATTGAACAACCTTCCATGATATTACAAACTGATGCCAGTGCACTAGGATGGGGTGCAACTGACTTAACATCTAGCTACGGAGGCAGATGGAATCAGGAAGAGTTATTGTTACTGCAGACATGGGGAATTACCTATTTGGAGCTTTTAGGAGGTTTCTACGGACTCCAAGCTTGTGGTTCTAACACAACTAAAAGGAAGGTTCTAGTTAAAATTAATAAACACAACAGCAGTTGCCTATATTAATGATATGGGTGGAATTAAGTCGGTGTCATGTGACAAAATAGTTAAATCAACTTTGGTCTTGGTGTATTGAACAGAACATTTGGATTTCAGCTATCTATCTACCAGATAGAATGAACACGATAGCAGATACCAGGTCACGAAAGTTCCATGATAATAAAGAATGGATGTTGAATCAAGAGGTATTCAATGATATAGTAATCAGATTTGGAATGCCCGACATCGACTTGAATCATCAGCTATCGAGATATGTCTCATGGAAACCAGATCCAGGAGCAGTGGCGATTGATGCTTTCTCGCTACATTGGGGTGGTATGTTTTCATATATATTTCCACCTTTCTTCCCCATAAGCCAATGTTTGCTTAAAATCAGGCAAGATGCTGCTTCAAGGGTATTGGTAGTACCAGATTGGCCTACACAGCCATGGTATCCGTTGATATTAGAATTAACAACACAAATGTTGATGAAAATCCCAAAAAGGAGTAATTTATTGGTGCACCCTGTAACAGGGTAACAACATCCATTATATGATTGTTTGGATTTGTTGATTTGCAGGTTTTAAGAATGCCTTTTCTGGGACGAGGACTGTCTGAGCATACTGTGGACATGCTTACGGCAGCCTGGAGGAAGAGCACTCAAAAACAGTAGCTGTCTTATATTAAGAAATGGGAAGAGTTCTGTGTACAAAAGAATGTGCAATAAAGTACTGCAGATATTTCAAATGTTTAGAATTTCTGTCAAAACTTTATTATGATGAAGTTCTGAGTTGTAGTGCAATTAATTCAGCCAGAAGTGCATTATCCTCATATTTGGTTCTGGAGTCAGAAAGAAACCCAATTGGGTCACACCCAATTGTTTCCAGACTAATGAAAGGAATCTTTAATTCCAAACCACCGAAACCTAGGTACATGACAATCTGGGATGTAAGTGTGGTACTGAAACTACTTCGTGAATGGTCATCAAGTGTGTCTTTACCTTTGGCTAAGCTCAGTATGAAAGTATTAATGCTTGTGGCATGAGTGACAGCACAACGAATACAAACACTTGGAAAATTACAAATAGACAGTATGGAAGTAACTGAAGTTAAGGTTACATTCTATATCTATGACCTACTAAAGCAAATTAGGCCAGGTGTGACAGGATTTCAAATTATACTAGCAGTATATCCAAATGATCCTTGTCTCTGTATTAAGACATATTTGTTACAATACATTGAGGTCACAAAGAATTTGAGAAATACGGAAACTGGGTTGTTGATCACACACAAGAAACCACACAAGAGAGTTTCAATACAGACTATTTCCAGATGGATAAAAGAAGTCTTAATAGCTGCTGGTATTAACACTTATGTTTTTACGTCTCACTCGACTAGGGCAGCAGAAACGTCGGCGGACAGGGCAAAAGACGTCCCCATCGACCATATCCTCGCAGCCGCCGGGTGGTCCAATGAGTTGATGTTTCAACATTTTTACCATCGGCCTATTGTTAATGCGGGATTGTTTGCAGAAACTATTTTAAGTTCTGTGTAAATTCCTTTGGTTTAAAGGGGATCTGATTAATTTCATTATTGAAATGAATTACTGCATTAGTGGTACAAATGTTATTATGAATGCATGATTGATTATTTCTCGTTCCGAGTCAATCAATGCAGTGAGAAGCCGGGATTGATCCACGGCATGAAATCACAAAGCTTTAAAATCTTCACGTAGTCACTCACATGACTCCAAAGTAAAATAGTAAGATTAAACGAGAACTTACCTAAGTTTGAAGTTTGATCTTTATTTTATGAGGAGTTACGTAGGTGATTACGTGCCCGCCACGACCCTACCCTCTATCATAAAGTTCAGATGGAAGTTCTTGTATTACTCGTTTTATTATGAGACTATATTACTTCGGTTGTTGTTTTTTGTGGTTTCACACCGCTGCTTTGAAAATTGACGCGCAGGCGCACTGGCGGGGTTCTTCACGTAATCACCTACGTAACTCCTCATAAAATAAAGATCAAACTTCAAACTTAGGTAAGTTCTCGTTTAATCTTACTATTCTGCTCCTATCCCTTATGAACTCGTACCTTGTAGCCTGATTGATGGGTACAAAAGATTAATGGGGATGGTCCTCCACAGGTCAGTATATGTGGGCAGTGACCCAGATCCAGCAACATTCAGCTAAACATTGCCCTGGTCCATCTACAATGGAGATAATGTTAGAATTGCTTATAAATAGCAAATTTTGAATAACATTGTACTTGATCTTTGTTGTCAAGTTAATGCCAGGATCAGATCCCATTTCTTTTCAGTAGATAGTGCGTGTGTAAACATATCATTTAATTTAGCAATCCGATAGTTTTCATATTTCATAAAGCTTTTTGCTGAAGTGCTTGCATCTTCCTCCAGCATCGTTTCCAAGCACAGAACCCTTTGTCAGGGGCACACAACTTTGTGATGAAGGATCCCCAAGAGGAGGATGATGTGAAGTTTTGCACTCACACCATGATGCTTCCCACAAGAGGGCAATTAGAAGGCCTGATGATCGTAACAGCATTTGAATGTGGGTTGGATAATGTTTCTGAAGATGCGGCGGTGGCAGTGGTGCATGCAATGGAGGTACTACATTAATGTTCAGTTTTATTTCATTACAAAACTTCATATTTTGGTTCTTGTTCACTTAACCCAAGTTGCATCCTGCTATACTGCAGCATCATCTGTCTCCCATGTATTAGCAGTAAAGCTGTGCGGCACAGTGGCGCAGCAGTAGAGTTGCTGCATTACAGCGCCAGAGACACAGGTTTAATCGTGATCACAGGTGCTGTCTCCCCGTGACCATGTGGGTTTTCTCCAGCTGCCTCAGTTTCCTCCCACACTCCAAAGACGTACATGTGTGTAGGTTAACTTGGCCTCAGTAAATTGTCTCTAGTGTGTAGGATAGTGTACGTGTATGGGGTGATTGCTGGTCAACACGGACTCGGTGAGCAAAATGGCCTGTTTATGTGTTGTATCTTTAAACTAAACTAAATAAATCTATGTTTTCTTCACCTGGGTGCTGGGTAGACCAAAGATAGGACTTTAGTTCGCCACGGCAGTTTCTTTTAAATTGCCACCAATTCCGTCCTTCTATCTGGTAACCATTTGACAGTTAACCTGACTGTTGCGGATGTTGTTACCCTGGTTAAACTGAATTTGTAGGCAGGAACTGAAGGTGCTGGTTAAACTGAACTTGGGCTTTGAACCGTATATCTCTGTCATCATTGCCTATATTTTTCTCTAATATTGCCTCACTCCATCTCAACTCATCTCATCTGCTATATCTTTGTAACACTTAGACCTGGTATTCCAAATTGTTTTTGGATCAATGGAAACACAAGGAACTGCAGATGCTGGTTTACAAAAATAGACACAAGGTGCTGGAGTAAATCAGCGGGTCAGGCAGCTTCTCTGGAGAACAGGGGGAAGTGACGTTGCGGGTCTGATGAATGGTCCCGACCTGAAACGTCACCTATTCATTTTCTCCAGAGATGCTGCCTGTCCCACTGAGTTACTCCAAGAATGTTTTGGAATAAACTCTATCTTCAACCCTCCAAGTTAATCTATTATCATCATCCTAACTTGTATATTATCCTGATAACTCATCAGCTCACTGTTAACCACTTTGATTTGAGTTTAGAAGAATGAGGGGCAAACTCATTGAAACATACAGAGTAGTGAAAGGCTTGGATCGAGTGGATGTGGAAAGGATGTTTCCATGAGTGGGAGAGTCTAGGACTAGAGTTCATAGCCTCAGAATTAAAGGATGTTCTTTTAGTGAGGAAATGAGGGGAAATTTCTTCAGTCAGAGGGTGGTGAATCTGTGGAATTCTTTGCCACGGAGGGCAGTGGAGGCCAAATCAGTGGATATTTTTAAGGCAGAGATAGATAGATTCTTGATTAGTACGGGTGTCAGAGGTTATGTGGAGAAGGCAGGAGAATGGGGTTTGGAGGGAGAGATAGATCAGCCATGATGGGCCAAGTGGCCCTATTCTACTCCTATCACTTATGGCCATATGATTTTAAAGATCCTACCCTTGTTCTAATCTCCCTTTTCCAATAATTCTAATGAGCCTTGCAGATGCCTTCAGTTACAGCTTATAGTCACACAGTCAGGGAGTGTGGAAACAGGCCCAACTTGGCCACACCGGCCAACATGTCCCACGTGTCTGCGTTTGGTCCATATCCCTCCAAACTTGTCCTATCCATGTACCTATCTAACTGCTTCTTAAACCTCAAATACCTCCTCTGGCAGTTTGTTCCATGCACCCACAACCCTTTGTTTGAAAAAGGTAGTCCTCAGATTTATATTAAATCTTTTCCCCTCACTGTAAACCTATGTCCTCTGGTCCTCGATTCCCCTACTCTGGGCAAGAGTCTCTGTGTATCTACCCAATCTATTCCTCTGATGATTTTATACACCTCTATAAGATCATCCCTCATCCTTCTGCGCTTCAGGGAATAGTGTCCCAGCCTACACAATCTCTCCCTATAGCTCAGACCCTCGAGTCCTGGCAACATTCTTGTAAAACTTCTCTGTACCCTTTCCTATAACATGGTGCCCAGAACTGAACACAATACTCTAAATATTTGGTCTTTGGTCATCTTCAATTTAAATTACTAAAATGGTAACTGTTACTTATATTAAGTTTTCTTTTCTCAGTGCTGTTAAGGCAAGCTTGCACTGATGATACTGCAAGAAGTAATGAATAGCTCTGGCCTCAGCGCAAGAGACCCGGGTTTGATCCTGACCCCAGATGCTATCAGTGTGCAGTTTGTATGTTCCCCCTGTGGTTTTCCACCGGGTGTTCCAGTTTCCTCCCACATCCCTAAGACGTGCGGGTTTGTAGGTTATTTGGCCCTCTGTAAAGAGCCTCCAGTGTGTAGGGAGTGCATGAGAAAGTTGGATAACATGGAACTAGTATGAATGGGTGATCGATGGTTGGTGTGAAGATAGTGGGCTGAAGAGCTTGTTTCCATGCTGTATCTCTAAATCTAATGTCCACCAATTTACTTTTGTTAATTACTTCCAGCATGTTTATTGCCGCTTTTTTTTTGGTGAAAGTGACTTCTTTGGAACTGCTGGGGCTTTTGAAGCTATTATGAGGGGAACACAATATGCATGGTGTGCAGGAAAGCTGTTCCAGATGTCAACTTCTGTAAATCGGTGAGACTCGACGATTGTTTTACTGAACACTTGCACCCAGTCCGCCTTAACCTACCTGATCTCCCGGTTGCTCAACACTTTAACTCCCCCTCCCATTCCCAACCTGACCTTTCTGGCCTGGGCCTCCTCCATTGTCAGAATGAGGCCCAGCACAAATTGGAGGAACAGCACCTCATATTTTGCTTGGGTAGCTTACACCCAAGCGGTATGGACATTGACTTCTCTAACTTCAAATAGCCCTTGCTTTCCTTCTCTCTCCATCTCCTTCCCAGTTCTTCCACCAGTTTTACTGTCTCCAATACATACTATCTCTATCTCACTCACTTCCCTGACATCAGTCTGAAGAAGGGTCTCTACCCGAAATATCGCCCATTCCTTCTCTCCAGAGATGCTGCCTGTTCTGCTGAATTACTCCAGCATTTTGTGTCTACAATATGCAGGGTAATAATTCACAGTTACTTACAGAGCAGAGTAATCCCTTTGACAACACAATGGAGTGGGAGAATGCCAAGAGTACTGTGATCCATAGTGAAATGTTTGTTACCATTTTGGTACAGTGTATTTTATACATGCCATTTGATATAACGAAAGATAACATGGCATATTGAAGGCTTGCAACCCAAAGAGCCAAAAGCATTTCAGTGAGAATTTGTAGTGAGCTTTCATACATCAAGGAAATACTATATATTTAAAAATGTTTTGTATAATTTATTTTTGAATGCTTCATAATGTCAGGGCAATCAAAATCTTTCCATGTCCTTGACAACAAGAAAAGCTGGAGCGCTGTCTTGCTGGTTATCAGATATTAGGGCGGCACAGTGGTAGAGCTGCTGTCTTATAGTGTCAAAGACCTGGGTTCAATCCTGACTACAGGTGCCGTGTGTAGAAGTTTGTATGTTCTCCCCATGACCGTGTGGGTTTTCTCCGGGTGCTCTGGTTTCCTCCCACATTCCAAAGACATACAGGTTTGTAGGTTAATTGGCTTTGGTAAAAATTGTAAATTGACCCGAGTGTGTAGGATAGTGCTAGTGTAAGGAGTTAAATGTTGGTCGGCGCTAACTCAGTGGGCCGAAGGACCTGTTTCCATACTGTATCTCAAGTCTAAATCAGAGTTTTATTTTATCTGATTTGTGGGTAGGGTTGTTAAGACCTGCCCACGATGCATGCTGCCACTCTGGGTCCTGTCTTTTCAGATACGTAGCTTGTTTCCCTGCAAGTTGGGGACAGGGATTCATACCTCAGAGAGAACACTAGCATCCTACAAGTTTCAGTTCTGTATCTTTAGTTGCCGATGTAAAATTGATTGTAATCATGTATGGTCTTTTCACTGACTGGATAGCAGGCAACAAAAAAGTGTTTCACCGTACCTCGGTACAAATGGTAATAAACTATATTCAACTAAATACGGCTTTGGGAAGATTTCAGGAAAGCCCAACTAACACAACATAATACTAAGTAAATAATGTGAAGAAAACTCAATAACATATTCATTTAATAAAGGTACAACATGGAAACTGGCCCTTCGCCTACTGAGTCCACACCGACCATTGATCACCCGTTCACCTTTGTTATCCCACTTTTGCATTCACTATACCAGCTGCCCTCAAAGGGATTTGAGAAAACAAAATCACTGGACCATTTCCTGAAATTATTTGACTTATTAAAGGACTAGAATGGTTAAAAGTGAATGTGAAAAATCCTCCACATTAACTTTGTTTCCCTTTGCAGAGTCACTACTGTTTTCTAGCATTTTCTGTTTTAATTGCAAAAAATTGTCCTGCGTCCCCCAGAATCACCTGAAGGACATCCTAACGGCAGTGATATCCAGGAGAAGATCATACCGTTTACGTGACGGCCATTTTAAATATGCGTTTGGAAGTAGCATCAATCCCCAGCCATATTTAAAGAACAGCATTATTGCGTACAACAACATTATTGAATGGTAAGGAATATGTCAAATGTATATTGACATGCTAATTTGTTGAAGAAAATATTATGGGAAAAAAAAGAAAATTAACATGTATTTGTGAGAGAAATCCCTAAAGGTACATTGACATTAATTTGTTGAAGAAAATATAAATAAGAAAAACACTTAATATGTACTTGTGAGAGAAATCCATATTTAATTTGTTGAAGAAAATATAGATAGGAAAGTAAAAGGTTTACGTGTATTTGTGAGAGAAAGCCATAAAAGTTCACAAATAATGGTTTTGTCAGCTCCATCTCTGCAGTTATTTTAATCTTGTCATGTAATAATTGTTTTTCCCTCAGTTCATCTGCAATATAAATTGTTGCTGACTCCTCCAGCCAGCTGTGTTGTAGTATAAGGCATAGGTTTGGAATGTATATCTTTCATTCAGTCAATTTGTGTTTTGTTCCCAGCTTCAGAATCAATTAGACTTTGCGGTGACCTTTTTAAATTCAGGGGTTGAAATCGACCTCTGGATTACTTGAGTTCCTCGTTCAGGAAGCCAGTGATTCATCGGATGAGTTGAAAGGCCACTGACAAACATTTTTGGGTTTCTGGCACAGTCCTCAGTTACGCCCCTACCTCTGCTCAGCTTCCTCCTCTACTGCTTCCCTTCCACTTCTCAGAAGTAAAGGAAGTTAAACTCCCAATTCTGCTAGCCCTGGCTGTCCCCTCCCCTTCATCAGCCATCTGGTTGTCTCCGCCCCTCCCCCAGCCCTCGGGCTCCTCCTCCTGCTTTTCCTTTTTTCCTTTCTTCTCCCCACCCCCTATCAGTCTGAAGAAGGGTTTCGGCCCGAAACGTTACCTATTTCCTTCGCTCCATAGATGCTGCTGCACCCGCTGAGTTTCTCCAGCATTTTTGTGTACCTTAAACTGGCATGGTATGGGGTGGTACTTTATTTATCCCATGTACCGAGTACAGTGAAATTCATTTTTGTATACAGTTCAGTACGTATCACCATACATAAGCACTTAGATACATGTTAGATAAGCATCTCAGGTAGAGTACAAGTGCGTAGCAGTAGTACACTGAGACAGTACACAGAGTCGCCAGTTTGGCCCCATTTTCAAGTCCCAGTTGTTGTCAGTGCAGGGATCTTGACCTGACCATGAAGCTCTGTTGTCCAGGCGGCGTTGCAGGGTCGGCCTGGCAAGCTTAGCCGTTGCTGCTGTAGGCCGTGTGTGGTCCACATGCTTATTATATGTGCTTTCTGAAGCTGCAGGTGACTTATACACGTTGCCACATATTGTGCTGCTGTAACGCTTCACTCCACTCTCTTTCCCTTCTCAGAACCAAAGGAATTTAAACTACAGATCATTATATGTGCTTTCTGAAACTCCAGGTGAATTATACACTTTGCTACATATTGTGTTGCTTCACTGTACTTACTTTTCCATCTTCAGCTCTGGTCTCATGGAATGACAGAGCTGTCTTTTGAGGAAAGATTTCGTGAATTGGACTTATTTTCGCTCTAGTTTAAATGAGTGAGAGGTTTAGTTTAGTTTAAAGATACAGTGTGGAAGCAGACCCTTCAGCCCATGGAGTCTGCACAGACCTATAATCACCCATCCACCAATCCTAAGTTATCCCAGTTTCGCATCCTACACACGGTAATATTGGGCATTTTGGGTGCCTGACAAAATGGAGGATTTCTGCTTTTGTAAAGCCTGCTTGACATCTTATGCAAAAGCTGCAAAGACCATGAGGATCACGGCTCCAAAGTGTCTGTGGCCTGGGACGAGGTTGAATAAAGGTTGATGTCCACATGGCCTTTAATTGTTAACTAGACTAAGTGGGACCTGTTGGGTCCCATGTTCACACAGGAGGGCTTGTCCCCCAACGCAATATTCCACCTCTCCACCAATTCCAATATTGGTGGCCAGTGGGGGGAGGGGGCTTTCTGGAGCGCTAGTATGGGTGTTGTGGGCCGAAGGGACTGGTTTCAAGAGGGCTAGTATGGACGTTGTGGGCCGAATGGATTCTTGGGCTGGCAGCTCAGTCACTCAGGCCTGGTGGGCTGGCAGCTCAGTCACTCAGGCCTGGTGGTCTGGCACCTCAGTCACTCAGGCCTGGTGGGCTGGCAGCTCAGTCACTCTGGCCTGGTGGGCTGGCAGCTCAGTCACTCAGGCCTGGTGGGCTGGCAACTCAGCCACTCAGGCCTGGTGGGCTGGCAGCTCAGTCACTCAGGCCTGGTGGGCTGGCAGCTCAGTCACTCGGGCCTGGAGGGCTGGCAGTTCAGTCACTCAGGCCTGGTGGGCTGGCAGCTCAGAAACTGCCAGAAATTCTGCCCAAAACAGGTGAGAGACTCTGCGAGAGACCTACCTCATTGGCAGGGCCGGATTACGTATCAGCTTCACAAGCTTAAGCCTAGGGCCCCGAGATCTAGGGGGTCCTCGGCAGGGCCGGATTTACCTATAGGCTGAAGCCTAGGGCCTCTAAATCTAAGGGGCCACCGGCCAAGGTGTTTTTTTCCAAGAGTTAAAAAAATCCCAAGAAAAAAAAGATTGGAGCGCTATCAGCGTTTCCACTTTGACGGAAATTACCCGAAATTCTGGTTCCGGCCCGCTGGATGTTTTAGGGAAAAAAATTGCGACCATCTGCGCCTGCGCAGTTGGGAGAAGCCGGTGACGCAGCAGCGACGCAAAATGACGCTGTCTCTCCGCGCGTGCGCAGTGGGCCCGGGCGGGTTCCGATCTCCATTTGCACTCCATACAATAATAATAATAATAATAATAGATTTTATTTATATAGCGCTTTTCAGGACTCAAAGTCGCTTTACAATTGAGAGTCAGGAATAAACAAAACAAAATAGAGCAGTAAGACAGAGGGGGGGGGAACATGGGACTAAGGGTATGCAGAGGTGAAGAGATGGGTCTTGAGGCGGGACTGGAAGATGGTGAGGGACTCAGAATTTCGGACCGGTTGTGGGAGGGAATTCCAGAGCCTGGGAGCTGCCCTGGAGAAGGCTCTGCCTCCAAAAGTGCAGAGGTTTGATTTCGGAGTGGAGAGGAGACCAGCTGATGTGGATCTGAGGGACCGTGAGGGTTGGTAGGGGGAGAGGAGGTCAATGAGATAAGGGGGGGCCAGGTTGTTGAGGGCTTTGTAGGTGAGGACCAGGATTTTGTAGGTGATCCGGTGGGAAATGGGAATACAATCACCTCAATGCCTCATATCTACCAAAAATCCTAGGTGTCGTCTCCAGGTAAGTAGCGGAATATTGCGTTGCGGGAGTGCCCGTTCCTCTGAGCCGGGGGGGGGGGGGGGGGGCTGCAGTGTCTGCGGCGCGGAGTCGGAGCCTCGCTGCATGGGAGGGAGAGAGATGGGAGGGATGTGAGAGGGAGAGGGAGGAGAGAGAGCGAGGGGAGGGAGAGGGAGAGGGAGGGGGGAGAGAGTGGAGGGAGAGGGAGGGGGAAGGAGGAGAGGGGAGAGGGAAAGGGGGATTATCTTTAGTGAGATTGCAAAATTAATGTAGGTTTTAGAGTAATTATATTTTCTCCTCCATGTGAATATCAAACAATTGGAACTGCTTTCTTTTCCTTGATAACAATACTAAAAAATATGAATTCCATAGTTTGCAACTTTCATTTTGCATCATATTTTAATGTGCCCACACTGACACAGTTGAACAGTAACAGGCAATCAAATCAACACACAAAACATTTTCTTAAAAATGGTTTTATTTTATTTTACATAACATTTTACAGTACAACTTGATTATTAAAACAAGGACAGCTTCAATTCTTGATTTAAAAAAATGTATACAACAATGACCCCAATCATCCCATTCCAACCATTCATTACTCTTGACTCAAGCAAAATTATTTCTGAAAATATTGGTGATAAATTACGTGCAAAAATGCTCCAAAATAAGGCTCAGATGGACCAGAGAGCATCTAAAACCCCAGAGCTTCTAGGGCGCTTAAGCGAGCCCTGGACCCCAGCCGCATGGGTCTTTGAGCTTCGCGCTTGTGATATGTGCTGCGTGCACTTATTTCACATAAAACGTTTGTAATCGTGCCATGTAATCCCCCCCTTTTTGAAAAGCTTTGTACGGGCCTGGTGTATAATATTTTTGACACTGTCATAGGCATTTCTTACATATTGTCATATTGCACTGCAGTCTCTAAACAACACTTCAGTAATTTTCCTTGCCCTACATTTCAGAATAATAGTGTTTTAAGCCAATAACTCAACACTAGCACTGGCAATAAATAAAAAGCGCAGCTTTCCAGCCCTTATCTCATTGGCCACGCTCGGCTGCACATCGGTGTCAATCTGGTGGACTCTTCCAACTTCCTCTCGTCGTGGGGGTGGGGGATTGGGAGGGGCCTCACAAGTGGAATCGCCTAGCGCCTCTCTTCATCTAAATCCGGCCCTGCTCATTGGTAACCCTTGATCGGACTTAGCTGGCTTTATCTTGCACTAAACGTTATTCCCTTACCATGTATCTATACACTGTTCCCTTACTATTCACAATGGCAGGCAGTGACTAGTGGGGTACCGTAAGGCTCAGTGCTGGGACACAAGCTATTTACAATTTATATTAATGAGCTGGATGAGGGAATTGAAGGCAACATCTCCAAGTTTGCGGATGACACTAAGCTGGGGGGCAGTGTTAGCTGTGAGGAGGATGCTAGGAGACTGCAAGGTGACTTGGATAGGCTGCGTGAGTGGGCAAATGTTTGGCAGATGCAGTATAATGTGGATAAATGTGAGGTTATCCACTTTGGTGGCAAAAACAGGAAAGCATGTGATTGCCTGTTACTGTTCAATTATGGTGGCCGATTAGGAAAAGGGGAGATGCAGCGAGACCTGGGTGTCATGGTACACCAGTCATTGAAAGTAGGCATGCAGGTGCAGCAGGCAGTGAAGAAAGCGAATGGTATGTTAGCTTTCATAGCAAAAGGATTTGAGTATAGGAGCAGGGAGGTTCTACTGCAGTTGTACAGGGTCTTGGTGAGACCACACCTGGAGTATTGCGTACAGTTTTGGTTTCCAAATCTGAGGAAGGACATTATTGCCATAGAGGGAGTGCAGAGAAGGTTCACCAGACTGATTCCTGGGATGTCAGGACTTTCATATGAAGAAAGACTGGATAGACTCGGCTTATACTCGCTAGAATTTAGGAGATTAAGAGGGGATCTTATTGAAACTTACAAAATTCTTATGGGGTTGGACATGCTAGATGCAGGAAGATTGTTCCCGATGTTGGGGAAGTCCAGGACAAGGGGGTCACAGCTTAAGGATAAGGGGGAAATCCTTTAAGACTGAGATGAGAAAAACATTTTTCACACAGAGAGTGGTGAATCTCTGGAACTCTCTGCCACAGAGGGTAGTTGAGGCCAGTTCATTGGCTATATTTAAGAGGGAGTTAGATGTGGCCCTTGTGGCTAAAGGGATCAGGGGGTATGGAGAGAAGGCAGGTACGGGATACTGAGTTGGATGATCAGCCATGATCATATTGAATGACGGTACAGGCTTGAAGGGCCGAATGGCCTACTCCTGCACATATTTTCTATGTATCTATGTAAATGACTCGATTGTAATCATGTATTGTCTTTCTGCTAACTGTTTTTAGCACACGACAAAAAGCTTATCTCTGTGCACGTGACAATAAACTCAACTGAACTGAGTAAGATCGCTGGTTCGTAAACCATCATAATCAGAGGTGACCTCGTAATGTGCCTGGCCGGTGACCTCACAGTGAACTGCATCCGTAACCATGAGAGACGGGCTCCATTTCATCTGTTAACTTGGCAAACTGGCTCCATTTCATCTGTCAACTTGGAGTGGGTACGCAATACCCCTATTGCCAGGCACAGAAACAGCCGGCAGCTACTAGAGGTGGAAACTCTAACCTTCGCAGAGTGGATCAATAACCCAAGCAAGGAGTTTTGAGAATGATGGAGACAAAGGACAGCGCCACGCAGGCTTACAAGAGGAGATCTAAGGTAGATCTGAATCTGTTAATAGACCAAGATAAAAGGTGGAGTGACTCGGCAGGTCTTATTATTAAACAGTGACCCCTGGTTCTGGACTCCCCGTACATCGGGTCATAGGGACGTAGGGGTCTTCTGCCACCTCTGAGCTTTTCTTTATGGGAGAGAATCCAATCCATCCAGTTACAACCCTGTCTCCAACATTCCCCCACCTTCTCCCATCCGCTCCCCCCAGCCCCAACCCAGCCTTCTACTCTCTCTGGACCTTTTTATATCCACTGTGGGTGCAACAACTGTCTTGGCTTCTCTACGCCACTGACCCACTAAAACCGGAAAGGTCCCGACCTGAAACGACAAATGTCAAGGAGCATCTCTGGAGAACATGGATCGGTGACGTTTCACAAAGTGCTGGAGTAACTCAGCGGGTCAGGCAGCATCTCTGTTGAACTTGGATAGGTGATGTTTCACAGGACAATGAAGCTAGTTGGAGAACTAGGGTGGGGGAGGGATGGAGAGAGAGGGAAAGTAAGGGTTACTTGAAGTTGGAGAAATCAATATTCATATCGCTGAGTTGTAATCTACCTGTCCCGCTGAGTTTCTCCAGCATTTTGTGTCTATCTTCAGTGTAAACCAGCATCTGCTGTTCCTGCACATTTTGTCTTGCCCACATTGACCAAGATGCTCCATCTACACCAGTCCCACTTGCTCCATATCTATCCATACCTATCCTATCCATGTCAAGAGTGTTTTATTGTCATGCTAGACTAAGTGGAACCCATTTGGTCCCAGTCACACGGGAGGCCTGGTCCCCCAAGGCAATATTCCACCACTCACCTATCCCCCCCAACGCAACGGCGGCAGCGTTCTGTAGCCAGCGGACAGGGACAGCCTCGGGCGGGGAGCGTCCTGCAGCCAGGGAGGGTGACGGCTTCAGGCGGGGTGTATGTGGGGGGAGGGGAAATGTGTGTGGGGGGAGAGGGGGGTGGGCGTGGGGAGAGGGGGTGGGTAGTTGTAGGATGTGGGTCGGGTGGATGGTGGGGTAAGGGAGGGGGTGTATGTGGGAGGGGGTGCTGTGGGCCCCCGCTTGCAGAACACAGCCCCCGCTCACAGAACTCGGCCCCCGCTCGTAGAAAACAGCCCCCGCTCACAGAACTCAGCCCCCGCTCGTAGAAAACAGCCCCCGCTCGTAGAAAACAGCCCCCACTCGTAGAACACAGCCACCGCTCGCAGAACACAGACCCCGCTTGCAGAACTCGGCCCCCGCTCGCAGAACACAGCCCCCACTCGTAGAACACAGCCTCCGCTCACAGAACACAGACCCTGCTCGCAGAACACAGCCCCTGCTCACAGAACAGAACACAGAGCCCGCTCGCAGAACACAGACCCCGCTCGCAGTACAGAACAAAGCCCCTGCTCGTAGAACAGAACACAGCCCCCACTCGCTGAACTCAGCCCCCGCTTGCAGAACAGAACACAGCCCCCGCTCACAGAACACAGACCCCGCTGGCACTTTGCTCACTATGCTCATTCAGCTTTATTCTTGCGGCCGGTGATTGATAGCGGCTGCCGGAAGGGGGGTCGCCGTCCTGTCGAATAACAAACCAATAACTTTCCTAATATTTCACCGATCGGAACAAAACGTATTTGACGCAGCAGAGCAGAATGGTGAGTAAGGTGATATGGGGGATTGTTTTTTGCGCAAGTTTAATTACAATGCAGACCGGAAGTGGTCAAGATGAGAGATTTAGTAGTAGTATAGATAGATGTCCCAAAATGGACAATTCTGACTTACGATGCGATAGAACTTTATCTATCCCACGAGGGAAATTGATCTGCCAACAGTGATAAAACACAAGATAAAGATAATGGTGGCACAGCGGTAGAGTTGCTGCTTTGCAGCGAATGCAGCGCCTGAGACCCGGGTCCGATTACGGGTGCTGTCTGTACGGAGTTTGTATGTTCTCCCCGTGACCTGTGTCGATTTTCTCCGAGAACCTTGGTTTCCTCCCACACTCCAAAGATGTACAGGTTTGTCGGTTAATTGGCTTCGGTAACATTGTAATTGTCCCTAGTGTGTGGAGTAATGCTAGCGTACGGGATGATCGCTGGTTAGTGTTAATGTGCGGAATCGCTGGTCGGCGCGGACCCAGTGGGCTGAAGGGACTGTTTCCGTGCTTTATCTCTAAACTAAACTAAACGAGTTAATTATGGTAGTGCTTTAGGAATGTTGGATACAGAACAGCGTATTGGACTAATCATGATTTTTTTGTTGATGGTGTGAGAAAAAGTAAATCTTTGAGGCTGGGCAAATATCCATGGGTCAGGCAAACTAGTTTAAATTGGACAAATTGCATCTTCACTTCAAATGAAATAAATTGGCTTGTTTAACCGTTGCTTAATCTTCCACATGAACTCGTTTACAGCATCTGCAGACTTTTAATTAAAAATTATTTTAAAATAGGGTTGGACTTTGTCAAAGCTTCACGTAAACCCACCATTTTGCATCTTTGAACCATGAATTGGAGACTTAAAAATCTCTGTCGAATTGGTTATCAAAATTACCAAGTGCTCCCGGAATGTCACCAGCTCTTGGGAACATTTTCATTATAATTCTTAACTTTTCCTTCAAATTCGATTTTTTTTTTTTTAAAGGTTCAGCTTTAAACAGCCTTTTTATTTTAAATATCATTCGCAGACTCTGTGGGCTGAAGGGCCTGTTTCTGCACTGCATCTCTAAAACTAAAACTAAAACTAAACTCACACGAGGGCCAGAGATGGGATCTGAATATTCAAGGGTATACCTCGTATCGAAAAGACAGACAGTGGGCAGAGGTGGTGGGGTAGCTCTGTTGGTGAGGAATGAATTTCAGTCGCTTGCAAGGGGTGACATTGAAACAGGAGATGTGGAGTCCGTATGGATAGAACTGAGTTACTCCAGCACAGAGGGGGAGGGATTGACAAATTGGGAGTATAAAGATGGAGTTAAAGGGGAAGTGAGTACAGGAAAAGTTACAAAAGACTTCTGAATTAATGGGAAGGAAAGTTTGAGAAGGGATAAAAGAGTAAGATCAGGGCCATTTGCGAACGGTGCGAGGGGGACGTGAATACGGATGTCAAAGTGCTGTATATGAACGCGCAAAGTATAAGAAATAAAGTGGACGAGCTTGAGGCTCAGTTAGAAATTGGCAAGTATGATGTTGTGGGAATTACAGAGACATGGCTGCAAGAGGACCAGGGCTGGGAACTGAATATTCAAGGGTATACCTCCTATCGAAAAGACAGACAGGTGGGCAGAGGGGGTGGGGTAGCTCTGTTGGTGAGGAATGAATTTCAGTCGCTTGCAAGGGGTGACATTGAAACAGGAGGTGGAGTCAGTATGGATAGAACTAAGGAATAGTAAGGGTAAAAAGACCCTAATGGGACTTAACTACAGGCCCCCAAACAGTAGCCTGGATCTAGGGTGCAAGTTGAATCGGGAGTTAAAATTGCCATGTAGTAAAGGTAATGCTATGGTTGTTAAGGGAGATTTCAACATGCAGAATGACTGGGAAAATCAGGTTGGTACCGGACCCCAGAAGGAGTTTGTGGAGTGCCTCCTTGATAGATTCTTACAGCAGCTTGTATTGGAGCCTACCAGGGAGAAGGCAATTCTGGATTTAGTGTTATATAATGAACCGGATTTGATAAAGGAATTTGAGGTTAAGGAGCCATTAGGAGGTAGTGACCATAATATGGTCAAGTTTAATCTACAATTGGAGAGGGAGAAGGGTAAATCGGAGGTGTCATTGTTACGGTTGAATAAAGGGGACTATGGAGCCATGAGGGAGGAGCTGGCCAAAGTTGACCGGAAAGATACCCTAGCAGGGATGACAGTGGAACAACAATGGCAGGTATTTCTGGGAATAATACAGAAGGTGCAGGATCAGTTAATTCCAAAGAGGAAGAAATATTCCAAAGGGAGTAAGGGGCGACCATGGCTGACAAGGGACGTCAGGGACTGTTTAAAAATAAAAGAGAAGTACTATCTAGCAAAGATGAGCGGGGAGCAAGAGGATTGGGTAATGTTTAAGGAGCAACAGAAGATAACTAAGAAGGCAATACGGGGAGAAAAGATGAGGTACAAAGATAAGCTAGCCAAGAATATAAAGGAGGATAGTAAAAGCTTCCTTAGGTATCTGAAGAGGAAAAAAATAGTTAAGACCAAAGTTGGATCCTTGAAGACTGAAAAAGAATTTATTATGGGGAACAAGGAAATGGCAGATGAGTTGAATGGGTACTTTGGATCCGTCTTCACTAAGGAGGACACAAACAATCTTCCTGATGTACTAGTGGCCAGAGGATCTGGGGTGACGGAGGAACTGAAGGAAATCCACATTAGGCAGGAAATGGTGTTGGATAGACTGATGGGACTGAAGGCTGATAAATCCCCAGGGCCTGATGGTCTGCATCCCAGGGCACTTAAGGAAGTGGCTCTAGAAATCATGGACCAATTGGTGATAATTTTCCAATGTTCTGTAGATTCAGGATCAGTTCCTGTTGATTGGAGGGTAGTTAATGTTCTCCCACTTTTTAAGAAAGGCGGGAGAGAGAAAACAGGGAATTATAGACCAGTTAAGGGCCTGTCCCACTTTCACGACGTAATTCACGACCTCTGCCGAGTTTGCCCTTGACTCATACTAGCAGCATGGTCGTCACAAGGTCGTAGGAGGTCATAGGTAGGTCGTAGCAGGCCGTGATGCATGTCGTAGGTACTGGTGGCATCAAGTAGGTCGGGGCTATTTTCTAGCATGATGAAAAATGTCCACGAGTAAAAAAGGTCGTGAATAAAGTCGTGAAAGTGGGACAAGCCCTTTAACCTGACATCGGTGGTGGGGAAGATGCTGGAGTCAATTATAAAAGATGAAATAGCGGCAGCATGGATTTACGAAGGGGAAATCATGCTTGACTAATCTTCTGGAATTTTTTCAGGATGTAACTAGGATAATGGACAAAGGAGAGCCAGTGAATGTAGTGTACCTGGACTTTCAGAAAGCATTTGATAAGGTCCCACGTAGATTAGTGGGCAAAATTAGGGCACATGGTATTGGGGGTAGGGTGCTGACATGGATAGAAAATTGGTTGGCAGACAGGAAACAAAGAGTAGGGATTAACGGGTCCCTTTCAGAATGGCAGGCAGTGACTAGTGGGGTACCACAAGGCTCGGTGCTGGGACTGCAGCAATTTACAAAACACATTAATGATTTAGATGAAGGGATTCAAAGTAACATGAGCAAATTTGCAGATGACACAAAGCTAGGTGACAGTGTGAAACTGTGAGGAAGATGCTATGAGAATGCAGGGTGACTTGGACAGGTTTGGGTGTGTGGGCAGATGCACGGCACATGCAGCTTAATGTGGATAAATGTGTGGTTATCCACTTTGGTAGCAAAAACAGGAAGGCAGATTATTATAGACTAAATGGTGTCAAGTTGGGAAAAGGGGAAGTACAACAGGATCGGGGGTCCTTGTTCATCAGTCAATGAAAGTAAGCATGCAGGTACGGCAGGCAGTGAAGAAAGCGAATGGCATGTTGGCCATAACAAGAGTTGAGTATAGGAGCAAACAGGTCCTTCTGCAGTTGTATAGAGCCCTAGTGAGACCACACCTGGAGTATTGTGTGCAGTTTTGGTCCCCTAATTTGAGGAAGGACTTTCTGGCTATAGTGGGAGTGCAGCGTAGGTTTACAAGTTTAATTCCCGGGAAGGCGGGGCTGTCATATGCTGAGAGAATGGAGCGGCTGGGCTTGTATACTCTGGAGTTAAGGATGAGAGGGGATCTTATTGAAACATATAAGATTATTAAGGGTTTGGACTTGCAAGAGGCAGGAAACATGTTCCCGATGTTGGGGGAGTCCAGAATCAGGGGCCACAATTTAAGAATAAGGGGTAACCATTTAGAACGGAGATGAGGAAACACTTCTTCACACAGAGAGTTGAGAGTCTGTGGAATTCTCTGCCTTAGAGGGCAGTAGAGGCCGGTTCTCTGGATACGTTCAAGAGACTGCTAGATAGGGCTCTTAAAGATAGCAGAGCCAGGGGATAAGCAGGGAAGGCAGGAACGGTACCCGGACATGGTGTTGAAGGACAAGAAGCTGAAGCAAAAAGTGAAAGCCAAATAACTGAACCGAAACGAAGCCGAAACGCCAACTAACCAAAAGGGTGGGACGCCTAAAAGCAAACTAACCGAACGGACATGACGCCGCCGGGGGGGCGGGACGGGACTGTACAACTTGGAGCTCGGGATCAGAGTGCCCAGTCACCTATGGCTTGTGTGGGAAAATGACCCCCACCCTCCCATCTCCATCGGCCAATGATGTGATGGACGTGGGGGTCTGGACCAATCGCTGACATGTCCCGCCCCCACCCGGCCGTTATTTGACTTTTCGCATAGCGGCCATTTGGTAAGTTGCCTTGTAGGCGACGCAGCCTTTCGGTCAGTTGGTGTTTCGGCAGGGCGACCTTTCGGTGAGTTTGCTTTTAGGCGTCCAGCCCTTTTGGTGAGTTTGCTTTTAGGCGTCCCACCCTTTCGGGTAGTTGGCGTTTCGGCTTCATACGCATTTGGTTATTTGGTGTTTCGGCTTCGTTTCCCTTCGGTCATTTGGATTCCACTTTTTTGCTTCGGCTTCTCGTCCTTCGACCCCATGTCCACACACGGGCAGGAATGGGGTAGTGATAGGGGATGATCAGCCATGATCACATTGAATGGCAGTGCTGGCTCGAAGGGCCAAAAGACCTACTCCTGCACCTATTGTCTATTGTCTATTGGCTCATCCCTGGATTGTTATTGGGTTCTCTTCCCGGGAGCTCTTTGTAACCCGACCGGTTTGCAAATGGGAAATGTAGGTACGAGCCGATTTCCCACTTGGCAAAAGATGCCTTGAGTCCCATAGCAACTGCCAAATCCATCCGCTGGACTCCCAAACACTCTATTGGATGGATGGGCTGTACATAAAGAGTGTGACTGTGCAGTGGGTAGGATCTGCATCTAAATGTAGAGCAGACAAAATGTAAAGGAAGGAACTGCAGATGCTGATTTACACCAAAGATAAACACAAAATGCTGGAGTAACTTAAGGGCCTGTCCCACTTTCCCGAGTTATTCACGATTTCTCCTGAATTATTCACGATTTCTCCCGAGTTTTCAAACTCTCAGAATGTTCGTAATGACTCCGTAGGAGTCTGTGTATATATCATAGCGGCTCGTTATGCCAGCCGTAGGTACTCGGGACTATTTTTTTACTCGTTGACATTTTTCATCATGCTAAAAAAACGTCCCGACTTACCTGATGCCCCGATGTTGGGGCGATCCAAGCTCCTGCGGCTTGGAGTTCCCGATGTCTGTTTCTCACCAGAGACCGCGGGCTCCGCGATGTTAAGCCCCGCAGGCTGCTGTGGTGGAGCCGCCCTGTAATGAGCCATGCAATGAGAAAAAAATACCTCCCGGCCAAATAATCTTTGGTGCAAGCATTGAATTTGGCAGAATAACTGCATTAATTTGTCCAATGTGTTTGTTTGCCACTCTGTGGCAACAACGTGCCGATACAAGTCGCACATCATCAATTCCCAGGAAGAGCATGGTAAAGCGGCTCAGTCGGTGAGTAGAATAAAATAACACTCCATCTGGACACAAAAAGCTGGAATAACTCAGTGGGTCAGGCAGCATCTGTGGAGAAAAGGAATGGGTGATGTTTAAGATTGAGACCGTTCTTCAGACAGTCAGGGGTGAGGGAAACGAGAGATATGGAAGACATTTGAAAGCAGACGATGTTCAAGGTATAGTAGATTGGTTCATTCGAAGGTAGACACAAAATGCTGGAGTAACTCAGCAGGACAGGCAGCATCTCTGGAGAGAAGGAATGGGTGACATTTTGGGTCGAGACCCTTCTGCAGACTAGAATGGTTCATTGGTCAAATATATCACTCCTCTTATCTCTCCAAAACCAGAGGCATTGCAATTTTACTTCGGAGTCACGTGAGTGACTACGTGAAGACCCTGCCAGCCCACATGCGCATCATATCGTCTAACGCATTGCTCCACCAGCGGTCAAACCTGAAGATAAGTTTTAACTTTTTCCAGGTCTGTTTTCTCCTTACAGGAAGCTCTTTACAGAGTTCCAGCTGGAGTCGTTCCGGGGTCGAAATCCCGACTTCACCCGGCTCCATTCTACAGGGACCACGGGGGGGGGGGGGGGGGAATCCCGGCTGCGAAAACTGTGGGGATCCGGCTCGGGGGAAGCTCGACCACAGACATCGCGGGGAAGCCCTTCTACAGGGACCACGGGGAACCCGCTACGGAGACCGCGGAATGCGGGTAGCGGGCGGCGGTCTAATTCGCCTTTTCGGGTCGCTGGCGGTGGAGCCAGCGGCTTCAGACTGGTGCCGGTAGCACCCAGGCAACCCCGCTTGGAGGGTAAGCCACTACATTATCTACAGAGATGCCGGCTACGGACCACGGGAGAGCGGATAGCCGGTGGCTGTCCGGTTCGCATGGTGGAGCAGGACTCAAGGTCAGCGACTTCGACTTGGGCAGCTCAAAGGTAGGCAACCAAACAGAGGCGTAGAGGCCCGGGCTGGACGAGCCTGGCCAGGAGGGTTCCCCTCTGACATTCTAGGGTACGTCCTCGGACATCTTACCCAGCCTGATATGGTCCACTAAAACAGGGCCATATCAGCACAAGGTCCACGGAGGTTTCCGGCAGCACCTGTGTACAGGGCTGCTCACAGATCTCCCTCTCGGTAGAGAGGCATGCATGAGTCAGTGTGTGACTGACCCCAACCCCGGAGGAATGTCCATGGCACATGCTGCCATTCATGAGCGTCACTAACGGCATGAACATCCCTACGCCTCCATGGCATTAGTAGTTATAGTGTATTCTTTCAATTATATGGCCATACAGGGTAGGCACCATTATGCTGATACCCTCTGATTGATTGATTGATTGATTGATTGATTGATTGATTGATTGATTGATTGATTGATTGATTGATTGATTTTTTACTTTATTAATCCCCTTATTCAGGGGAAATTCAGATGTCCTTGCAGCACACTAATAAAAATACAACATAGCATTAAAGAAGTTTAACATTAAAACATAAAAACATCCCCCCACAATGGTTCCCACTATGGGGGAAGGCACAAAGGCATAATTGTTTCAGTTCTACACATAGTGGTGTCATGGTAATTCCGCTCATTATAGGGACTGGAAGATTCTTCCCCGAGACGCAGAGTTTAGTCATATCAATAAAGTAATCAAATCTTTGATTTAACTGGGTGGGCGTCTTCGTTTATGTAAACGTCTTTGCCCATGACAAATATCTGGCAGGTTTTTCCAGCATTTCTCCCACTAGGTCTGGCATACGGGGTTAGAGGCACTCCAGTCCTTCCCTGTAGACTGCATTGGCATCAGAAAGGAACAACTAGTCCTGGCGGCTGCTGAAGGAAGCAACCTGACAAACCCCAACTCAGAGTGAGTGCCAAGTCTTGGGCATCTATGTCAGACAAGATTGCGACTCGTCGCAGTCAAGAACGCTCCATCCTAAGGCATGTCAGGCAGCAGCTCCTGGTTCAGGGTTGCAAATTTCCTCCCACTCAAAGGAACGGAGTGGTAGAGGGTACTACAGAAGTGCACATGTGCCTGAAGCGACACCTGTTTCAGGGTTGCAATTCCTCCCACTCGATCGAATGTAATGATGGAGATGGTGCTAAAATACATGCACACATGCCTGAGGCAGCTCCTGGGTCAGGTAGCATAAGTCCTCCCATTCGGATGTAGGAAGGATGAAGCTGGTTGAGGCAGCTCCTGGTTCGGGTTGCATAAGTCCTCCCATTCGGAGGTATGAAGGATGAAGATGGAGCCATATGATGCCTCCTGTCACGGATACAAGTTGGTAATATTTACACTTGTTTTTTGTACAGATAACAATGATAACATGAGATAAGTTTATACAGCGCAGAATATAAGCAAGGGAGGCTCGCAATTATGGCAGATGTGGCCTGTTCATTGTCAACAGGTTCAACTCGCATGTACAGTATAGACATTTCTGAATAGGAAACTTCATGGCTGTTTAACTTCCATGGGATCAGTTTCCATTCACAGGGCACCGGAGATATTTGAAATTTAGCTGGATGGGGCAATGATAGTTAGAAGCGTTGCAAAATGGACTAACTTGAGCTCCCAGGTTATTTACCAAATTACTAAAACCAGTGCTTCAACTGCTCAGAGCAAAAAAACAATTGTTATGGCCTAACGGGATGACATTCTAAACGCTGTATTTTGCTAAATTAGCTGTATCAGCCACCAAACTATATTTGAGAAAAAAGGTTTCTCACCCATCCAGTTACATTTAAGTTGTACCAACTGAAATGATTGATTATTGGGATCTACCTTTAACTCTATTAATTTGTCTGGGACTCAGCCCTGAGGCATGATATTGGAATTAATTGAAGCCTGTAACAACCTTGTTGTTGTTATCAAGCAGCCTTCTATTCATCAATCATAATTGGCAATATATTGGCTTTCAGCTGTGCTATTTGGCCTTTGCATTATCAGTATACACGTGCAAAGGAGCAAGCTCTCAAGTACCACGCAGGTCATTGTTACCAGACCTATGCTATTCCAGCTGAAACTATCAAAGTCACCATGGTGGACAAACAGTATTGAGCATTGCTCCACTAAATTTTCAGCAGTAAATCTTCAGTTAATTACAAACTGATGTAATTGCTCAAAGATGGAAAATTACTAATACCATCTCTAATTACGGAGGCGGATGGGATTGCATGAGTTGCCAATTCTTCAGTTATAAGGTATCAACTACCTATAGACACTAGGTACATTCTATGGGTTAAAGGTTTGTGCGGATATGCATGATCTGCATGCTCAAGTCCAAGTTGATGCAATTTGGTGGTGGTATGTTAATCACATGGGTGCAACCAAGTTAAAGTGTTTTAAAAAATATATATATATTATTAGAAGTACATTACATTACAACCACATACATTAGTACTCGTCACTTATATCATCTTACAATTAATGTACTCCGTTTGTTTTTTACACTAGAAAAGGGAAAGGATGAGATTGAAAGAAAAAAGAAAGTGAAGGAAAAAGTGAAAGTGTAGAAAATGTGACAACAAGAAAGAACGAAGACCCTATAAGAACAAAATTAAAAACAAAAGAAAAAGAGTTAAGAAATAGACCCTAGAAAAGAAGGAGAAAGAGAAAGAGGGAAAACTGAAAAACAAATAGTTTTATGAGCATTACGCAAATGGGACATACCAACTCTCCAACTTTCATCCCCCCCTTACCTGACCTCAGTTTTTTTTTTAAGGTACCTTTGCACCCTATATTTGTAATAATTCTATAAATGCAGACCACGTCAAGTGGAAGTGATCTGGTTTACCTGCCAGGAGGAGTCTTATCTCTTCTAGGTGTAATGTTTCGAACATATTTGAAATCCACATGTTTATAGTTGGTATTGGAGCCTTCTTCCAAAATTTTAGGATTAGCTTTTTTCCAGTTATTAACCCGTAGTCTATTAGTTTCTTTTGAAACACATTTAGTTCTGGACCATCTTCCGTTATTCCGAAGATAATCCATTCTGCTTTGGGTATCAGTTTTATATTAAATAATTTTGTAAAGATTTCAAAAATTTCAATCCAAAATTTTTGAATTTTTGTACAGAAAA
>JAXLNO010001542.1:0-23433 GCA_038087875.1 Malacoraja senta
GGGGTGATCGCTCGTTGGCGTTGACTTGATGGGATGAAGGGCCTGTTTCTGCACTGTATCTCTAAAGTATAAAAGGTACAGTGAAAAGCTTTCTTTTGCATGCTAAACCAATCAAATGAGATATTTCTAGGTTTAGATTTATTATAAAGGTACAATAAAAACCTTTGGTTTGCATGCTGTCCAAACAGATCAGATAATACAGATCAGATAAATATAATCAAGCCAAACTCAAGTAAAATAGCTAGTGAATGGGAAGATACAGAGTGCAGAATATAGTTCTCAATATTGTAGTGCAATAGTTCCAGAGACAAAGTCCAGTGTCCGCAATAAGATAGCGGCACCAGAGACCCGTGTTCGATCCTCACCTCAGGTGCTGCCAGTGTGGAGTTTGCACCTTCTCCCTGTGACCATGTGGGTTTCCACCAGGTGTTCCAGTTTTTCCCACACTCCAAAGACGTGCGGATTTATAAGTTAATTGGACTCTGCTATAAATTGTCCCTGGTGCGTAGGGAGTGGATGAAAAAGTGGCAGAACGTAGAACTAGGTGAAATGGTGATCGAACGTCGACGTGGACTCGGTGGGCCGAAGGGCCTGTTTCCACGCTGTATCTCTAAGTACTTAGTACCATGGAGAATCAGAATGCATCCTAGCTTGTGGAAGGACCGTTCAGAAGCCTGATAGCAGAGGAGATACAGATTAACCTTGTAATTTTGGCGTCAAAGATTAAAGTGATTGTAACCATTTCATTGCATTTATGGAACAAATGTTTAAGAAGATTTAACAATATGTACAACGTGTCTGTTGTCTTTAATCAATTTCACATCCATTTTTGCATCTTTTCCATAAAGGACTGTGGATATTAAAAGATTGATTAAAAAGCTGCAACAAATGACTTCCGTTTAACATAAAGGCACAGTCTTTCTAAATATGTATATGCTAACATTGCTGTTAGCTTGTGGTAGCATTAACCTTATTGCCAGCTCCTAGCCATGAGTGATTATGAATTCAGGGCACACAGAGTCAGTGCCCCTGCAATGCAGACCAATTTTGCTCATAGCATAACATTCATGATTTTAACTTCAGTCGCATTAATAAATAGAAGAAGACCCTCAAGACACAGACAATAAATATGATAAACCATCTTGACTGTCTGTTCTCTTTGTATCAGGGATTTTTTTTAAATATAGCAATGAATCTTTTAATGATGTACATAAGAATCACTTACTCATGAAACCGGGCTTTGTTCATTTGTACCCTTTTGATAACCTTTGCTTTAAAAATTGAAGAACGTTGACCTGGATCATTGGAATACCAGAGAGATCTGAAGGTATTTTCCTTCCAGAACAGCGGAAGGACCCAGCTTTGGGAGGGGGCGGCGGCAAGAACAAAGAGGGATCCAGCATTGACGGGCGGGGGGTGGGGTGGGGGGTGGTGGCGGGAGGGACAATCGGGACTGTAATTAATACTTTTGTAACTTGTCGGCGCCCTATCCGTGGCGACTCTTTGCATACCTGTGTATTGTATGCAAAACAAAGAATTTCCCTGTACCTATACATACATGTGACAATAAAGTAACGTTCACTCATTTATATGCTTCTTTATGGAAATCCTTTCATATCCTATCACATAGGGGATATTAATTAACACTCTTGATCCTTTAAATTCCGCTGTGTTGGGAAATTAGTTCTTAGAATTATTTTAGTTACAAAGAACTGCAGAGGCTGGTCAATACACAAAACTGCTGGAATAAATTGCAGTCCGAAGAAGGGTCTCGACCTGAAATGTCACCTATCCATGTTCTCCAGAGATGCTGCCTGACCCGCTGAGTTACTCCAGTACTCTGTGTCCTTTTGTGTATTAACCAGCAATTGCAGTTGTTTGTTTCTGCTACATACAAGTATACATAGATCATGACTGATCTATTTTTTCCTCCTAACCCCATTCTGCTGCCTCCTCCCCATAACCCTTGACAACCGCACCAGTCAAGAATCTATCTAACTCTGCCTTAAAAATATCCATTGACTTGACCTCCACAACCGTCTGTGGCAAAGAATTCCACAGATTCACCACCCTCTGACTATAAAGAAATTCCTCCTCATCTCTTTCCTAAAGGAATATCCTTTGATTCTGAGGCTATGATCTCTGGTCCTAGACTCACCCACTAGAGGAGCATTCTCTCCACATCCACTCTATCCAAGCCTTTCACTATTGAGTAAGTTTCAATGAGGTCCCCCCTCATCCATCTAAACTCCAGCGAGTTTGCTCCTATGACTTCCGAACAAAACGCTGGAGTAACAGCGGGTCAGGCAGCATCTCTGGCGAAAAGAACAGGCAAACCTGTCTAAATGTTTGTTAAACGTTGCGATTAGTAACTTTAATTTAAGACTTTAGAGATACAGCGAGTATCTTAGAATGATTGTGTCCTTAGAATTATTATCCTAAGTCTGGGCTGAGAATGAGATAGATGCAATCTGACAGGGACAGATGTGACAGATCTGTTCTGACACACTTCTGTAGCACAAGTCAGTGGCTTGAGGTGACTCATGCTCTCCCTGGCAATCTGTCCACTTGCTGCAGGGCAACACGATGATGCGCGGATGAACCTTGCGATCGCTCTCACTGCTGCCAGGTATGGGGCTGCCATTGCCAATTACGTCGAGGCGGTGAAACTCCTGAAGAGCACGGATCCGGAGACTAGCAAACAATATATATGTGGCGTTGAGTGCAAGGACGTCCAGACAGGTAGGCAGATCCATCACCTTAAGCAACATTAACTGTTTCAGTGCATACGACGGAAATGTAGACAAAATGTGCAGGGAGGAACTGCAGATGCGGGTTTACACCAGATCGGGTTAACATATGATCAGCGTTTGACACCACTGTGCCTGTACTTGTTGGAGTTTAGAAGAATGAGGGGGACCTCATTGAAACTTATCGAACAATGAAAGGCCTGGATAGAGTGGATGTGGAGATGATGTCTACACTAGTGGGAGAGTCCAAGACCAGAAGCCATAGCCTCAGAATAAATGGATGTTCCTTTGGAAAGATGGGGAGGAATTTCTTTAGTCAGAGGATGGTGAATCTGTGGAATTCATTGCCACAGACGGCCGTGGAGGCCAAGTCAATGGATATTTTTAAGGTGGAGATTGACAGATTCTTGATTAGCATGGGTGTTGGAGATTACGGGGAGAAGGCAGGAGAATGGGGTTGAGAGAAAGATAGATCACCCATGATTGAATGGCGGAGTAGATCTGATGGGCCGAATAGCCTAATTTTGCTCCCAGAACTTATGAACACAGAAGATAGGCACAAATAGCTGGAGTACCTCAGCGGGTCAGGCAGGATCTCTGGAGAAAAGGAATAGGGGATATTTTGGGTTGAGATCCTTCGTCAGACTAAGAGTCAGGGAGTGGGAAACTAGAGATATGAAAAGGTATCATGAACAAATGAATGAAAAGTATACAAAAGGACAAATCAAAACCAGCAACGATGATGCTGGTTCATACCAAAGATAGACACAATGAATGGCTGAAGTTGTAGGAACAAGGACCTGCTTTTGCAAACATAACAGACACAAAGCAGGAATAACTCAATGGGTCAGGCAGCATCTTTGGAGAAAAGGATGGGTGACTTTTCGGGTTGGGTCGGCCTGAAGAAGGGTCCGGACCCAAAATGTCAACTATCCATTTTCTCCAAGGATGCTGCCTGACCCACTGAGTTACTCCATCACTTTGCGTCCAGCCTTGGTAAAGTCCATTCAGGGGGTCTGAAGAAGGGTCCTGACCAGAAACATCACCCATCTTTTTTCTCCAGAGATGTTGCCTAACCTGCTGAGTTACTTCAGCACTTTGTATCTATCTTCGTTAATTGTTTCAGGACCAGTTCCTGCAATGTTTTTTTACATATGATCAACCCATCCAGCAACGTTTGGGGCAATAAAAAAGCTTTGATTTAAATGGATGGGTTATTCCACAGTGTCACTGTTCCACGGTGGCGCAGCGGGAGAATTGCTGCCTTACAGAGCCAGAAACCCGAGTTCGATCCTGACAGCGGGCGCTGTCTGTATGGAGTTTGTACGTTCTCCCTGTGACCATGTGGGTTTTCTCTAGGTGCTCTGGTTTCCTCCCACGCTCCAAAGACATTCAGGTTTGTATGTTAGTCGGCTTCTGTGAAATTGTCAGCAGTGTGTAGGATCGAACTAGGCATCGAGTCATACAGCGTGGAAACAGGCCCTTCAGCCCAACTTGCCCACACTGACCAACATGCCTCATCTACACTGGTCGAACCTGCTGCATTTGGCCCATATCCCTCTAAACCTATCCTATTCATGTGCCTGTCCAAATGTATTTTAAACATAGTGATAGTACAAAGGGCAGTGGGCAGATGCTATAGACCTGCACGGGAAGGTAGACGCTCCCGCCCCCATGAGTCTCGGGCAGATGGGGCTCGTCAGCCTGGGAAGATGGTTCATCTAGGAGAGGGAAAACTCTGATTTAAAACCTCCACTGTCTTGTGGCCATATCCAGTCATGGAAAAGGTTCCTGGATTAAACCTCAAGAAAATCCGGAGTCGGAGCCCCTAAGGTAGTTCGTCGATGTCTGCAACCTCGCTCTGGCAGCTCTGGCGACGGCGCTGGTGCCAAATTGTAACGGCCCTGCTGTTCCTTTGGATCGATCAGCAACGTGGAGAGGAGGGACGTGCTGCATGGGCAACAGCCTGTCCTCCATATGACATCGCCCAGGCTTGCATCCGACCACACATCACCTGCAAACTAGGATGCATCACCCATGGTCATTCATGACCGAGGGGAAGCCTACTATAGTACCTGCTTCAAGCCTATGTCCTCTGGTTCTTGATTCCCCTACTCTGGGTAAAATACTTCCTCTCATGATTTTGTACTCCTCTAAGATCTCCCCTCAGCCTCCTGTGCTCCAAGGAATAGAGTCCTAGCCTGCTCAACTTCTCCCTATTCCTTGGAGTACAGGAGGATGAAGGGTGATCTTATAGAGGTGTATAAAATCATGAGAGGAATAGATAGGGTTGCTGCAGTGTCTTGCCCAGAGTAGGTGAATTGAGGACCAGAGGACATAGGTTTAAGGTGAAGGGGAAAAGATTTAATAGAAATCTGAGGGGTAACCATTTCACACAAAGGGTGGTGGGCGCATGGAACAAGCTGCCAGAGGAGGTAGTTGAGGCAGGGACTATCTCAACATTTAAGAAACAGTTAGACAGGTACATTGATAGGACAGGTTTGGAGGGATATGGACCATACGCAGGCAGGTGGGACTAGTGTAGATTGGACATGTTGGCCGGTGTGGGCAAGTGGGGCTGAAGTGCCTGGTTCCACGCTGTATCACTCTATGACTCTACGACTAACTGGTCTTCACTTTTTGTTATATACTGTATGACAACTAAACACTCTTGACTCTTCAGTTACTTTTGCACATTTGAATCTTACTCCAGATTTGGGGCGTCTGATCAGTCTTGTTTTTTTTCGCAGGAGAATTATTTGAGGTGAAGGCCAAGTGTGTTATCAATGCCACAGGACCGTTCACGGATACATTACGCCAAATGGATAACATAGGAGTCAAGAAAATCTGTGAACCCAGTGCTGGTGTCCATGTTGTCTTGCCTGGCTATTATAGGTAATAAAATACCACAAAAGATAAAACCTCACTTGAAAGTTACATGTTGACTGGACTTACTCAATGCGAGAATTTTCATTTGAAAGGTAATTCTTGTATATTAGGCAACAAATCATTTAGGTCATTCTCTGAACAATCTGCCTCTTGCCATCTAGATTGGTTTTTGTTGTTTAGTTTTGAGATACAGCGCGGAAACAAGCCCTTCAGCCCACTGAGTGCGAACCAGCGATCTCCATACACTAACACTATCCTATACACTAGGGACAATTTACAATTTTACCGAATACAATTAAGCTACAAACCTGCAGACCTGAGGAGACTGCTCACAACCATACAGGCGACACTCTGGCGACAGCCTAGTCGCCTGTGGCTGCCTAAAAAATAGCCTAAGTGGGACAGGCCCTTTACAATTTTACAAAAAACGAATTAGTCTGCAATCCTGAACATCTTTGGAATGTGGGAGAAAACCTGAGCACCTGGAAGAAACCCACTCACTCTCATGTAGAAAGTACAAACTCCGTACAGACAACACCACTGGTCAGGATCGAACTCTGATGCTGTAAGGCAGCAACTCGACCACTGCGCCACTGAGCCGTTGTATTTGTGAATGAAGAGGTGCAATTGTAAATTGTCTAATAACGATTAACAATGGATAGCAAATGTTATGAAGGATGTGGGCCAACCTCGGACAAAAAACCCACAAAGTGCTGGAGTGCTGGTGATTAGTATGGGTGTCAAAGGTTATGGGGGGAAGTCAGGAGAATGGGGTTGAGAGGAAAGAATAAACCAGCCATCATTGAATGGCGGAGCAGACTCGATGGGCTGAATGGCCTATTTCTACTCCAATGTCGTATGGTCTTATGAATACTCCATTGCATTTACTTATTATGGGCAAATCGGACAAGCTTAGATGGGGTATCACGGACGAGCTGGGCTAAAGGGCTAAAGGGCCTGTTTCCGTGCCGTATGACTATGAATTGTCGCCTATATGTTGATGCAGGCAGGAAACAGTGTTATTACTGCTCTAATGTTGTGAAAGGTTGATCTTAAACAGGTATTTTACAAATTCACTATATTTGAGCTAATTAGTTAAGCCAATAACAACAATTAAGAAACATTTGGGCAGGTACATGGATGGGAAAGGTTGAGAGGGTTATGGGGCAAATGCGGGCTAGTGAAGGAGAGGTGCATCTTGGGGTGAAGATGGGTGATGGGCTATGATTAGTGAACATGGGGTGCCTCGGTTGGTGTGGGCAAGTTAAACTTCGGCCAAAGAGCCTGTTTCCACGCTGTATGACTCTAATGGGTGGCATGGTGGTAGTTGCTGCCCTGCAGCGCCAGAGACCCGGGTGCGATCCTGACTAAGGGTGCTGTCTGTACGGTGTTTGTACGTTCTCTCTGTGACCGCGTGAGTTTTCTCCAGATGCTCCAGGTTATTTTTTCCTCTTGCATCCCATCGACATGCGAGTTTGTATGTTAATTGGCTTCTGTAAATTATCCCTAATGTGTAGGATAGAAGTAGTGTACGGGTGATTGAATGTCGGCGCGGACGCAGTGGACTGAAGGGGATGTTTCCACGCTGTTTGTCTGAACTAAACTAAAAACTGAAACAAATAGAAAGTCTTGTTGCACTATAGTGAATCATTGGTTTGGAATAAATTGTATATTGAACATAACCCCTGCTTTTATCCTTAAAGCCCTGAAGCAATGGGTCTGTTGGATCCAACAACAAGCGATGGCAGAGTTATATTTTTCTTGCCGTGGGAGGGAATGGTGATCGCAGGGACCACTGACAGACCGACGGAGGTCACAGATAAACCTATTCCGCACGAGGAAGAGATTAACTTCATTCTCAACGAAATACGCAACTACCTTAGCCCTGACGTCGAGGGTAATGTGTGATCTTTACTTAAAGCTAACCAAGGGTGGCACAGTGGTGTAGCTGGTAGAGCTGCTGCCTCACATTGCCAGGGTCCCGGGTTTGATCCTGACTTTGGGTGCTGTCTATGTGTGGAGTTTGTACTTTCTCCCTGTGCAGGTTTGTAGGTTAATGGACATCTGTAAATTGCCTAGGATAGGACTAGTGTACAGGGGATCGTGGTCGGTGCGATCTCGATGGGTCGAATGGCATATTTCCACATTGCATCTCTAAACTAAACTAAGCTACAAGCAAATGCTTTAGGTGGTGGAAGGAAGATCGAAGAAGGGTCTCGGCCCGAAACATTGTCTAACGTTATCTTCTCCAGTGATGCTGCCTGATCCACTGAGTTACTCCAGTACTTTGTGTTTTACTAATGATAGAAGTGTTGCATTGTATAAACCTCTCCACACTGTCAATAGTGTTTAAACCAGTCATTAACAATATTTATAAATGTGCTCATATTATTTAAATATGATATGCCAGCCATATCAATCTGTGACAGACCCATATTATCCTGCAACCATTTATGCCAGCTATTTCCACTTCCAGAGACTTGGACACATTCCAGCAGTTTAATTATTGTGTGACAGGAGCTATTTCTGGTAGCATGCTTTATAAATACAGTTCAGTACTCTCATAATATGATAAATGCCTCATTTTAGCTAGATCGACCAGTATGGCAACACAGTAGTGTTTGAAATGCAGTCCAAGTTTTTCTAATATAATTCTGCAGTGCTTATTTTGAATAGGACGGCAAAAGCATAAATCAGTGCGTTATAACTGCGGGTTGAATGATCTATAGTCTCTTTTTGTTTGACGACTTCATAGAAGGTGGAATAATATGGATAGATTTAATTAAAAATGTATCTGTAACGTCTGCAGTTAACGTTCTGCTTCCCGAATGTACGAGCTAGAATTTGTTGCTCAATCTTGTGGTGTAATGGGGCAAACGTGAAATTTGGGTTGTCCCTTGACTTCAGACGCAAACATCTAATCAACAGATCACACAGATCGTGCGATGACAAGAGTGGAAAGCGAATGATGCTTAAATCAGATGAGTGCTTTCGAAACAGGAATATCGGAGCGCATTTTGGTTTAGTTTGGAGGAACAGCACTGTCATAGAGTCATAGAGCGTGGAAACAGGCCCTTCGGTCCAACATGTCCCAGCTACACTAGTCCCATCTGCCTGCATTTGCCCCTGTCCATCCAGATCTGTCCTTTACACTTGTGTACAAAAGTTACCCCTCAGCGTGACACAATGACAGAGTGGTAGAGTTGCTGCCTGACAACGCCAGAGACATGGGTTCGATCCTGACTACGGGTGCTATCTGTATGGAGTTTGTACGTACTCCCTGTGAGCACATGGCTTTTCTCTGGGTGTTCCGGTTTCCTCCCACACTCCAAAGATGTACAAGTTTGTAGGTTAATTGGCTTCGGTAAAGTTGTGAATTGTCCCTAAAGTGTGTGTAGGATAGTGTTAGTGTATGGGGATCGCTGGTCGGCGCGGACTCGTTAGGCCGAAGGGCCGTTTCTCTAAACACTGTATCTCTAAACAAAACTAAACTAAACTCAGGATCCTATTAAATCTTTTCCTAAATCTGGGAATTGTATTTTGCACTTTGTATATCCCTTCGCACTTGAATTTGGCTTTTTAAAAAATATTTATGTATCGTATTATCTTTAGACTTTAGATACAGCATGGAAAGAGTCCGTTGCGTAAACCTTACTGCAGCAAATGTGTCAATGTGGCCGACTAATAAGTAATTCCATGTGGAATTAATCTACTTATCACATTATCTCGTAACAAAGCATTGTTTGTGTCTGTCACACTGTATATCTTTTAAAAATTTCACGTCAAATTAACTTCACCGTAATGTGATGTGTTGCATTATCCGGAAGAGAACGTATTGCAAGTATGTTCATATCTTCATCCTTGAATTATGAATGAAATGAATGTAAATGTACGTTTCCCTAATAATGTACTGACACATCTTACCAATCTCTAACTTAGTAAATGTCTCTTGCGTGATCTTTTCCATTCAACATTGTAGTTTAGTTAACATAGAATTAGTTGCCCCTTCTGTGGTTTAAAATATACTGCTGTCAGATTTTTGGTTAGATCCCATTGCTTTCCGAGCGATAATAGGCTATAATTCACACAAGCTTTTTAACATTATCCTGCTGATTGTCGATACGATGACCTTGTTTTGTTTAAAACTGATCACTTGTCCTTTTTTTTCAAGTAACTATCTTATCTCTGAACCCATCTCGAATCATCCTTTCATCCAAGGTATCTTTTGCTGCAACTTTGCATCTTCTCCCATTTCTGCTGTTTAAATTCGACTTGCCCCTCTTATCAAGGCTGCACCAGTTCAAGTCTATTTGAAGGAGTTCACAATACTTTGTGCTTCTGCAACCTATGTGTTACTGGAGAGAAAAAGTTAAGAGACATCCCCTTCACTGCTATTTCTAATATTGCCCTGGTTTTCATTTCTATCTATCTCAATATGAAAGGGCGGCACAATAACACAGCTGGCAGAGCTGCAGCCTCACAGCGCCAGAGACCCGGTTTTGATCCTGACCTCGAGTGCTGTCTGTACGGAGTTTGCATGTTCTCCCTGTGACCGTGTGGGGTTCCTACGGGTGTTCCAGTTTCCTCCCACATCCCAAAGAAGTGCAAGTTTGTAGGTTAATTGGCTTCTGTAAATTGTCCCTAGTGTGTGGAGAGTGGATGGGAAAGTGGGGATGACATAGAACTAGTATATGGGGTGATTGCTGGTCAGCTTTTTAACATTATCCTGCTTCCATGCTCTATCTCTAATCTAAACTAATCTGCAGTCAGACATTCCTGTTTCGATGCCTAACATAGGCATCTGATTGTCTATCAGATAATCTGATTTGAGTTTCATTCACTTTCCACTCAATCGAATGATAATTACTTCTACACGGTTCCTCGTTTTCTCTCCCTCTTCTAGCCTTTAGAGATCCAGGCCCTTCGGCCCACCGAGTCCGTGCCAACCAGCACCCACCCATACACTAGCTCTGGAGAGAAATTTTACAGAAGCCAATTAACCTACAAATCTGCAAGTCTTTGGAATGTGGGAGGAAACCGGAGCACCCAAAGAAAACCCATGTGGTCACGGGGAGAACGTATAAACGCTGTACAGACAGCACCTGTAGTCAGGATCGAACCTAGATCTACCACGCTGTTCATAAATTCATAAGTTATAGAAGCAGAATGTTATGCCATTCGGCCCTTCAAGTCTATTCCGCCATTCAATAACGGCTGATCTATCTTTCCCTCTGAACCCTATTCTACTGCCTCCTCACATCCGCACTAACCTGCTGCATGGCAGCAACTCTACCACTGCGCAATTACCGGGTGGCGCCAGCAATGGCTGCCTCGCCAACAGTCTGTCCTTTCTTCTGTTTTTGTTATTTTAAGCACGTGTTAAAGAGTATGTTTTAGTGTTCATTGGTTTGTTTTATGTTAGGGGTTGGGGGGGCTGGGGGAAACTTTTTTCCATCTCTTACATCGACGGAGATGCAATTATTTTCCGTATTGTATCTCCGTCCCCACTGTGGCCTAACATTGTGGAGTGGCGCGGCCTTTCCTGGAGACCGACCCGACGCTTCAACCTCGGGCGTGGCGCGGACTTACCATCGTGGAGCTTGCGATCCTTTTGCCGGGGATCGACTGTGGAGAGCTCCAACCGCGGGCCTGTGGACTTTAACATCGTGGCGCCTGCGGGCCCTGGTTAGAGACCGATTCGGGAGCTCCAAGCCGCGGAGAGTTTCAACCGTCCCGACACGGGAATTTCGATCACCCCGACGCGAGGGCTTCGGATCGCCGGCTGAGGGTGCTTTGATCTCCCTGACTGCGGATGGTTCGACAGTCCCGACCGCGGGAGAATAAAGAGGGAGAAGATTGGACTTTATTACCTTCCATCACAGTGAGGAATGTGGGGAGTGACTGTGGTGGATGTTTATGCTAACTTTTATTTTATGTGGCTGTGTGTCTTGTTGCTTTTCACTTAGTATGGCTGTATGGTAACTCAAATTTCACTGTACCTTAATTGGTACATGTGACAATAAACTGACCTTGAAAACTTGTATGGCAGCAACTCTACCGCTGCGCAATTATGCCACCCGCCTATGTTGCAATCAAGCAAATGTTTTTCGATTTTCTTTAGTTACTTTAACTTAATATTTTGCAGTTACAATAACATGAAAAGTAATTGGAAATCCAGTATTTTAGATGCCTTGTTTTGTTGTTATTTACTGCTCATTGGACGTTTTGAGCTGGAATATACGATGGCACCTCACACCTATTGCATGTTATGTGTGTTCCAAATAATTCATTCAACCCAGCGGAAAAAAAGGGTCACTGATGTGTATGAAGCAAATCCGTTTATAAATCAGAATTTTTTGAAAAAGCTCAAGTTAACTTTTGTAAAAACGTGTGACAATTCTCTTGTAGCTTTATGGAAGTATCGACCAATTTTTAGGAGTGGTTTTATCCAGTTGATTAGCTTTGTCAGCTCAAGTCAGGGTTTATAATTTGATTTGGAATGCAGAAGTAGGTTTAGTAAAAGCCAACTATACTTTGACGCGTATTTTTATTTTCCAGTCTGAACAGTTTTGCATAATCATTCGTATGTTCCTATTTTCCATTAAGAATATTGTTGCAGACTAATTTATTTCACATGTTTGTTTTGCTTCCTGAATCTGCATTTCCATTTCCCGACTCTTATTGAAGTAGCTTTGCAAACACAATTATGTCTCAAAAACCAGTACTTACTGAACTGCCATCACAGACTATTCTATTAAAACCTGGGGCTCTGGTTTAATTTACTCAAACATTCTTAAATGTTTTAAATTTTGATGGCATTATAAAATATGCGGTGGAATTTTTCATTTTTTTTGTTATTAAAGAATATCCAGGGCAATTCTAATGCTTAGTCCTTCAGCTTTCCTTTGACATCCCATGTTATTTTTTTATTCACATTTTTTTTGTCACACTCTCCAGGGTACATCCGCTTGTGTGCTTATTTCAGTGTGCACCGAGTGAGTAGATTTAGAATGTACAAATTCCTGTTCTGTACTGCTGCCTTTTACGGCCAACTTCCCTTCTATTCATTGATGCAGCGCGTACAAAATTCCTCATTTACACAAACTGTAGAGAGTCATAGTCATACAATGTGGAAACAGGCCCTTCAGCCCAACTTGCCTACACTGACCAACATGTCCCATCTACACTAGTCCCACCTGCCTAAGTTTGTCCCATATCTCTGTAAACCTGTCCTATCCATGTACCTGTCTAAATGTTTCTTAAACGTTGCGATACTACCTGCCTCAACTACATCCCCTGGTGGGCTCGTTCCATACACCCACCATCGTTTGGGTGAAAAATCTGCCCCTCAGCGTCCTAAATCTTTCCCTTCACCTTAAAACTATGTCCTCTGGTTCCCAATTTTCCCCCTACTTTGGGTTAGAGATTGTGTGTTTCCCAATCTATTCCTCACATTATTGTGTACACCTCTATAAGATCACCCATTATTCTCCGGCGCTCCAAGGAATACAATCCCAGCCGGCCTAAACCTGATGAATAAAGTCTCTCCGGAGAGCTAATAATGAGAAAAACTCATTTTATTTGGTCATTTTCAAATAAACTGTTTGGGTAGAATGTAGAAACAAGAAAAAGCAGATGCTGATTTATTGCCAAAGATAGACACAAAGCGCTGGAGTAACTCAGCGGGTCAGGCAGCTTCTCTGGAAAAAAAGGATGGGTGACATTTCAGGTCGGGACCATTCTTCAGGTAGAAGATTGGTAGAGTCTGTAAATGTGGGCAAATGGGACTAGTTTAGATGAGGCATCTTGGTCGGCATGTACGAGTGGGGATGAAGGTCCTGTTTCCATACTGTATGACTATCATATTTCTGACTTTTTGCCATTATGGATTGATGGAAAGATACAGTGGAAAAGGGGCCCTTCAGCCCCACCCAGTCCACGCCGGCCATCGATCACCCGTTCTCACTAGATTTCTTTGGGTTCTCCGGTTTCCTCCCACACCAAAAAGTCATACAGGATTGTCAGTTGATTGGCTTGGTAAAATTGTAAATTGTTCCTAGTGCATGTGGGATAGCATTAGTGTGCGGGGATCGCAGGTCGGCGCGGACTTGGTGGGCCGAAGGGCCTATTTCCGTGCTGTACATATGAAGTAAATGGATGGGGTTTGGGTATATTAGAGAGGAGATGGGGGTCAAAATCACAGATGAACTGGAATACTCTGTTGGGAGAACGATGGTCGACAGCTTGCGTTAAGAATACAGTGGGTGATGGAAATGGAAGATAATTTCACGCCAAATGCCACAATCGTGTAGCAGCTGCAATTGTGTTTGCTTCCGAAATTCATTTCCATGGATTTCTGGTGGAAATGAATTTTGGAAACCAAATACACACAAAGTCACTGCGATTATAGTTGCCCAGAACAGATTTCTGTCCCATAATGACTTTGGTTTTCCAGTGTTTAATTTATATTGCCAAATTTATTTAATTCAGTTCCACAACTTATGAGCTCTTATAATCTGGTCTCGTAACTACTTGCCCAGATGGTCGGGATGATGGTGCCAGCGATCTGTAGTTGCATCCTAAAATTATGTTGTAGCTTCTTAATGGTCATCGTTTTCACAGTAAGACTAGTGTGGACTGGTGAGTATGTGCACAGGTGCCTAAGTAGTGGAAGATGATGTACACACTAGTATAGACACTAGTGTAGACACTAGTGTATATGTGGTGTAGATTAGTGTAGGCCAGGGGTCAGCAACCTACGGCCCCTGGGCCGAATGCGTCGTGTACACGTGCTAGATGTGGCCTGCCATCCGCTCACAGACATGCGTTCTGGCCCCTATGCAGAACAAGGTTTCCGACCCCTGGTGTAGACATTAATGTAAATGCTAGTGTAGACACTAGTGTGAATGTTAGTGTAAACATCAGTTTAGATATTAGTTAGACATTAGTGTAAATGCTAGTGTAGACACTGGTGTGAATGTTAGTGTAAACATCAGTTTAGATATTAGTTAGACATTAGTGTAAATGCTAGTGTAGACACTAGTGTGGATTTTAGTGTAAACATCCGTGTAGACAATAGTGTGAATGTTAGTGTAGATAATAGTGTGAATGTTAGTGTAGATAATAGTGTGAACGTTAGTGTAAACATCAATATAAATGCCAGTGTAGACAATAGTGTGGACGTTAGGTGTAAATATCTGTGTAGGCATTAGTGTAAACTATTGCGTGGACACTAATGTAGACACTAGTGTGGACATTGTAGATATTAGTGTAAACAATAATGTAGACACGTAGATATTAACGCACACTAGTGTAGACATGGGACCGGGAGTGTGTAGACTGCTGCCTAACACGTAGTCATTAGACCTGCTCTTTCACCTTCTTAAATCGCGTCACCTGTAAATTAGTTTTATTTCCAATTCTGCTAATCTGGCCTGGATTGGGGCTTTAAAAACCAGAGACTGTGGGGCTGGCGAATCGCTGGCATTGGGTCAGCAGAGAGATCGGGGAAAGTGTCAAAAGTCAAGTGGAAATCCAGGACAATTAATTTTTGAAAAAGATGAGTTGTGATTTTTTTATCAGGATGCACAGGGAACAGAGAGGCAAGGGTATCGGAAGTGAAAAGACATGCATGCCCAACACCACATTCACAAGAGCGGCAAAGCTACACTTATGTTGCATGTACGTGGCATCCAGTAAATAACATGATCCTGCCCTGCATTAGGAATATTTATAACCTCCGAGATCAAACAATTTCGATCACGGATCAGCACAGGAACAGAGGATATTATTTTCACTTTACATCATGTTCGACACAGACATTGGCCCACAATAAACATGCTGAACATGATGCCAAGTTAATCTAATCTCCTCTGCCTGCCTGCATATGATCCATATCCCTCTATTCCCTGCATCTCCATGTGTTTGTCTAAAATGCTCTCAATGCCAGGTAATTCATTGGCTTCGGTAATAATTATAAATTGTCAGTGTGCAGGGATCGCTGGTTGGTGCAGACTCGATGGGCTGAAGGGCCTGTTTCTGCACTGCATCTCTAAACTAAACTAAACTAAATGTCATTGCTGGACTATCTTGATAGCTGACACTATGGAGCTACATACAGAATAATGGAAGGCATAGATAGAGTGGGTGTGGAAAGGATGTTTCCACTGGTGGGAGAGTCTAGGACCAGAGGTCATGGGCTCAGAATTAAAGGGCACTCTTTTAGAAAGGTGGTGAGGAGGAACATCTTTAATCTGTGGAACTCATTGCCACAGAGGGCTGTGGAGGCCAAGTTTGTGGATATTTTTACGGCAGAGATAGACAAATTCTTGATAGAACGGGTGTCAAGAGTTATGGGAGAAGGCAGGAAAAATGGGATTAGGAGGCAGAGATCAGCCATGATTGAATGGCAGAGAGGACGATGGGCAAAATGACATAATTCTACCTCCAACAACTTGTGAATTTGTGAGATGTTAAAGTAACCTTTGCCTCTGCACAGTAAGAAGAGGAGATGTGCTTGCAGCCTGGAGTGGTATCCGTCCGCTGGTATCTGATCCCAACTCGAAGGACACCCAGTCAATCTCCCGCAACCATGTTGTAACAGTATCGGACAGCGGACTAGTGACAATTGCAGGTATGTGATTTGTCAGTAAATATAGTCTGTTTGAATCCGCTTCATTACTGAACTGCACAGTTAATTACTTCATAGCCAATTGATCTTTTTTTTTAATTCATTTTTATTTTATTTGAGTTTGTTCTGTCTATTTATTGCATTTAAATAAACTTTTCATTTCTCTTGTGTAGAAAGGAACTGCAGATGCTGGTATATACCAAAGATAGACACAAAGTGTTGTGTAACTCAGTGAGTCAGGCAACATCTCTGGAGAAAAAGGATGGGTGACGTTTTTGGGTCCCATCCTTTTTTCTCCAGAGATGCTGCCTGACCCGCTGAGTTACACCAACACTTTGTACCTATTGTCTCATTTGTCTTATTTTTTAGACTGAGTATATTGAAAGCCTCAGACAAAAGGAATGGTCTTCATAATCCAGGAGAAATGCAAAATGCTTTTTGTATGAAGTAATTATTTCTTCAGAGTTATTATTTCTTCATATTTCTTCTTTTGATCTGTGAAGATCTGATGTAAAATGCAATTCTTAAAAAGTAAAATTGAAGAAAAATGTTGAACAATAAATGGCGAGGTGGTGTAGAGACCAGAGACGCGAGTTCAATCCTGGCTATGGGTGCTGTCTGTACGGTGTTTGTAGGTTCTCCCCGTCGTCGGCATGGGTTTTCTCCGGGTGCTCCGATTACCTCCTGCATCCCAAAGACGTGCAGGTTTGTAAGTTAACTGTTCCTGCGTCTGGTGGTGCTGATGGCTGAGTCTAGTGGTGCGCGCTATCAAGCTTCTGTACCGTCTGCCGGACAGGAGCGTGGAGAGGAAAGAATGGCTAGGGTGGGACAAGTTCTTGGTTCTCTTGGCTTGTATTTTAGTTTCGTTTCGTTTATTCTCACGTGTACCGAGGTACAGTGAAAAGATTTTTGGGAGCGTACTATCCAGTCAGCGGAAAGACTATTACAATCAAGCCATCCACGGGGTACAGATAAGGATTAATGGAGTAATGTTTAATGAGAGGGTCTCAAATGAGGTAGATGGTAGGTCAGGACGGCCCTCTAGTTGGTGAGAGGACGGTTGTTGCCTGATATCCAATGGGGATGTACTGCATGGTGGCAAAAGGCTCCTGTGATGCGACTTGTGTGGGGCCGAGGAGAACGACGAGGGACTCGGCATGGGGGTAGCCTCCGAGACCTATACGATATGAAACGATAGACATTACAGCGAATGCAGCGCCGGAGACCCGGTTCGATCCTGACTACGGGTGCTGTCTGTACGGAGTTTGTACGTTCTCCCCGTGACCTGCGTGGGTTTGCTCCGAGATCTTCGGTTTCCTCCCACACTCCAAAGACGTACAGGTATGTAGGTTAATTGGCTTGGTAAATGTAAAAATTGTCCCTAGTGGATGTAGGATAACGTAAATGTGCGGGGGAACACTGGTCGGCATGGACCCGGTGGGCTGAAAGGGCCTGTTTCCGCGCTGTATATCTGATCTAAACTAAACTAAACTTTATTTATCCCAGGAGGGAAATTGATCTGCCAACACTCATAAAACACAAGACACATGAAAATTAAAGTGACGAGTGGAAAGGACTGGGGTTTGTGTAAAGATTGGAGAGGTGGGGGGGGGGGGGTGGGAGTCAGTCTCAGTCTACCCCACGACAGAAGGCAGCTTGATAGCCACAGGGAAGAAGGATCTCCTGTGGCGTTCTGTACAGCATCTTGGTGGAACCAGTCTGTTGCTGAAGGTACTCCTCAGGTGACCATTTGTGTCAACGAAGAGGAACCCGTTGAGGAGGGGCCACCTGTGGCCATGTGTGGTGGCAGGCCTGGCTCACTACTGTGAGGAAATAAGCCCGTACTAAGAACTTTTGAAATCTTTGTCAGCGCCAGCAACAAGGCGACACTTTGTGTACTGCCTAGGAGAAGTCTGCATGATTTACCCGGTTTGTATGCAAAGACAAATAATTTGACCGTACCTAGGTACATATGACAATAAAGTATCATTGATGTATAGGAAGGAACTGCAGATGCTGGAGTAATGCCTGTCCTGCTGAGTTACTCCAGCATTTTGTGTCTCTCTTCAAAGTATCATTGATAACAGCTGGGAAGAAACTGTCCCTGAATCTGGAGGTGTGCGTTTTCACACTTTTGTACCTCTTACCTAATGGGGGATGGGCGAAGATTGAGTGACCGGTGGTGAGACTGGTCCTCGGTTATGTTGAATCAATGAATGGATGAATAAGTTTATTGGCCAAGTATTCACATACAAGGAATTTGCCTTTGGTGCTCCGCCCGCAAGTGACAACATGACATACAGTGACAGTTAGGAATGACACATAAAACAATAAACATTAATAATAAAACATTATTGATTAAACATGTGAATTAAATAAAATATCCGAGCAAAAGGAGGCTACAGATTCTTGGTTATTGAGTAGAGCTACTGCACATGGAAAAAAGCTGTTATTATGTCTGGCTGTGGCAGCTTTGACAGTCTGGAGTCGCCTTCCAGAGGGGAAGTGATTCAAAGAGTTTGTGGCCAGGGTGAGAGGGGTCAGAGATGATCTTACCCGCTCGCTTCCTGGCCCTTGCAGTGTACAGTTCGTCAATGGAGGGAAGGTTGCAGCCAATAACCTTCTCGGCTGATCGGACGATTCGCTGCAGCCTCCAGGTGTTGTGCTTGGTGGCTGGTCCAAACCAGACCATGATGGAGAAGGTGAGGACAGATTCAACGATGGCCGTATAGAATTGGACCATCATTGCCTTTGGCGGGGGAGGGGTGTTGGGGCGGGGAGGTTGTGGGGGAGGGGTGTGTGGGCGGGGGGTGTGTGTGGGCGGGGGGTTGTGTGGGCAGGGGGTTGTGGGCGGGGGGTTTGTGGGGGGAGGGGTGTGTGTGGGCGGGGGGGTTGTGGGGGGAGGGGTGTGTGTGGGGCGGGCGGGGGGGTTGTGGGGAGGGGGTGTGTGGGCGGGGGAGGGTTGTGGGGGAAGGAGGGTGTGCGGGAAGGGAGGGAGGGGGGAGAGATCTTGGAGAAAAAGAAGAGGGAAGAGCCATGAGAAGGGGGCATCACGGGGAGGGGGGCAGGAGCCAGCGAGCGGGAGGGGCTGGAACTGGCGGTGCGATGGGGACTCACAGCGGGGGCTCGTCGCTGGTCGTTCTCCGCCGCGATCAGAGTCTCCGCTTTCCGTTTGGCGACATCGGTGACATCTTCGACTCCGCGCCGGTTTGGGCTGGGCTGGGCCGCTTCCGGTCCCTCCGGAAATTGGGTCCGGTTCCAGACCTCCACCGGCCATCCAGAGCGTCCCTCAGCTCCAGTACAGATGCGATGGCGCAGGAAGGGTTAGACCGTCCCGCGGAGTGACAGGAGAAGAGAGTAATCCACACGGCGCTGACTGGCAGAAAGAGGAGATCGATCTGCGCACGCGCGGTTTTTTAAAGATTTTTAAACCTTGCTAACTTTTACATTGTGCCACCAATCGGAACGAACATTGGTGCACTCGGAGCACAGGAAAACGGTGAGTGAGCGCTATCGCCACCCGTTTTTGCGCAAATAGAAAAACCGTGCAAACTGGAAGATAACAAGATCAGAGTACGTATAGATGATGGAGAAGTGATGTTGTGCAGCACGGAGGGGGTGGGTAATGGACGTGGCCGCAATCTTTTGCAGTCAGGCTGTAATTGGGTGTTAAGTGGTGATTATAGAGGGGTGGGTGGGAAAGGTCTTTTCGGACTGGTGTCTTGCTTTATTAGGTGTGAAGTGGTGATTGGGGAGGAGTGGGTGTAGAAGGGTCCAGTCTTTACAGACTGGGGTCAGGCTGTGAGTGGGTATGGGTGGGAAGGGTCCAGTCTTTTCGGACTGGAGTCTTGCTTTATTAGGTGTGAAGTGGTGATTGGGGAGGAATTGGTGTAGAAGGATCCAGTCTTTGCAGACTGGGGTCTGGCTATGTTGGTTGGGGAGGGGAGGGAGGGGGTACCAGGGTTACATTTCTGCTTGTCAAACCTGCAGTAGAAGGTTAAGCTTGGTGGCGTTTGTTGCTGCAATGCGACTGCATTAACCTGTACCGTGTATCTTGCAGGTGGCAAATGGACCACGTACCGTGTGATGGCAGAGGATGCAATCGACAATGCTATCAAGACCTGTAACCTTACGGCAAAAAATCCAATGTAAGACCATTGGGCTTCTACTGGGATGGTACCCGTAATTGGTCTCCCACTCTGCACATCAGACTGGTGCAGTACTACGGTCTGAGCACAGAGGTAAGCGATCCCCAACTTCCACCTTCCAATCATCCAGTCACCAAGCCCCCTGCCACTTTTGCGGGCTGGAAGAGTCTGTGTACCACGTGTACATGGAGTGCGTGAGGCTGCAGCCACTGTTTGAATACCTAAAGGGGATGCTCCTTGCCTTCTGGCTGCATTTTTCACCCACCATCCTCATCTTTGGACACCCTGTGCGTAGGGGGAGAGGGTAGGGCTGAAGATGTCCTGGGTTGGGTTGCTCCTGGGCCTGGCCAAGCTGGCCATCCGCGAGTCAAGGCGCCAGGCGGTGGAGGGCTCTACCCGAGCCGGCTGCCTGCCCCTTTCCGGGGATACGTCCGTGCCCGGGTGCGGTTAGAAAGGGAATACGCCCTGTCCACAGGCACCCTGAGGGAGTTCCAGGACCGCTGGGCTCCGCAGGGTGTTTGAATGTATCCTCAATAAGGATTGAATCATAGTTGTATTGTAGTTTATTATGGATATATGTTTGTATTGTATTATGGTGGTGGGTTCTGGCTTGTTTATTGTAGTGTAATTATTATTTTTTAATAATTGAATACAATTTTTTGATTAAAAAAATAAAAAAATAAAAAATCATCCAGTCACCACACACTCCACTGAAGAACGTGAAAAAACACAACCATTTATAAAAGAAAAACAGACACAAGGAACTGCAGATAATGAAATCAATAGACAATACTGTAGTTGCAAGAGTAGGCCATTTGCCCCTTCGAGCCAGCACCGCCATTTAATTGTGATCATGGCTGATCATCCACATTCAGTACCCTGTTCCTGCCTCCTCGCCCATATCCCTGACTCCGCTATCTTTAAAGAGCTCTATCTAGTTCTCTCTTGAAAAGCATCCAGAGAATTGGCCTCTACGGCTTCTGAGGGAGACAATTCCACAGATTCACAACTCCCAAATAAAAAATTATGGGGATTGGGGTAATATATTAGCATGGGTAGAGGATTGGCTAACAAATAGGAAGCAGAGAGTGGGATAAATGGTTCATACTCGGGATGGCAACCGGTAACTAGCGGGGTTCCGCAAGGGTTCGGTGCTGGACCCCAGTTGTTCACAATTTATATAATGATTTGGAGGAGGGAACCAAGTGTAATATATCAAAATTTGCGGACGATACAAAAATGGGAGGAAAAAGTAGGGGGTGGAGGAGGATAGGAAGAGTCTGCAAAAGGATATAGATAAGCTAGGTGAGTGGGCAACAACTTGGCAGATGAAATTTAATACTAATAAATGTGAAGTCATTCACTTTGGGAAAAAAAAATGATAGGGCAAGTTATTTTCTAAATGAGGTGGAGCTGCGTTGTAATGCAACGTAAAGGGATCTAGGGGTAGTAGTACATGAATCACTAAAAGTTAGTATGCAGGTGCAGCAAGCAATCAGGAAGGCCAATGGAGTTTTGGCCTTTATTGCTAGGGGAATTGAGTATAAAAACATGGAGGTCTTGCTGCAGCTGTACACAGTATTAGTGAGACCACATTTGGAATACTGGTGTACAGTTCTGGGGTCCATACTTAAGAAAGGATGTACTGGCCCTGGAGGCAGTGCAGCGAAGGTTTACAAGATTAATTCCTGCAATGAGGGGATTGACATATGAGGAAAGGTTAAGTAGGCTGGAACTCTACTCTTTGGAGTTTAGAAGAATGAGAGGCGATCTCATTGAAACATATAAGATCGTGAGGGGCCTTGATCGGGTGGATGCACCGAGGATGTTCCCAATGATCGGGGAAACTAGAACTAGGGGACATAGTTGTAGAAATAAGAGGGGGCTCTTTTAAAACTGAGATGAGGAAGAACTTCTTCACCCAGAGGGTGGTTAATTTATGGAATTCACTGCCCCAGGGAGCAGTGGAAGCAGAAACATTAAATATATTTAAATCTAAAATAGATGTTTTTTTAGCTGCCAAGGGATAAGGGGCTACGGGGAGAGGCAGGGATATGACCTAGGTATGGTTAGTATAGTAAGACCTGAGTGATCTCCTGGACAAGTGTCGATCGCCTGGATTGGGGTCGGAGAGGAATTTCCCGGATTTTTTTCCCGAATTGGACCTGGGTTTTTATCCGGTTTTTTGCCTCCCCAGGAGATCACGCGGTTCTTGGGGGTGGAGAGGGGTGATAGCGATATAAAGGGGAGGGTAGTGTCTTGTGTTCTGTGTCTTGTGTCTACTGTTTGTGGGTAAGGGTGTCTGTTTAGTGTTCAGCCATGAGCGAATGGCGGTGCGGGCTCGATGGGCCTGGTGGTCTACTCTCGCACCTACTTTCTTATGTTTCTATGTTTCCTGGGTGAAAACATTTTTCCTCATCTCCGTTCTAAATGGCCTACCGCTTATTCTTAAACGGTGGTCCCTGGTTCTGGACTCCCCCAACTTCAGGGACATGTTTCCTGCCTCTAGCATGTCCAATCCCTTAATAAACTTATATGTTTCAAATAAGATCCCCTCTCATCGTAAATTCCAGAATATACAAGCCCAGCCGCTCCATTCTATCAACATATGACAGTCCTGCCATCCTGGGAATTAATCTTGTGAACTACGCTGCACTCCTTCAATAGCAAGAATGTCCTTTCTCAAATTTGGAGATCAAAACTGCACACAATACTCCAGGTGTGGTCTCACTAGGGCCCTGTACAACTGCAGAAGGACCTCTTTGCTCCTATGCTCAATTCCTCTTGTTATGAAGGCCAACATGCCATTAGCTTTCTTAACTGCCTGCTGTACCTGCATGCTTACTTTCAGTGACTGATGAACAAGGACCCCCAGATCTCGTTGTACTTCCCCTTTTCCCAATTTGACACCATTCAGATAATAATCTGCCTTCCTGTTTTTGCCACTATAAAGTGAAAAAACTTCACATTTATCCACATATTTAAACTGCATCTGCCATGCATCTGGCCGCTCACC
>JAXLNO010001542.1:23633-48521 GCA_038087875.1 Malacoraja senta
GAGTGTGTGGTGACTGGATGATTTTTTATTTTTTTATTTTTTAATCAAAAAATGTATTCAATTATTAAAAAATAATAATTACACTACAATAAAACAAGCCAGAACCCACCACCATAATACAATACAAACATATATCCATAATAAACTACAATACAACTATGATTCAATCCTTATTGAGGATACATTCAACACCCTGCGGAGCCCAGCGGTCCCCGGAACTCCCTCAGGGTGCCTGTGGACAGGGCGTATTCCCTTTCTAACCGCACCCGGGCACGGACGTATCCCCGGAAAGGGGCAGGCAGCCGGCTCGGGTAGAGCCCTCCACCGCCTGGCGCCTTGACTCGCGGATGGCAGCTTGGCCAGGCCCAGGAGCAACCCAACCAGGACATCTTCAGCCCTACCCTCTCCCCTACGCACAGGGTGTCCAAAGATGAGGATGGTGGGTGAAAAATGCAGCCAGAAGGCAAGGAGCATCCCCTTTAGGTATTCAAACAGTGGCTGCAGCCTCACGCACTCCATGTACACGTGGTACACAGACTCTTCCAGCCCGCAAAAGTGGCAGGGGGCTTGGTGACTGGATGATTGGAAGGTGGAAGTTGGGGATCGCTTACCTCTGTGCTCAGACCGTAGTACTGCACCAGTCTGATGTGCAGAGTGGGAGACCAATTACGGGTACCATCCCAGTAGAAGCCCAATGGTCTTGCATGGATTTTTTGCCGTCAGGTTACAGGTCTTGATAGCATTGTCGATTGCATCCTCTGCCATCACACGGTACGTGGTCCATTTGCCACCTGCAAGATACACGGTACAGGTTAATGCAGTCGCATTGCAGCAACAAACGCCACCAAGCTTAACCTTCTACTGCAGGTTTGACAAGCAGAAAATGTAACCCTGGTACCCCCTCCTCCCCTCCCCAACCAACATAGCCAGACCCCAGTCTGCAAAGACTGGATCCTTCTACACCAATTCCTCCCCAATCACCACTTCACACCTAATAAAGCAAGACTCCAGTCCGAAAAGACTGGACCCTTTCCCACCCCATACCCACTCACAGCCTGACCCCAGTCTGTAAAGACTGGACCCTTCTACACCCACTCCTCCCCAATCACCACTTCACACCTAATAAAGCAAGACACCAGTCCGAAAAGACCTTTCCCACCCACCCCTCTATAATCACCACTTAACACCCAATTACAGCCTGACTGCAAAAGATTGCGGCCACGTCCATTACCCACCCCCTCCGTGCTGCACAACATCATCTATACGTACTCTGATCTTGTTATCTTCCAGTTTGCACGTTTTTTCTATTTGCGCAAAAACGGGTGGCGATAGCGCTCACTCACCGTTTTCCTGTGCTCCGAGTGCACCAATTTTCGTTCCGATTGGTGGCACAATGTAAAAGTTAGCAAGGTTTTAAAAATCTTAAAAACCGCGCGTGCGCAGATCGATCTCCTCTTCTGCCAGTCAGCGCCGTGTGGATTACTCTCTTCTCCTGTCACTCCGCGGGACGGTCTAACCCTTCCTGCGCCATCGCATCTGTACTGGAGCTGAGGGATGCTCTGGATGGCCGGCGGAGGTCTGGAACCGGACCCAATTTTCGGAGGGACCGGGAAGCGGCCCAGCCCAGCCCAAAGCGGCGCGGAGTCGAAGATGTCACCGATGTCGCCAAACGGAAAGCGGAGACTTTGATTGCGGCGGAGAACGACCAGCGACGAGCCCCCGCTGTGAGTCCCCATCGCACCGCCAGTTCCAGCCCCTCCCGCTCGCTGGCTCCTGCCCCCCTCCCCGTGATGCCCCCTTCTCATGGCTCTTCTCATGGCTCTTCCCTCTTCTTTTCTCCAAGATCTCTCCCCCCTCCCTCCCTTCCCGCACACTGTCACTGTATGTCATGTTGTCACTTGCGGGCGGAGCACCAAGGCAAATTCCTTGTATGTGAATACTTGGCCAATAAACGTATTCATCCATTCATTCATTCAACATAACCGAGGACCAGTCTCACCACCGGTCACTCAATCTTCGCCCCTCCCCCATTAGGTAAGAGGTACAAAAGTGTGAAAACGCACACCTCCAGATTCAGGGACAGTTTCTTCCCAGCTGTTATCAATGATACTTTGAAGAGAGACACAAAATGCTGGAGTAACTCAGCAGGACAGGCATTACTCCAGCATCTGCAGTTCCTTTCTATACATAAATGATACTTTATTGTCATATGTACCTAGGTACGGTCAAATTATTTGTCTTTGCATACAACCGGGTAAAATCATGCAGACTTCTCCTAGGCAGTACACAAAGAGTCGCCTTGTTGCTGGCGCTGACAAAGATTCAAAAGTTCTTAGTACGGCTTATTTCCTCACAGTAGTGAGCCAGGCCTGCCACCGCACATGGCCACAGGTGGCCCCTCCTCAACGGGTTCCTCTTCGTTGACACAAATGGTCAACCTGAGGAGTACCTTCAGCAACAGACTGGTTCCACCAAGATGCTGTACAGAACGCCACAGGAGATCCTTCTTCCCTGTGGCTATCAAGCTGCCTTCTGTCGTGGGGTAGACTGAGACTGACTCCCACCCCCCCCCCCCACCCCCACCTCTCCAATCTTTACACATCCCCAGTCCTTTCCACTCGTCACTTTAATTTTCATGTGTCTTGTGTTTTATGAGTGTTGGCAGATCAATTTCCCTCCTGGGATAAATAAAGTTTAGTTTAGTTTAGATCAGATATACAGCGCGGAAACAGGCCCTTTCAGCCCACCGGGTCCGTGCCGACCAGCGTTCCCCCGCACATTTACGCTATCCTACATCCACTAGGGACAATTTTTACATTTACCAAGCCAATTAACCTACATACCTGTACGTCTTTGGAGTGTGGGAGGAAACCGAAGATCTCGGAGCAAACCCACGCAGGTCACGGGGAGAACGTACAAACTCCGTACAGACAGCACCCGTAGTCAGGATCGAACCCGGGTCTCCCGGCGCTGCATTCGCTGTAAGGTCTATCATTTCATATCGTATAGGTCTCGGAGGCTACCCCCATGCCCGAGTCCCTCGTCGTTCTCCTCGGCCCCACACAAGTCGCATCACAGGAGCCTTTTGCCACCACGCAGTACATCCCCATTGGATATCAGGCAACAACCGTCCTCTCACGAACTAGAGGGCCGTCCTGACCTACCATCTACCTCATTTGAGACCCTCTCATTAAACATTACTCCATTAATCCTTATCTGTACCCTGTGGATGGCTTGGTTGTAATAGTCTTTCCGCTGACTGGATAGTACGCTCCAAAAATCTTTTCACTGTACCTCGGTACACGTGAGAATAAACGAAACAAAACTAAAATACAAGCCAAGAGAACCAAGAACTTGTCCCACCCTAGCCATTCTTTCCTCTCCACGCTCCTGTCCGGCAGACGGTACAGAAGCTTGATAGCGCGCACCACTAGACTCAGCCATCAGCACCACCAGACGCAGGAACAGTTAACTTACAAACCTGCACGTCTTTGGGATGCGGGAGGTAATCGGAGCACCCGGAGAAAACCCATGCGACGACGGGGAGAACCTACAAACACCGTACAGACAGCACCCATAGCCAGGATTGAACTCGCGTCTCTGGTCTCTACACCACCTCGCCATTTATTGTTCAACATTTTTCTTCAATTTTACTTTTTAAGAATTGCATTTTACATCAGATCTTCACAGATCAAAAGAAGAAATATGAAGAAATAATAACTCTGAAGAAATAATTACTTCATACAAAAAGCATTTTGCATTTCTCCTGGATTATGAAGACCATTCCTTTTGTCTGAGGCTTTCGGTATACTCAGTCTAAAAAATAAGACAAATGAAACAATAGGTACAAAGTGTTGGTGTAACTCAGCGGGTCAGGCAGCATCTCTGGAGAAAAAGGATGGGACCCAAAACGTCACCCATCCTTTTTCTCCAGAGATGTTGCCTGACTCACTGAGTTACACCAACACTTTGTGTCTATCTTTGGTATATACCAGCATCTGCAGTTCCTTTCTACACAAGAGAAATGAAAAGTGTATTTAAATGCAATAAATAGACAGAACAAACTCAAATAAAATAAAAATGAATTAAAAAAAAAAGATCAATTGGCTATGAAGTAATTAACTGTGCAGTTCAGTAATGAAAGTGGATTCAAACAGACTATATTTACTGACAAATCACATACCTGCAATTGTCACTAGTCCGCTGTCCGATACTGTTACAACATGGTTGCGGGAGATTGACTGGGTGTCCTTCGAGTTGGGATCAGATACCAGCGGACGGATACCACTCCAGGCTGCAAGCACATCTCCTCTTCTTACTGTGCAGAGCAAAGGTTACTTTAACATCTCACAAATTCACAAGTTGTTGGAGTAGAATTATGTCATTTTGCCCATCGAGTCCTCTCCGCCATTCAATCATGGCTGATCTCTGCCTCCTAATCCCATTTTTCCTGCCTTCTCCCCATAACTCTTGACACCCGTTCTAATCAAGAATTTGTCTATCTCTGCCGTAAAAATATCCACAAACTTGGCCTCCACAGCCCTCTGTGGCAATGAGTTCCACAAATTAAAGACGTTCCTCCTCACCTCCTTTCTAAAAGAGTGCCCTTTAATTCTGAGCCCATGACCTCTGGTCCTAGACTTTCCCACCAGTGGAAACATCCTTTCCACACCCACTCTATCTATGCCTTCCATTATTCTGTATGTAGCTCCATAGTGTCAGCTATCAAGATAGTCCAGCAATGACATTTAGTTTAGTTTAGTTTAGAGATGCAGTGCAGAAACAGGCCCTTCAGCCCATCGAGTCTGCACCAACCAGCGATCCCTGCACACTGACAATTTATAATTATTACCGAAGCCAATGAATTACCTGGCATTGAGAGCATTTTAGACAAACACATGGAGATGCAGGGAATAGAGGGATATGGATCATATGCAGGCAGAGGAGATTAGATTAACTTGGCATCATGTTCAGCATGTTTATTGTGGGCCAATGTCTGTGTCGAACATGATGTAAAGTGAAAATAATATCCTCTGTTCCTGTGCTGATCCGGGATCGAAATTGTTTGATCTCGGAGGTATAAATATTCCTAATGCAGGGCAGGATCATGTTATTTACTGGATGCCACGTACATGCAACATAAGTGTAGCTTTGCCGCTCTTGTGAATGTGGTGTTGGGCATGCATGTCTTTTCACTTCCGATACCCTTGCCTCTCTGTTCCCTGTGCATCCTGATAAAAATCACAACTCATCTTTTTCAAAAATTAATTGTCCTGGATTTCCACTTGACTTTTGACACTTTCCCCGATCTCTCTGCTGACCCAATGCCAGCGATTCGCCAGCCCCACAGTCTCTGGTTTAAAGCCCCAATCCAGGCCAGATTAGCAGAATTGGAAATAAAACTAATTTACAGGTGACGCGATTTAAGAAGGTGAAAGAGCAGGTCTAATGACTCCGTGTTAGGCAGCAGTCTACACACTCCCGGTCCCATGTCTACACTAGTGTCTGCACGAGTGTCCACACTTACGTCTACACTAGTACCCGCACTAACGTATACAGTAATGTCTACACTAGTGTGCATTAATATCTACACGTGTCTACATTATTGTTTACACTAATATCTACAATGTCCACACTAGTGTCTACATTAGTGTCCACGCAATAGTTTACACTAATGCCTACACAGATATTTACACTAACGTCCACACTATTGTCTACACTGGCATTTATATTGATGTTTACACTAACGTTCACACTATTATCTACACTAACATTCACACTATTATCTACACTAACATTCACACTATTGTCTACACGGATGTTTACACTAACGTCCACACTAGTGTCTACACTAGCATTTACACTAATGTCTAACTAATATCTAAACTGATGTTTACACTAACATTCACACTAGTGTCTACACTAGCATTTACATTAATGTCTACACCAGGGGTCGGAAACCTTGTTCTGCATAGGGGCCAGAACGCATGTCTGTGAGCGGATGGCGGGCCACATCTAGCACGTGTACACGACGCATTCGGCCCAGGGGCCGTAGGTTGCTGACCCCTGGCCTACACTAATCTACACCACATATACACTAGTGTCTACACTAGTGTCTATACTAGTGTGTACATCATCTTCCACTACTTAGGCACCTGTGCACATACTCACCAGTCCACACTAGTCTTACTGTGAAAACGATGACCATTAAGAAGCTACAACATAATTTTAGGATGCAACTACAGATCGCTGGCACCATCATCCCGACCATCTGGGCAAGTAGTTACGAGACCAGATTATAAGAGCTCATAAGTTGTGGAACTGAATTAAATAAATTTGGCAATATAAATTAAACACTGGAAAACCAAAGTCATTATGGGACAGAAATCTGTTCTGGGCAACTATAATCGCAGTGACTTTGTGTGGTATTTGGTTTCCAAAATTCATTTCCACCAGAAATCCATGGAAATGAATTTCGGAAGCAAACACAATTGCAGCTGCTACACGATTGTGCATTTGGCGTGAAATTATCTTCCATTTCCATCACCCACTGTATTCTTAACGCAAGCTGTCGACCATCGTTCTCCCAACAGAGTATTCCAAGTTCATCTGTGATTTTGACCCCCATCTCCTCTCTATATACCCAAACCCCATCCATTTACTTCATATGTACAGCACGGAAATAGGCCCTTCGGCCCACCAAGTCCGCGCCGACCTGCGATCCCCGCACACTAATGCTATCCCACATGCACTAGGAACAATTTACAATTTTACCAAGCCAATCAACTGACAATCCTGTATGACTTTTTGGTGTGGGAGGAAACCGGAGAACCCAAAGAAATCTAGTGAGAACGGGTGATCGATGGCCGGCGTGGACTGGGTGGGCTGAAGGGCCTTTTTCCACTGTATCTTTCCATCAATCCATAATGGCAAAAAGTCAGAAATATGATAGTCATACAGTATGGAAACAGGCCCTTCATCCCAACTCGTACATGCCGACCAAGATGCCTCATCTAAACTAGTCCCATTTGCCCACATTTACAGACTCTACCAATCTTCTACCTGAAGAATGGTCCCGACCTGAAATGTCACCCATCCTTTTTTTCCAGAGAAGCTGCCTGACCCGCTGAGTTACTCCAGCGCTTTGTGTCTATCTTTGGCATAAATCAGCATCTGCTTTTTCTTGTTTCTACATTCTACCCAAACAGTTTATTTGAAAATGAACCAAATAAAATGAGTTTTTCTCATTATTAGCTCTCCGGAGAGACTTTATTCATCAGGTTAGGCCGGCTGGGATTGTATTCCTTGGAGCGCCGGAGAATAATGGGTGATCTTATAGAGGTGTACACAATAATGTGAGGAATAGATTGGGAAAACACACAATCTCTAACCCAAAAGTAGGGGAAATTGGGAACCAGAGGACATAGTTTTAAGGTGAAGGGGAAAGATTTAGGACGCTGAGGGGCAAATTTTTCACCCAAACGATGGTGGGTGTATGGAACGAGCCACCAGGGGATGTAGTTGAGGCAGGTAGTATCGCAACGTTTAAGAAACATTTAGACAGGTACATGGATAGGACAGGTTTACAGAGATATGGGACAAACTTAGGCAGGTGGGACTAGTGTAGATGGGACATGTTGGTCAGTGTAGGCAAGTTGGGCTGAAGGGCCTGTTTCCACATTGTATGACTATGACTCTCTACAGTTTGTGTAAATGAGGAATTTTTGTACGCGCTGTTGGCCGTAAAAGGCAGCAGTACAGAACATGAATTTGTACATTCTAAATCTACTCACTCGGTGCACACTGAAATAAGCACACAAGCAGATGTATCCTGGAGAGTGTGACAAAAAAAATGTGAATAAAAAAATAACATGGGATGTCAAAGGAAAGCTGAAGGACTGAGCATTAGAATTGCCCTGGATATTCTTTAATACAAAAAAAATGAAAAATTCCACCACATATTTTATAATGCCATCAAAATTTAAACATTTAGAATGTTTGAGTAAATTAACCAGAGCCCCAGGTTTTAATAGAATAGTCTGTGATGGCAGTTCAGTAAGTACTGGTTTTTGAGACATAATTGTGTTGCAAAGCTACTTCAATAAGAGTCGGGAAATGGAAATGCAGATTCAGAAGCAAAACAAACATGTGAAATAAATTAGTCTGCAACAATATTCTTAATGGAAAATAGAACATACGAATGATTATGCAAAACTGTTCAGACTGGAAAATAAAATACGCGTCAAAGTATAGTTGGCTTTTACTAAACCTACTTCTGCATTCCAAATCAAATTATAAACCCTGACTTGAGCTGACAAAGCTAATCAACTGGATAAAACCACTCCTAAAAATTGGTCGATACTTCCATGAAGCTACAAGAGAATTGTCATGTTTTTACAAAAGTTAACTTGAGCTTTTTCAAAAAATTCTGATTTATAAACGGATTTGCTTCATACACATCAGTGACCCTTTTTTTCCGCTGGGTTGAATGAATTATTTGGAACACACATAACATGCAATAGGTGTGAGGTGCCATCGTATATTCCAGCTCAAAACGTCCAATGAGCAGTAAATAACAACAAAACAAGGCATCTAAAATACTGGATTTCCAATTACTTTTCATGTTATTGTAACTGCAAAATATTAAGTTAAAGTAACTAAAGAAAATCGAAAAACATTTGCTTGATTGCAACATAGGCGGGTGGCATAATTGCGCAGCGGTAGAGTTGCTGCCATACAAGTTTTCAAGGTCAGTTTATTGTCACATGTACCAAACCAATGAACACTAAAACATACTCTTTAACACGTGCTTAAAATAACAAAAACAGAAGAAAGGACAGACTGTTGGCGAGGCAGCCATTGCTGGCGCCACCCGGTAATTGCGCAGTGGTAGAGTTGCTGCCATGCAGCGGGTTAGTGCGGATGTGAGGAGGCAGTAGAATAGGGTTCAGAGGGAAAGATAGATCAGCCGTTATTGAATGGCGGAATAGACTTGAAGGGCCGAATGGCATAAAATTCTGCTTCTATAACTTATGAATTTATGAACAGCGTGGTAGATCTAGGTTCGATCCTGACTACAGGTGCTGTCTGTACAGCGTTTATACGTTCTCCCCGTGACCACATGGGTTTTCTTTGGGTGCTCCGGTTTCCTCCCACATTCCAAAGACTTGCAGATTTGTAGGTTAATTGGCTTCTGTAAAATTTCTCTCCAGAGCTAGTGTATGGGTGGGTGCTGGTTGGCACGGACTCGGTGGGCTGAAGGGCCTGGATCTCTAAAGGCTAGAAGAGGGAGAGAAAACGAGGAACCGTGTGGAAGTAATTATCATTCGATTGAGTGGAAAGTGAATGAAACTCAAATCAGATTATCTGATAGACAATCAGATGCCTATGTTAGGCATCGAAACAGGAATGTCTGACTGCAGATTAGTTTAGATTAGAGATAGAGCATGGAAGCAGGATAATGTTAAAAAGCTGACCAGCAATCACCCCATATACTAGTTCTATGTCATCCCCACTTTCCCATCCACTCTCCACACACTAGGGACAATTTACAGAAGCCAATTAACCTACAAACTTGCACTTCTTTGGGATGTGGGTGGAAACTGGAACACCCGTAGGAACCCCACACGGTCACAGGGAGAACATGCAAACTCCGTACAGACAGCACTCGAGGTCAGGATCAAAACCGGGTCTCTGGCGCTGTGAGGCAGCAGCTCTGCCAGCTGTGTTATTGTGCCGCCCTTTCATATTGAGATAGATAGAAATGAAAACCAGGGCAATATTAGAAATAGCAGTGAAGGGGATGTCTCTTAACTATTTCTCTCCAGTAACACATAGGTTGCAGAAGCACAAACTATTGTGAACTCCTTCAAATAGACTTGAACTGGTGCAGCCTTGATAAGAGGGGCAAGTCGAATTTAAACAGCAGAAATGGGAGAAGATGCAAAGTTGCAGCAAAAGATACCTTGGATGAAAGGATGATTCGAGATGGGGATTCAGAGATAAGATAGTTACTTGAAAAAAAGGGACGAGTGATCAGTTTTAAACAAAACAAGGTCATCGTATCGACAAACAGCAGGATAATGTTAAAAAGCTTGTGTGAATTATAGCCTATTATCGCTCGGAAAGCAATGGGATCTAACCAAAAATCTGACAGCAGTATATTTTAAACCACAGAAGGGGCAACTAATTCTATGTTAACTAAACTACAATGTTGAATGGAAAAGATCACGCAAGAGACATTTACTAAGTTAGAGATTGGTAAGATGTGTCAGTACATTATTAGGGAAATGTACATTTACATTCATTTCATTCATAATTCAAGGATGAAGATATGAACATACTTGCAATACGTTCTCTTCCGGATAATGCAACACATCACATTACGGTGAAGTTAATTTGACGTGAAATTTTTAAAAGATATACAGTGTGGCAGACACAAACAATGCTTTGTTACGAGATAATGTGATAAGTAGATTAATTCCACATGGAATTACTTATTAGTCGGCCACATTGACACATTTGCTGCAGTAAGGTTTACGCAACGGACTCTTTCCATGCTGTATCTAAAGTCTTAAGATAATACGATACATAAATATAAAAAAAGCCAAATTCAAGTGCGAAGGGATATACAAAGTGCAAAATACAATTCCCAGATTTAGGAAAAGATTTAATAGGATCATGAGTTTAGTTTTGTTTTGTTTAGAGATACAGTGTTTAGAGAAACGGCCCTTCGGCCTAACGAGTCCGCGCCGACCAGCGATCCCCATACACTAACACTATCCTACACACACTTTAGGGACAATTCACAACTTTACCGAAGCCAATTAACCTACAAACTTGTACATCTTTGGAGTGTGGGAGGAAACCGGAACACCCAGAGAAAAGCCATGTGCTCACAGGGAGTACGTACAAACTCCATACAGATAGCACCCGTAGTCAGGATCGAACCCATGTCTCTGGCGTTGTCAGGCAGCAACTCTACCACTCTGTCATTGTGTCAGGCTGAGGGGTAACTTTTGTACACAAGTGTAAAGGACAGATCTGGATGGACAGGGGCAAATGTAGGCAGATGGGACTAGTGTAGCTGGGACATGTTGGACCGAAGGGCCTGTTTCCACGCTGTATGACTCTATGACAGTGCTGTTCCTCCAAACTAAACCAAAATGCGCTCCGATATTCCTGTTTCGAAAGCACTCATCTGATTTAAGCATCATTTGCTTTCCACTCTTGTCATCGCACGATCTGTGTGATCTGTTGATTAGATGTTTGCGTCTGAAGTCAAGGGACAACCCAAATTTCACGTTTGCCCCATTACACCACAAGATTGAGCAACAAATTCTAGCTCGTACACTCGGGAAGCAGAACGTTAACTGCAGACGTTACAGATACATTTTTAATTAAATCTATCCATATTATTCCACCTTCTATGAAGTCGTCAAACAAAAAGAGACTATAGATCATTCAACCCGCAGTTATAACGCACTGATTTATGCTTTTGCCGTCCTATTCAAAATAAGCACTGCAGAATTATATTAGAAAAACTTGGACTGCATTTCAAACACTACTGTGTTGCCATACTGGTCGATCTAGCTAAAATGAGGCATTTATCATATTATGAGAGTACTGAACTGTATTTATAAAGCATGCTACCAGAAATAGCTCCTGTCACACAATAATTAAACTGCTGGAATGTGTCCAAGTCTCTGGAAGTGGAAATAGCTGGCATAAATGGTTGCAGGATAATATGGGTCTGTCACAGATTGATATGGCTGGCATATCATATTTAAATAATATGAGCACATTTATAAATATTGTTAATGACTGGTTTAAACACTATTGACAGTGTGGAGAGGTTTATACAATGCAACACTTCTATCATTAGTAAAACACAAAGTACTGGAGTAACTCAGTGGATCAGGCAGCATCACTGGAGAAGATAACGTTAGACAATGTTTCGGGCCGAGACCCTTCTTCGATCTTCCTTCCACCACCTAAAGCATTTGCTTGTAGCTTAGTTTAGTTTAGAGATGCAATGTGGAAATATGCCATTCGACCCATCGAGATCGCACCGACCACGATCCCCTGTACACTAGTCCTATCCTAGGCAATTTACAGATGTCCATTAACCTACAAACCTGCACAGGGAGAAAGTACAAACTCCACACATAGACAGCATCCAAAGTCAGGATCAAACCCGGGATCCTGGCAATGTGAGGCAGCAGCTCTACCAGCTACACCACTGTGCCACCCTTGGTTAGCTTTAAGTAAAGATCACACATTACCCTCGACGTCAGGGCTAAGGTAGTTGCGTATTTCGTTGAGAATGAAGTTAATCTCTTCCTCGTGCGGAATGGGTTTATCTGTGACCTCCGTCGGTCTGTCAGTGGTCCCTGCGATCACCATTCCCTCCCACGGCAAGAAAAATATAACTCTGCCATCGCTTGTTGTTGGATCCAACAGACCCATTGCTTCAGGGCTTTAAGGATAAAAGCAGGGGTTATGTTCAATATACAATTTATTCCAAACCAATGATTCACTATAGTGCAACAAGACTTTCTATTTGTTTCAGTTTTTAGTTTAGTTCAGACAAACAGCGTGGAAACATCCCCTTCAGCCCACTGCGTCCGCGCCGACATTCAATCACCCGTACACTACTTCTATCCTACACATTAGGGATAATTTACAGAAGCCAATTAACCTACAAACTCACATGTCGATGGGATGCGAGAGGAAAAAATAACCTGGAGCACCTGGAGAAAACTCACACGGTCACAGAGAGAACGTACAAACACCGTACAGACAGCACTCTTAGTCAGGATCGCACCCGGGTCTCTGGTGCTGCAGGGCAGCAACTACCACCATGCCACCCATTAGAGTCATACAGCGTGGAAACAGGCTCTTTGGCCGAAGTTTAACTTGCCCACACCAACCGAGGCACCCCATGTTCACTAATCATAGCCCATCACCCATCTTCACCCCAAGATGCACCTCTCCTTCACTAGCCCGCATTTGCCCCATAACCCTCTCAACCTTTCCCATCCATGTACCTGCCCAAATGTTTCTTAATTGTTGTTATTGGCTTAACTAATTAGCTCAAATATAGTGAATTTGTAAAATACCTGTTTAAGATCAACCTTTCACAACATTAGAGCAGTAATAACACTGTTTCCTGCCTGCATCAACATATAGGCTACAATTCATAGTCATACAGCACGGAAACAGGCCCTTTAGCCCTTTAGCCCAGCTCGTCCGTGATACCCCATCTAAGCTTGTCCGATTTGCCCATAATAAGTAAATGCAATGGAGTACTCATAAGACCATACGACATTGGAGTAGAAATAGGCCATTCAGCCCATCGAGTCTGCTCCGCCATTCAATGATGGCTGGTTTATTCTTTCCTCTCAACCCCATTCTCCTGACTTCCCCCCATAACCTTTGACACCCATACTAATCACCAGCACTCCAGCACTTTGTGGGGTTTTTGTCCGAGGTTGGCCCACATCCTTCATAACATTTGCTATCCATTGTTAATCGTTATTAGACAATTTACAATTGCACCTCTTCATTCACAAATACAACGGCTCAGTGGCGCAGTGGTCGAGTTGCTGCCTTACAGCATCAGAGACCCGGGTTCGATCCTGACCAGTGGTGTTGTCTGTACGGAGTTTGTACTTTCTACATGAGAGTGAGTGGGTTTCTTCCAGGTGCTCAGGTTTTCTCCCACATTCCAAAGATGTTCAGGATTGCAGACTAATTCGTTTTTGTAAAATTGTAAAGGGCCTGTCCCACTTAGGCTATTTTTTAGGCAGCTACAGGCGACTAGGCTGTCGCCAGAGTGTCGCCTGTATGGTTGTGAGCAGTCTCCTCAGGTCTGCAGGTTTGTAGCTTAATTGTATTTGGTAAAATTGTAAATTGTCCCTAGTGTATAGGATAGTGTTAGTGTATGGAGATCGCTGGTTCGCACTCAGTGGGCTGAAGGGCTTGTTTCCGCGCTGTATCTCAAAACTAAACAACAAAAACCAATCTAGATGGCAAGAGCAGATTGTTCAGAGAATGACCTAAATGATTTGTTGCCTAATATACAAGAATTACCTTTCAAATGAAAATTCTCGCATTGAGTAAGTCCAGTCAACATGTAACTTTCAAGTGAGGTTTTATCTTTTGTGGTATTTTATTACCTATAATAGCCAGGCAAGACAACATGGACACCAGCACTGGGTTCACAGATTTTCTTGACTCCTATGTTATCCATTTGGCGTAATGTATCCGTGAACGGTCCTGTGGCATTGATAACACACTTGGCCTTCACCTCAAATAATTCTCCTGCGAAAAAAAACAAGACTGATCAGACGCCCCAAATCTGGAGTAAGATTCAAATGTGCAAAAGTAACTGAAGAGTCAAGAGTGTTTAGTTGTCATACAGTATATAACAAAAAGTGAAGACCAGTTAGTCGTAGAGTCATAGAGTGATACAGCGTGGAACCAGGCACTTCAGCCCAACTTGCCCACACCGGCCAACATGTCCAATCTACACTAGTCCCACCTGCCTGCGTATGGTCCATATCCCTCCAAACCTGTCCTATCAATGTACCTGTCTAACTGTTTCTTAAATGTTGAGATAGTCCCTGCCTCAACTACCTCCTCTGGCAGCTTGTTCCATGCGCCCACCACCCTTTGTGTGAAAATGTTACCCCTCAGATTTCTATTAAATCTTTTCCCCTTCACCTTAAACCTATGTCCTCTGGTCCTCAATTCACCTACTCTGGGCAAGACACTGCAGCAACCCTATCTATTCCTCTCATGATTTTATACACCTCTATAAGATCACCCCTCATCCTCCTGTACTCCAAGGAATAGGGAGAAGTTGAGCAGGCTAGGACTCTATTCCTTGGAGCACAGGAGGCTGAGGGGAGATCTTATAGAGGTGTACAAAATCATGAGAGGAAGTATTTTACCCAGAGTAGGGGAATCAAGAACCAGAGGACATAGGCTTGAAGCAGGTACTATAGTAGGCCCCCTTCGGTCATGAATGACCATGGGTGATGCATCCTAGTTTGCAGGTGATGTGTGGTTGGATGCAAGCCTGGGCGATGTCATATGGAGGACAGGCTGTTGCCCATGCAGCACGTCCCTCCTCTCCACGTTGCTGATCGATCCAAAGGAACAGCAGGGCCGTTACAATTTGGCACCAGCGCCGTCGCCAGAGCTGCCAGAGCGAGGTTGCAGACATCGACGAACTACCTTAGGGGCTCCGACTCTGGATTTTCTTGAGGTTTAATCCAGGAACCTTTTCCATGACTGGATATGGCCACAAGGCAGTGGAGGTTTTAAATCAGAGTTTTCCCTCTCCTAGATGAACCATCTTCCCAGGCTGACGAGCCCCATCTGCCCGAGACTCATGGGGGCGGGAGCGTCTACCTTCCCGTGCAGGTCTATAGCATCTGCCCACTGCCCTTTGTACTATCACTATGTTTAAAATACATTTGGACAGGCACATGAATAGGATAGGTTTAGAGGGATATGGGCCAAATGCAGCAGGTTCGACCAGTGTAGATGAGGCATGTTGGTCAGTGTGGATAAGTTGGGCTGAAGGGCCTGTTTCCACGCTGTATGACTCGATGCCTAGTTCGATCCTACACACTGCAGACAATTTCACAGAAGCCGACTAACATACAAACCTGAATGTCTTTGGAGCGTGGGAGGAAACCAGAGCACCTAGAGAAAACCCACATGGTCACAGGGAGAACGTACAAACTCCATACAGACAGCGCCCGCAGTCAGGATCGAACTCGGGTTTCTGGCGCTGTAAGGCAGCAATTCTCCCGCTGCGCCACCGTGGAACAGTGACACTGTGGAATAACCCATCCATTTAAATCAAAGCTTTTTTATTGCCCCAAACATTGCTGGATGGGTTGATCATATGTAAAAAAACATTGCAGGAACTGGTCCTGAAACAATTAACGAAGATAGATACAAAGTGCTGAAGTAACTCAGCAGGTTAGGCAACATCTCTGGAGAAAAAAGATGGGTGATGTTTCTGGTCAGGACCCTTCTTCAGACCCCCTGAATGGACTTTACCAAGGCTGGACGCAAAGTGATGGAGTAACTCAGTGGGTCAGGCAGCATCCTTGGAGAAAATGGATAGTTGACATTTTGGGTCCGGACCCTTCTTCAGGCCGACCCAACCCGAAAAGTCACCCATCCTTTTCTCCAAAGATGCTGCCTGACCCATTGAGTTATTCCTGCTTTGTGTCTGTTATGTTTGCAAAAGCAGGTCCTTGTTCCTACAATTTCAGCCATTCATTGTGTCTATCTTTGGTATGAACCAGCATCATCGTTGCTGGTTTTGATTTGTCCTTTTGTATACTTTTCATTCATTTGTTCATGATACCTTTTCATATCTCTAGTTTCCCGCTCCCTGACTCTTAGTCTGACGAAGGATCTCAACCCGAAATATCCCATATTCCTTTTCCCCAGAGATCCTGCCTGACCCGCTGAGTTACTCCAGCTATTTGTGCCTATCTTCTGTGTTCATAAGTTCTGGGAGCAAAATTAGGCTATTCGGCCCATCAGATCTACTCCGCCATTCAATCATGGGTGATCTATCTTTCTCTCAACCCCATTCTCCTGCCTTCTCCCCGTAATCTCCAACACCCATGCTAATCAAGAATCTGTCAATCTCCACCTTAAAAATATCCATTGACTTGGCCTCCACAGCCGTCTGTGGCAATGAATTCCACAGATTCACCATCCTCTGACTAAAGAAATTCCTCCCCATCTTTCCAAAGGAACATCCATTTATTCTGAGGCTATGGCTTCTGGTCTTGGACTCTCCCACTAGTGGAGACATCATCTCCACATCCACTCTATCCAGGCCTTTCATTGTTCGATAAGTTTCAATGAGGTCCCCCTCATTCTTCTAAACTCCAACAAGTACAGGCACAGTGGTGTCAAACGCTGATCATATGTTAACCCAATCTGGTGTAAACCCGCATCTGCAGTTCCTCCCTGCACATTTTGTCTGCATTTCCATCGTATGCACTGAAACAGTTAATGTTGCTTAAGGTGATGGATCTGCCTACCTGTCTGGACGTCCTTGCACTCAACGCCACATATATATTGTTTGCTAGTCTCCGGATCCGTGCTCTTCAGGAGTTTCACCGCCTCGACGTAATTGGCAATGGCAGCCCCATACCTGGCAGCAGTGAGAGCGATCGCAAGGTTCATCCGCGCATCATCGTGTTGCCCTGCAGCAAGTGGACAGATTGCCAGGGAGAGCATGAGTCACCTCAAGCCACTGACTTGTGCTACAGAAGTGTGTCAGAACAGATCTGTCACATCTGTCCCTGTCAGATTGCATCTATCTCATTCTCAGCCCAGACTTAGGATAATAATTCTAAGGCCACAATCATTCTAAGATACTCGCTGTATCTCTAAAGTCTTAAATTAAAGTTACTAATCGCAACGTTTAACAAACATTTAGACAGGTTTGCCTGTTCTTTTCGCCAGAGATGCTGCCTGACCCGCTGTTACTCCAGCATTTTGTTCGGAAGTCATAGGAGCAAACTCGCTGGAGTTTAGATGGATGAGGGGGGACCTCATTGAAACTTACTCAATAGTGAAAGGCTTGGATAGAGTGGATGTGGAGAGAATGCTCCTCTAGTGGGTGAGTCTAGGACCAGAGATCATAGCCTCAGAATTAAAGGATATTCCTTTAGGAAAGAGATGAGGAGGAATTTCTTTATAGTCAGAGGGTGGTGAATCTGTGGAATTCTTTGCCACAGACGGTTGTGGAGGTCAAGTCAATGGATATTTTTAAGGCAGAGATAGATAGATTCTTGACTGGTGCGGGTGTCAAGGGTTATGGGGAGGAGGCAGGAGAATGGGGTTAGGAGGAAAAAATAGATCAGTCATGATCTATGTATACTTGTATGTAGCAGAAACAAACAACTGCAATTGCTGGTTAATACACAAAAGGACACAGAGTACTGGAGTAACTCAGCGGGTCAGGCAGCATCTCTGGAGAACATGGATAGGTGACATTTCAGGTCGAGACCCTTCTTCGGACTGCAATTTATTCCAGCAGTCTTGTGTATTGACCAGCCTCTGCAGTTCTTTGTAACTAAAATAATTCTAACAACTAATTTCCCAACACAGCGGAATTTAAAGGATCAAGAGTGTTAATTAATATCCCCTATGTCATAGGATATGAAAGGATTCCCATAAAGAAGCATATAAATGAGTGAACGTTACTTTATTGTCACATGTATGTATAGGTACAGGGAAATTCTTTGTTTTGCATACAATACACAGGTATGCAAAGAGTCGCCACGGATAGGGCGCCGACAAGTTACAAAAGTATTAATTACAGTCCCGATTGTCCCTCTTTGTTCTCAACACCCCTCCCGCCACCACCCCCCCACCCCACCCCCCGCCCGTCAATGCTGGATCCCTCTTTGTTCTTGCCGCCGCCCCCTCCCAAGCTGGGTCCTTCCGCTGTTCTGGAAGGAAAATACCTTCAGATCTCTCTGGTATTCCAATGATCCAGGTCAACGTTCTTCAATTTTTAAAGCAAAGGTTATCAAAAGGGTACAAATGAACAAAGCCCGGTTTCATGAGTAAGTGATTCTTATGTACATCATTAAAAGATTCATTGCTATATTTAAAAAAAATCCCTGATACAAAGAGAACAGACAGTCAAGATGGTTTATCATATTTATTGTCTGTGTCTTGAGGGTCTTCTTCTATTTATTAATGCGACTGAAGTTAAAATCATGAATGTTATGCTATGAGCAAAATTGGTCTGCATTGCAGGGGCACTGACTCTGTGTGCCCTGAATTCATAATCACTCATGGCTAGGAGCTGGCAATAAGGTTAATGCTACCACAAGCTAACAGCAATGTTAGCATATACATATTTAGAAAGACTGCCTTTATGTTAAACGGAAGTCATTTGTTGCAGCTTTTCAATCAATCTTTTAATATCCACAGTCCTTTATGGAAAAGATGCAAAAATGGATGTGAAATTGATTAAAGACAACAGACACGTTGTACATATTGTTAAATCTTCTTAAACATTTGTTCCATAAATGCAATGAAATGGTTACAATCACTTTAATCTTTGACGCCAAAATTACAAGGTTAATCTGTATCTCCTCTGCTATCAGGCTTCTGAACGGTCCTTCCACAAGCTAGGATGCATTCTGATTCTCCATGGTACTAAGTACTTAGAGATACAGCGTGGAAACAGGCCCTTCGGCCCACCGAGTCCACGTCGACGTTCGATCACCATTTCACCTAGTTCTACGTTCTGCCACTTTTTCATCCACTCCCTACGCACCAGGGACAATTTATAGCAGAGTCCAATTAACTTATAAATCCGCACGTCTTTGGAGTGTGGGAAAAACTGGAACACCTGGTGGAAACCCACATGGTCACAGGGAGAAGGTGCAAACTCCACACTGGCAGCACCTGAGGTGAGGATCGAACACGGGTCTCTGGTGCCGCTATCTTATTGCGGACACTGGACTTTGTCTCTGGAACTATTGCACTACAATATTGAGAACTATATTCTGCACTCTGTATCTTCCCCTTCACTAGCTATTTTACTTGAGTTTGGCTTGATTATATTTATCTGATCTGTATTATCTGATCTGTTTGGACAGCATGCAAACCAAAGGTTTTTATTGTACCTTTATAATAAATCTAAACCTAGAAATATCTCATTTGATTGGATAGCATGCAAAAGAAAGCTTTTCACTGTACCTTTTATACTTTAGAGATACAGTGCAGAAACAGGCCCTTCATCCCATCAAGTCAACGCCAACGAGCGATCACCCCGTACACTAACACTATCGAGACAATTTTCAAATTTCAGAAGCCTAATAACTTACAAACCTGCACGTCTTTGGAGTGTGGGAGGAAACCAGAGCACCCGGAGAAAACCCACGCAGGTCACGGGGAGAACGTACAAGCTCCATACAGACAGCACGCTGAGTCAGGATCAAACCCAGGTGTCTGTCGCTGTAAGGCAGCAACTCTAACGCTGCGCCACCGTGCTTCCCTTAGTACACTCAGTACACGTGACAGTAATAAACCCAAACTTTAAACAACTTCAAACCACAATCATTACTACTTTTGTCCCTTATTTTACACTGCTATCCAGTTCACGTTATAACCCTCGAAAACCACACATTCTACCCTTTTTTTGAAAATTAAAAAAATTCGCTAACCTCTGCTCATACGATCCAAAAAGTAATCTGAATAAATAAAACTGAAGATATTTAAAAGATTCCTCACGCACAACTCTAGTAAAACACATACGCGACACACACGCGAGTACACACACACACTGAGCGTACACGCACAACACATAGAAACATAGAAAATAGGTGCAGGAGTAGGCCATTCGGCCCTTCGAGCCTGCACCGCCATTCAATATGATCATGGCTGATCATCCAACTCAGTATCCCGTACCTGCCTTCTCTCCATACCCCCTGATCCCTTTAGCCACAAGGGCCACATCTAACTCCCTCTTAAATATAGCCAATGAACTGGCCTCAACTACCCTCTGTGGCAGAGAGTTCCAGAGATTCACCACTCTCTGTGTAAAAAATGTTTTTCTATTCTCGGTCTTAAAGGATTTCCCCCTTATCCTTAAGCTGTGACCCCTTGTCCTGGACTTCCCCAACATAGGCGTGCAAACACACGCATACACATACCCACACACGCACGTGTACACACGCACTGAGTGTATACACACAACACATGCACACAGGAGTACAAACACACGCATACACATACACACATACATACGAATGCACGATCTACCATCAAGCCAGTGAGCAAAGCCAATTTAATCTGCAGCTCCCTGAGGTAAGTATAGTTCAGTGTCCTGCCCCCACTCTGACTGAGGATAATCCCCATTTCCTCAAGGAAGAAAGTGCATTGAAGTGAAGAGAATTCTGCACAGGAATAAAACGATCTAAAATGACAGAGACAAGAATGACAATGAATTTCATGTCTCCCAGTCATGAGCCTGCATTGCTTGACTGGGCTGACTTGTCCAATTAAATTGTTGCAGGTACAGTGGAAGAGGCAGTTATCATCTGCGAGCTTGTGGCTTTAGCTCCCCTGGCCTAGTCAACTGTAGTGGAACGCAGACTCCTCCTGTTCTGTTTGCCACAAGACGACTGAAGGCTCCAGTAAACATTTCCCAATGGGGGGGTGAATATTCATCCTGACAAACACAAGACGACTGACTTGTGCGATTGCCGAGCCCCACATCTTGTGGCTCGTAAAATAACTGATCTACCGAGAAAAGCGCATCCGAATACCGGGAAATCTTGCCGTGGCTTCTGAATAAAGTGTCGTCTCCGATATTCCTTCGGCCGCTTGAGTGAATCTGACAGATTACTGCTCACATTTCAGTCACATCCCATGAGAAAATATGTTGCCTTTTCCCTTCCAAGAGAATGTGGATATCAACAAATGCTAAATGAACTCTGACATCTACCCTAAAGAAATAAAGTCGTGAGCTTGTGGCTACAAAGGAAACCTTGACTAAATGGGACATGTTGTGTACACCCAGGCTAACAACTAACATATGGTTTGCTTTCCTTATGCCAACATAGAGCTCGTCTCCCCTGCAGTGAAGGAGATTCCGGCACTAGAATCTGGTCCTCGAATGTATGGGCTGCTATTCCGAATTTTCAGTTAAGACAGCACAGTGGCGCAGCTGGTAGAGCTGCTTCCTTGCAGCGCCAGAGATCCTGGTTCGATCCTGACCTTGGGTGCCGCCTGTATGTGTGGAGTTTGTATGTTCTCCCTGTGACCGCACAGATTTTCTCCGGGTGCTCCGGATTCCTCCCACATTCCAAAAATGTGCGCGTTTGTAGGTTAATTGGCTTCAATAAAATTGTAAATTGTCCCTAGTGTGTAGCATAGTGCTAATGTACTTCGCTGCTCGGCGCAGCCTCGGTGGGCCAAAGGGCCTATTTCCGCACTGTATCTCAAATGACTAAAATGGCAGCAACTCCAGCTGGGGATGGGAAGAGAGGACGGTGGTTTGTTATGATGTTAATTACCTAAATCTGGAGAGTTCAATGTTCATACCATTGGGTTGTAAGCTACCCAAGCGGAATCTGAGGTGCTGTTCCTCCAGTTTACATGTGGCCTCACTCTGGCAATGGAGAGAGGTCAGTATGGGAATGGAGAGTTAAAATGGTTAGCAACCAGGAGATCCCTTGAGTTTAGGGTGCAGATGAGAAAGTGGGGATAACTAGTATGAATAGGTGATCGATGGTTGGCATGGACTCAGTGGGCCGAAGGGCCTGTTTCCACGCTGTACAGGTCCACCACCAATTTTCTGGCAACTGGTGGTCCGGCACCTCCTTTAATCCGGACAAAATTACGAGACCGCACTTGAAATCCACCCCGAAAGTCCCCCCAAAAATGTGGCGTCTAGGCTGGGTGAGGCGGCCGATCTCAACCTCTTCGGGACTTTCGCAGCCGATCGGTGGGTCGAATTTGCCCCCTGCGTCCAGGACTCTGGAAGTACGACCTGACCGATGCCGGCAGATCCATTCCAGTAGCCGACTTCCAGGGCCAATTTTGCGGGCGGCCTAGGCGGAATGTTCCGGTATCGTTGGACTCCTCTACGGGATCTCAACACCAGTCACATCTTCCCATCTCCACCCATTTATGGCTCCCTCCACAACCCCCTCGTTCACTCATCCCTTCCCACCCAAACCACCCCCTCCCCAGGGACTCTCCCCTGTAACCGCAGGAGATGTAACACCTGTTCCTATACTACCTCCTCCCTTGACTCCATCCAGGGCCCCTGACAGTCCTTTCAGGTGAGGCAGAGGTTCACTTGCACCTCCTCCAACCTCATCTACTGTATCCGCTGTTCTCGATGTGAACTCCTATACGTCAGTGAGACCAAGCGTAGACTGGGCGATCGTTTCGCTGAACACCTCCGCTCAGTCTGCCTAAACCTACATGATCTCCCAGTTGCCAAACTTTTTAACTGGCCCTTCCCTGTCCCATACTGACCTTCCTTTCCTGGGCCACCTCCATTCTCAGAGTGAGGCCACGCACAAATTGGAGGAACAGTACCTCATATTTTACAACCCAGCGGTATGAACGGTGACATCTCTAATTTCAAGTAACCCCAGCATTCCCCCCACCCCCACCCCCGAGTCGTCTTAAGTTCCACTGTTTGCATCCCTGCATCCTTTCGATATCACCTCTTTCTCAGCCAACAATAAACCATCATGGGCTCCACCCTTCCTTGGCCATCTGTTACCAGCCCTGCTTTGGCCTTTTCCTAACCCCCCCCCCCCCCCCCACAGTCTGAAGAAGGGTTCCAACCCAAAAAGTCACCCATCCTTTTTCTCCATTAATTCCCTGATTCCCCTTTGACATATATTCCCAGCCCTTTAGAAATAATTAATATAAAGCAGTTACCATCGTAGTACACAAGGGCTCCGATAAGCTTTTCTTTCTTCAGCATAGGGAAGAGTTCCACCGCTCTTGACTTGGTGAGGAAGTAACTGTGTTTCAAACAAAGACTTCCAGCCAAAAAGTCATACATCTTTATTCCAGCCCAGAAATAAGGCAATTGCCACCACCTATTTAAGTAAAAAAAGATAGTGTGATAAGCCTCACGAATAAACATATATTTTGTAGGACAGATGTTGTCAAGCTGGAAAGGGTGCAGAGAAGATCTACGAGGTTGTGACCGAAGATGCTAGAGCCAATTATAAAAGATGAAATAGCAGCACATTTGGTTAGCAGTAGCAGGATCGGTCCGAGTCAGCATGGAATTACGAAGGGGAAATCATGCTTGCCTAATCTTCTGGAAATTTTTAAGGATGTAACTAGGAAAATGGACAAGGGAGAGCCAATGGATGTAGTGTACCTAGACTTTCAGAAAGCATTTGATAAGGTCCCACATAGGAGATTAGTTGACAAAATTAGAGCACATGGTATTGGGGGTAGGGTGCTGACATGGATAAAAAATTGGTTGGCAGACAGGAAACAAAGAGTAGGAATTAACGGGTCCCTTTCAGAATGGCAGGCAGTGACTAGTGGGGTACCGCAAGACTTGGTGCTGGGACCACAGCTATTTACAATATATATTAATGATCTAGATGAAGGATTAAAAGTAACATTAGCAAATTTGTAGATGACACTAAGCTGGGGCACTGTGAACTGTGAAGAGGATGCTATGAGGATGCAGGGTGACTTGGACAGGTTGGGTGAGTGAGCAGATGAATGGCAGATGCAGTTTAATGTGGATAAATATGAGGTTATCCACTTTGGTGGTGAAAACAGGAAGGCAGATTATTATCTGAATGGTGTCGTTGGGAAAAGGGGAAGTACAACGGGATCTGGGGGTCCTTGTTCATCAGTCACTGAAAGTAAGCATGCAGGTACAGCAGGCAGTGAAGAAAGCTAATGGCATGTTGGCTTTCATAACAAGAGGAGTTGAGTATAGGAGCTGGTTCTCTGGATGCTTTCAAGAGAGAGTTAGATAGAGCTCTTAAAGATAGCGGAGAGGGGATATGGGGAGGACAGGAACAGGGTACTGATTGGGGATGATCAGCCATGATCACATTGAATGGCGGTGCTGGCTCAAAGGGCCGAATGGCCTACTCCTGTACCTATTGTCTATTGTCTATTGAGCTATAGGGAGAGGTTGGAGAGGCTAGAACGCTAATTCCTTGGGGCGCAGCAGACTGAGAGGTGATCTGATAGAGGTGTACAAAATCATGAGGAGAATAGATTGGGTGAATGCATACAGTCTTTTATCCTGAGTTGGTGAATTTCAGAAGCAGAAGACATAGCCTTAAGGTGAAGGGGGAAAGATTTAATAGAAAC
>JAXLNO010001543.1:0-2500 GCA_038087875.1 Malacoraja senta
CCTGCAACCGCAAGAAACGCGGCATATGTCCGTATACCTCCCCCCCTGTCTCTGTCCAAGGACCCGACAATGCTTTCAGGCGAGGCAGCGATTCACTAGCTCCTCCTCCAACCTCATCTACTGTATCTGCTGTTCCAGCTGCGGACTCCTATTTATCGGCGAGGCCAAACGCCGGCATGGGCGATCGTTTCGCTGAATTCTACCGCCCAGACCTACCCGATCTCCGGTTCCTGGATACTTTAACTCCTCCTCCCATTCCCACACCGACCTTTCTGCCCTGGGCCTCCTCCATTGTCAGAGTGAGGCCCAGTGCAAATTGCAGGAACAGCACCCCGTATTGCGCATGGGCAGCTTTCAGCACAGCGATATGAACATAGACTTATGTAACTTCAAGTATCCCTTGCTTTCCCCATATCTCCATCTCTCCCCTTCCCAATTCTCCGACCATTCTTACCGCATATTATCTCTGTTTGCTTTGATATTACCTTCTCCCAGCTAACATTGATCTATTCTACAATTTCCTTGTTTCCATTCCCTGTGACCTGTTTTTACATCTTACACTTCCTTATCTATGTTCCTCCCTCTCCCCTGACATAAGTCGAAGAAGGGTCTCGACCCGAAACCTCTCCAATTCCTTCTGTCCAGTTATACTGCCTGTCCCGCTGAGATACTGCAGCATTTTGTGTCAATCTTCTGAACAATAGTAATCCTACTTCGAAATCAGAGCACAACGATCTACAACATTCACTATCATGGACACTGTCTGAAGAATGGATGGGACCCGCAACTTCACATTTGCATGTTCTTCAGGGATGCTGCCTGACCCGCCGTCACTCCAGCATTTGTGCACCATGGATTTGTTCGTTCCACTTATGTTTTCCGTTTTGTAGTATTTTTCCCTTTTATTGTCTTGCGGAATATATGTGTAATATGCACTATATATATGTATTATGCGTATGTCTGTTTGTCTCTGTCTATTTACCTGCGATCCTGCTGCACGCAAGATTTTCATTGTACCAGTACCTCAATCAATTTGTGGAATACACTCGAACTGCCTTGGTGAACATTGCTGTCCGATGTGACGTCACGTGTCCGCTTTTTAAAGTTTAATGTTGGTTTTAAATGTACATAAACATATAAACGTAAATATATAGATTATCAGATATTCATTGTACCCTGGTGAATACAAATACATTAATATGAATCTAAACATTGTGTCCTGCAGATGTGGTAAAGAATGTAGAGAGTCAAAATGTGTGAGATCCACGCAGGATGTCTAGTACCCGTCCTTTTCGGTGCAGTACTTAATGCCATCGGTCCATTTCAGTTGTTGGTCAATAGTGAGTCCAGATAGATACGCAACCCACGGACCTTTTCGAATGGCGTGGCAAGCAATTCCTGGTCCTGGTGGACATACTCCAGTTGGTTTGAGGTGGATCAGCTGCCTTCCATCACCTCTGCCGCCGTCATCGGGAAGCTTCGCCGCCACTTTTGCACCTTCGGATCCCCGGTGACCCTCCAATCGGACAACGGCAGCCAGTTCTCCAGCGCCGATTTTCGTGCCTTCGCTGCCCGTTGGAACTTTCGCCTTATCACCATCAGCCCCGAGTATCCGCAGAGCAACGGCCTTGCGGAACGCGCCGTCCGCAGTGCCAAGGAGCTGCTGGAACACTGCCGCGTTTCACATTCCGACTTCTACCTCGCCCTCCTCAACCTCCGCAACATTTCCCGCGACCCCGCGCTCGGTTCACCTGCCCATCGCCTCATGTCCCACACCACTAGATCACCTCTCCCTGTCTCGCAACAGTCCCTCAAACCCCTCGGTCCAGAACCCTGCCGCTGTCACAGAGCGCATCATCGAGAAGAAAGCCATCCAGAAGCGCTCCTTTGACAAGTCGGCCCGGCCGCTTCCTTGCCTGTTCCGGGCCAGGTGGTTCGGATGCAGTCCCCCTCCGGGCACTACATGCTGGCCGTACTGGTTGGTAATGCCGGCTCTCCCCGGTCATACCTCGTCGACTATGAGGGCGCTATCTACCGTCGGTCACGCCAGCACCTCCTGCTCGTCAACGAGCCCCCTCCGCCTCCCGCGGTCCCGATTCAGCCACCTATCCCTTCCATTCTGCCCGAGGCTCCGCCAGCCCCTGTCACTCCTCGCATGTCGCGGAAACTGCCCTCCCAGCTCTCTATGCCCCGCGCTCACAAGCCTCTTTCCCCTGCCTCGCCTGCCAGCGTGCCCGTTTCGCCTCGCTGTTCTCCTCCGTCTCCGGTTCGTTCCCCGCCCGGCTCTCCCACCTCTGTCCCTGACTCTGTCCCTTCTGCTCCTGCGGTTGAGGGGAATGCGCGTTGCGCACCCGCTCTGGCCGGTTGGTCAAGCCGCCTGTCCGTTACGGGGAGCTCGCTTAGCTCTGTTATGACACGATTAACTGTTCCCGGCGCGGTTTGTAATCCTAGCGTATGAGCCGTGGTCGCTCTGTGTATTGCCATGCTTTTGTTTCCAAGA
>JAXLNO010001543.1:5000-53124 GCA_038087875.1 Malacoraja senta
ATAGATAGATAGATAGATAGATAGATAGATAGATAGATAGATAGATAGATAGATAGATAGATAGATAGATAGATAGATAGATAGATAGATAGATAGATAGATAGATAGATAGATAGATAGATAGATAGATAGATACATAGATAGATAGATAGATAGATAGATAGATAGATAGATAATTGTAAATTTTAACACTGGCTCATGTGGAATGCATTTGGTGGAATTTCAACAAGTGGCATATTTTCTACAGCTGACGATTTTCCCCTCTTGATTTCAATGCAAGTAATAAACAAAACATGGAGAGATATTACATTGGGTTTATGATCTTGGACGAGATGTGAAAATCATGCTTTGCATTTCCAATAACGTTAATTTGAGGGTTTGTTTGTATCAATGCTACATTATCTGCCAGCATTAGGACTGGATTAGAGGGTATTCGCTGTAAGTCTTGTTTGTACAGACTTGGATTGTTTTCTCTGGAAGGACATAGGTAGAACTGAGTTCTGATAAAGTATATAACATTTTGAGATGCAAAGATATGGTAGGCAGTCGAAAAGAAATTCTCCATAGTTGAAGGGAAAGGCGAAAGGGCATAACTTTAAAATGAAAGGGGAAACGTTTGACAGTGAGGGTGGTTGGTGCCTGGAATGCGCTGCCACGTGTGGCGGTGGGCGGATGCAATAACGGCGTTGAAGAGGGTTTTAGATAGGCACGTGGGTATGCAGGGAATGGATCATGTGCAGGCAAATTAGGTTACTTTATCTTCACATCATGTTCAGCACCGACATTGTCAGTTCATGTGCTGGAATGTTCCATGTTCTGTGCCTTCAAATTACTCTCCGACATGAAAAATACCCAGAAGAATCAGCAAGTATTGGAGATCGCGCAACGGTCTCATTAACAAACGTAATAAACCGAGGAATTAACCATTTGTCGAAAAGATTCCGTGTTCTGCATGGACTGAATATAGAAACAAACAAAAAAGGCAATGCTATGGCGGTCATGGGAGATTTCAATATGCAGGAAAATGAGGTTGGTACTAGATTTGTAGAGTGTCTCCGAGATGGATTGTTAGAGCAGCTTGGAGTTGAGCCAACCTGGGAAAAGGCAATTCTGGATTTAGTGTTATGTTATGAACCGGATTTGATAAAGGAACTCAAGATAAAGGAACCATTAGGAGGTAGCGACCACAACATGATGAGGTTTAATCTGCAATTTGTGAGGGAGAAGGTGAAATCGGATGTGTCTGTATTGCAGCTGAGCAAAGGGGATTACAGAGGCATGGGCGAGGAGATGGCCAAAGGAGGCTGCAAATGTACACCAGCAGGGATGACGGTGGAACAGCAATGGCAGGAATTTCTGCGAATAAGCCAGAAGGTGCAGCATATTTTCATTCTGAAGGGGAATAAAGATTCTAAGGGGAGATAGAGGCGACCGTGGCTCACAAGGTAATTCAGGGACAGTATAAAACTAAAAAGCGCATAATATTGCGAAGATTAGTGGGTAGCCAAAGGATTGGGTAGCTTTCAAAGAATAATAGAAGATATCGAAACGGGCAATACGGGAAGAAAAGATGAAATAATGGAGGTAAGCTAGCAAATAATAGAAATGGGGATAGCAGCAGTGACTTCAGTTATATAAAAAGTAAGAAAGAGGCAAGAGTGGAAGTTGGGTTGCTGGGGAATGATGCAGGAGAAGTGATAATGGGGAATAAAGAAATGGCAGAGGAATTGAATCTTTCTTTTTTGCACCAGTCTTCACAGCGGAAAACACCAGCAATGTGCCTGAAATTCTACAGAGTCAGGGGTGGAACTTAGTGGAGTGGTTATTACTAGGAAGAAAGTACTTGGGAAGCTGAAATGGCTGAAGGTGGATATCTTACCTGCACCAGATGGACAGCACCCTAGGTTTCATAAAGAGGTGGCTTTAGAGAATGTGCATGCATTGACAGTGATATTTTAAGAATCACTAGAGACATGAGAGGTCCCAGATGATTAGAAAAGTCCAATATTATTCCCGCTGCACATGAAGGGAGCAAAGCACAATAGAGGGAACAAAAGGTCGGTTAGTCTGATTTCGGTGCTTGGTTAGATTTTAGAATCCATTATGAATGTTGAGGTTGCGAAGTACTTCGAAATTCACGATAAAATAGGTCGAAGTCAGCATGGCTTTGTGAAGAGGAGGTCTTGCTTCACAAATTTGCTGGAATTATTTGAAGATGTAAGTAGCAGGACGGCAAAGGAGAGTCAGTAGATGGTGTTTACTTAGATTTTCAGAAAGCCATTGATAAGGTGCCACACGTGAGGCTGCTAAGCGAGATGAAAGCTCATGGTATCAAAGGACAAATACTAGCATGGATTGGCTGGATGACAGAAGACAAAGAGTGGCAATAAAGGCGGCTTTCTCTGGTTGGCTACCAGTGACTAGCGGAGTTCCGCGGGGGCCGGTGCAAGGTCCACTACTCTTCATGTTGTATATTAATGATTTAGGCGAGAAGATTGAAGGCTTTGTGGCCAAATTTCGCGGATGATACGAAAATAGGTGGAAGGGCAGGTCATGTTGAGAAAGCAGGGACTCTACATAAAGACTTGGACAGGTTGCGAGAGTCGGCAGAGAAGTAGCAGATGGCAAAATGTGTAGCAAAGTGTCGCTTCGTGCTTTTTGGTAGTAGGAATAAAGACATAGACTATTGTCTGAAAGGGGAGAGAATCCAAAAATCGGAGGTGCAAAGGGACAAGGGATTGCGGGTGCAGGATTCCCAAAAGAGTCGAATCGGTAGTAAAGAAAGCATGTTCAATGCTAGCATTTATTTTAAAAGGACTTGTATGCACAAACAGGGATGTCATGCTGAGGCTCTATAAGGCACTGATGAGGTCGCATTTGGAATATTGTGAGCAATTGTGGGCACCATATTTGAGGAAGAATATGCTGGCACAGGAGCGGGTCCAGTGGAGGTTTATAAGAATGATCCCAGGAATGAGAAGGTTAACCAATGAGGAGCGTTTCTCGGCACTGGGCATGTACTCGCTAGAGTTTAGAAGAAGGAGGGGGACCTCATTGGAACATACATAATAGTGAAAGGCTTGAATATAGTGGGATGTAGAGAGGATGTTTCCACGAGTGGGAGACTTCGGGAGTAGAGGTTATAGCCTCGGAATTAAAGGACGTTATTTTAGGAAGATGATGAGAAATGTATTTTGTCAGAGGGTGGTAAATCTGTGGAATCTGTGCCACAGAAGGCTGGAGAGGCCAAGTCAGTGGATATTTTTAAGGCAGGGATATATAGATATTTGATTAGTACACGTAGCAAAGGTTATGGGGAGAAGGCAGGCGAATGGGGTAGGAGGGAGAGATAGATCACCCATAATTGAATGGCGGAGTGGATTGATGCGCCGACTGGACCAATTCGACTTCAATCATCCATAACCTTATGACTTTATGAATAAGAACAGCGTTTACCATGTGGTCTCATGTAGCTGACAAGTTTTCAATTATCATGTCTGAATTTTATTCTAGTTTTCTGCACTAACCTAATTTTCCTTAATAAATACCGATCGCCAATATGTGTATATCCGTTTTGCCTGCATATCATCGTTCCAGTGCTGGAGCGATTTGCTGAGAAAAGCATCGCAACATCTTATAAAACATTCTCATAGAGATAATCACATTTCTTCTTCGTGCATACTTGAAATGTATTTTACAATGAAACTTCAAAGCTATTAAAGACACAAGCTGGAGTAACTCAGCGAGTTAGGCAACATTTAACCCGCGGAATAACACCAGCTTTTTGTGTCTATCTTCGGTGTAAGCAACTACAGTTCCTTCCTGCTCTTCAAATCTATCATTCCAGGATTTCAATCTTTCTGATCGTTTCACTCTCATTGCAAACCTCGCGAGTTTGTTAGTTCCGAGACGGTCCTTGTTTCCGTTTGCATTTTCTTTGGTAAAGCACGAAGTCAACGAATATCAGTTTCTAACAAACCTGGAATGCCAATCAGTGCGAGAATGGGATAATAAATGTCCTCAATCTGTGGGATTATAGGTAACTCCATTTCGTTCACTGCTGAACTTTACGATATGATGACATATGATGAGATCTTTGCAATGAACACAATTTATATATTTGAGCATTGTACATGAGGACAGAGCCGTTTAATTAATTTGCTGCAGCTGGTGTTCAGAATTATACCTTCAGCACGCCTGCTTGAACACGTTGCCGAAACAGCTATTTTTACTCCATCCCTCAGAAGGAAAAATAAACCTGTTTCGCACATCTCATGTAATAGTAACCGTTAAGTCATTAATCTCGCATTTTCTTTCCTCCATAAAGTGAAATTATTGAGTCGAGCAAAGATACAACTCTAACTTTTACTTATTTTCGCCGTAATAACTGTACACACATTGACACAATATATGCTTATTGATCAACCTTTAAGAAATAATGAAAGAGGTACTGAATAGGATTGGGTTAGTGGTATGTGGACGGGTGTAGATGGGGCATGTTGGTTGTAGCGGGCAAGTTGGGCCGATGGGCCTGTTTCCAAGCTGTATGACCCTATGCCTCTTTGATTTAATTAGTTTCATTTAGATTCGGAGATACACAGCTATGAGTTTTACGAGAAGATGAGCCTTTTTATGAAGGTTATCTAAATAGATGGACCACGCGAGATACTCGCTAGACCACAGGTTTAACACAGAACATTGATTTCTGTGGCAGTCAATTTGTATTGAAGGGCCGCCCATCTCAAATAAAATGCATCAGCGAAGGAGGTATGATGGATTCGTATTATTGTCACGATGGAGCATTCTTCTGCTTCTTTACTTTAATATTCCTGCCCGATGCGAAGATGACGAACCACACATTTTAGCCATGATTTCACCATCTACGTCAGTCTGCCATCTACGGACTCACACCCATTTAATGGTCGATTGAAAAAGAAAACGTTTGAACTTTCTTCTAAACGTTATAGGCCTAAGCCGACCATTGTTCTGTTTGCTGAGAAATAATTAATTCCTCTTTACTATTACGAAACCTTTCCTCAATTTTAATGACTTCAGTTATCTCCTCATCAGTCTCTTTTGTTCGAAATGCAATAAATCCGCTCTCAACTGTCATTTAATGTCAATTTCTTCTCCGTCCTCTTTAGTGTTATCCAACAAGACGCGGCGAAACCCGCGGAAGTGAACATTTATAGAACTTGAGTAAAAACAAAGTGCGAGTAGAACTCACGAGTCAGGTATCATCCGTGAAGGGACATGGACCAACGGTGTTTAAGGCCGGGACACTTATTCCGCCTAATTATAGAACGACATGTCTAAAAGACTTCACAATATCTACTTCATATTTTTGCGTCATGCAGACGTCTAGATTTAGTAACGTACACTGACATTATCAAAAAGCGTATACTTTCCTTGTGTGTTGACGTTTTGGTTAATTTTCTTTTAACATGGAAGGGGAAAACTGCCCAGGAACACCCCGTCGCTATCCCTCCCCGTGACTTTCTGACAAGGTAGGTGTACCGAGTGGGGAGGAGGGAGGGTGGGGGGCGAGGTTGATCAAGGTGGCCGTGCTGGTAGAAGAGGTGGGTGAGCATTGATGTGGCGGTGATGGGGAGTGGTGGTACAAGGAAAAGAGTAAAGATTAGCGAAGGTATTGCTTGAAACTGGATAAACCAATGTTCATCCCATTGGATGGTAAGCTACCCAGGAGCAACATCAGGTGCTGTTCTTCTAGTTTGTGGGCGCACCCACTCTATCATTGGAAGAGACGAAGGCCATGGGAATGAGCGTTAAAATGGCTAGCAACCTTGAACTGCAGCATGCCTTGACCGACAAAAAATCGCCCCCATTTTGTCCTACGTTGCATACCTTTCCGTTATCTGCTCTCCCAGTTGCCACCGGCACTGTCACCTTTCTCCTGCCCCAAATGAGCACCTCATCCGTCCCCGGTCACGCATTTCCTCATATCTCCCGTTTCTAATTTCCCCACTATCATTCCACCCATACTGCTGTTCTGTATATTCAATTCCACCTCGTCTTTCATTATCTGACACCCTTTTGACTACATTTCAACTCGAGTCTTTGTCACATCTCCACCCATCTGCCATTCACCCGTACACACCTAGCTCACCTGTCCTTACACCCTCCCCAGCTCTCTTTTCTAACTGTTCCCTCCCGAATCCATCAGAATGAAGAAGGTTCCGACGTGAATCGTCGTTATCTTACAGTTCACAGTTTAGTTTATTGTCGCGTGTACCGAGGTACAGTGAATAGCTTTTGTTGCGTGCTCTCTATATTCCTTCCACAGATGGTCGCTGAACCGTAGCGTTGTTCCTGCACTTGGTGTTTTGCTCAAGATTTGAGCCTCTGCAGATTCTTGCCGGCACTCACATATTAATCCGATATTTAATTCGGTATTTGGGTTTAGTTTAGTTTAGGGATACAGGGCGGAAACAGGCCCTTCTGCGCCGATCAGCGATCACCGCATATTAGCGCTATCCTACGCACACCAGGGACAATTTTTACATATACCAAGCCAATTTAACTCAACACCTGTACGTCGTTGGAGTGTGGGAGAAACCCGAAGATCTCAGAGAAAACCAACGCGGTCACGAGGAGAACGTGCAATCTCCGTACTGACAGCACCCGTAGTCGGGATCGAAACAGAGACTCCGGCGATGCAAACGCTTTAATGCAGCAACTGTACCGCTGCGCCACCTTGCCGCCACTATTGTCCCCACTTTTACATAAACTCTCCGATCTATCTATGTATCTATTAATCTCTCTCTATCTCTCTCTCTCTCTCTCTCTCTCTCTCTTCTCTCTCTCTCTCTCTCTCTCTCTCTCTCTATATATATATATATATATATATATATATATATATATATATATATCTTTCTCTCTCTCTCTCTCTCTCTCTCTCTCCTCTCTCTCTCTCTCTTTCTCTCTTTCTCTTTCTCTCTTCTCTCTCTCTCTCTCTCTCTCTCTCTCTCTCTCTCTCTCTCTCTCTCTCTCTCTCTCTCTCTCTCTCTCTCTCTCTCTCTCTCTCTCTCTCTCTCTCTCTCTCTCTCCCTCTCTCTCTCCCCCCCCTCCGCCCACATCTTCCCATCTCCACTTCATTCCGCTTTCGGCAGAGAACTTTCCCTCCGTAAGTCCCTGGTCAACTCGTCCCTCCCCACCCCCCAACCGCCCCTCCCCCTCCCCAGGTACTTTCCCCTGCAACCGCAAGAAACGCGGCATATGTCCGTATACCTCCCCCCTCGTCTCTGTCCAAGGACCCCGACAATGCTTTCAGGCGAGGCAGCGATTCACTAGCTCCTCCTCCAACCTCATCTACTGTATCTGCTGTTCCAGCTGCGGACTCCTATTTATCGGCGAGGCCAAACGCCGGCATGGGCGATCGTTTCGCTGAACTCTACCGCCCAGACCTACCCGATCTCCCGGTTCCTGGATACTTTAACTCCTCCTCCCATTCCCACACCGACCTTTCTGCCCTGGGCCTCCTCCATTGTCAGAGTGAGGCCCAGTGCAAAGTGCAGGAACAGCACCCCGTATTGCGCATGGGCAGCTTTCAGCACAGCGATATGAACATAGACTTATGTAACTTCAAGTATCCCTTGCTTTCCCCATATCTCCATCTCTCCCCTTCCCAATTCTCCGACCATTCTTACCGCATATTATCTCTGTTTGCTTTGATATTACCTTCTCCCAGCTAACATTGATCTATTCTACAATTTCCTTGTTTCCATTCCCTGTGACCTGTTTTTACATCTTACACTTCCTTATCTATGTTCCTCCCTCTCCCCTGACATAAGTCTGAAGAAGGGTCTCGACCCGAAACCTCTCCAATTCCTTCTGTCCAGTTATACTGCCTGTCCCGCTGAGATACTGCAGCATTTTGTGTCAATCTTCTGAACAATAGTAATCCTACTTCGAAATCAGAGCACAACGATCTACAACATTCACTATCATGGACACTGTCTGAAGAATGGATGGGACCCGCAACTTCACATTTGCATGTTCTTCAGGGATGCTGCCTGACCCGCCGTCACTCCAGCATTTGTGCACCATGGATTTGTTCGTTCCACTTATGTTTTCCGTTTTGTAGTATTTTTTCCCTTTTATTGTCTTGCGGAATATATGTGTAATATGCACTATATATATGTATTATGCGTATGTCTGTTTGTCTCTGTCTATTTACCTGCGATCCTGCTGCACGCAAGATTTTCATTATACCAGTACCTCAACCAATTTGTGGAATACACTCGAACTGCCTTGGTGAACATTGCTGTCCGATGTGACGTCACGTGTCCGCTTTTTAAAGTTTAATGTTGGTTTTAAATGTACATAAACATATAAACGTAAATATATAGATTATCAGATATTCATTGTACCCTGGTGAATACAAATACATTAATATGAATCTAAACATTGTGTCCTGCAGATGTGGTAAAGAATGTAGAGAGTCAAAATGTGTGAGATCCACGCAGGATGTCTAGTACCCGTCCTTTTCGGTGCAGTACTTAATGCCATCGGTCCATTTCAGTTGTTGGTCAATAGTGAGTCCAGATAGATACGCAACCCTAACATCACCGAATATCAAACGCTTGTTGGAGATGCTTATGCCCTGGTTATTCTTGTAGTAATCTTGTAGTAAACGCTGCTGAATGTTTGCTTAACTTGGTGTGTTCTTCTGTTTAAATACGACCCTAGTTTGAAAGCCGGAGAGTTCGATGTGCACACCCCCGTCAAGAGCAGTTTACTCATGCAGATTATGGGGCAGCCGGTCATCATACAGATAGAGAATATCTTCTACCCCATTCTCGCAATAATTGGCGTTCCCGGTAAGTCTGTGTAAAAGTCAATCATTTAAAAATGTTTTCCTGTTTACTTATTCCCGCCAAGGCCCTCGACGGCCATCGCCTGTTTCTCACCGGACGGTCCCAGTGTGCATGCTCCTGTCTGGTAATCATCATGAGACCATCCAGTTCCGCATCCTGCAGTCTCCCCGTCTTCCCCTCATCCTGGGTTACCCTTGGGTTCGGCGACACAACCCCAACATCGACTGGAGGACGGGGGTCATCTTGGGTTGGAGCCCTTCCTGCCACCAAGTGTGCCTGAAGCAAGCCTCAGCTCCCCAACCGGCCACCTGCTCATGTGCTGCTCCAAATTTGACGGGGGTCCCAGCCGAGTACCATGACTTTGGGGAGGTTTTTAGCAAGTCTAGGGCCACATCCCTTCCTCCTCTTCGGCCCTATGACTGCGCCATAGACATCCTGCCTGGTTCCGCTCCTCCTAGGGGTCGCCTTTACTCACTGTCCGCCCCTGAGAGAGGCGCCATGGAGAAATACATAAACGACTCCTTGGCTGCTGGTGTCATCCGTCCCTCCTCGTCTCCTGCTGGGGCTGGGTTCTTCGTGGAGAAGAAGGACACATCTCTGCGTCCCTGCATAGATTACCGGGGGCTCAACGGCATCACGGTGAAGAATCGCTACCCTCTCCCACTCATCTCCTCTGCTTTCGAGCTCCTGGAGGGGGCCACCATCTTGTCGAAGCTGGATCTACGCAACGCCTACCACTTGGTCCGCATCAAAGAGGGAGATGAGTGGAAGACCGCCTTCAACACTCCCACGGGACATTATGAATACCGGGTCTCAATTTGGCCTCACTCAATTTGGCCGTCTTCCAGGCTTTGGTCAATGACGTTCTCAGAGACATGTTGAACAAGTACGTGTCCGTCTATCTTGATGACATCCTCATCTTTTCACGGACCAAGGAGGAACACGTACACCACGTCCAGGCAGTTCTACATCGGCTCCTGGCGAACTCGCTCTTCGTTAAAGCTGAGAAGTGCGAGTTTCACTCCCCGTCAGTCTCCTTCCTAGCATTCATCGTTGGCCAAGGGAACATTAAGATGGACCCCGCCAAGGTCTCTGCTGTCACCACCTGGCCCGTTCCTGACTCCCGCAAGCAGCTCCAAAGGTTCCTGGGGTTCGCCAATTTTTACCGACGGTTCATCCGTGGCTACAGTACTGTGGCCGCACCCCTCACGGCACTCACCTCCTTCAAGGTTCCGTTCCGGTGGTCTGCCGCGGCCGACGAAGCTTTTCAGACACTCAAGACACGGTTTACATCGGCCCCCATCCTCCAAGTTCCGGACTCAGAGAGACAGTTCGTGGTGGAGGTGGACGCCTCCGACGTGGGGGTGGGAGCTGTTCTGTCCCAGTGGGCTGCCGGGGACCAGAAGCTCCATCCATGCGCCTTCTTCTCCCGACGCCTGACCCCTGCTGAGAGGAATTATGACAATGGCAACCGAGAACTGTTGGTTGTTAAGTTGGCGTTGGAGGAATGGCGTCACTGGCTGGAGGGAACCAAGCCTTTCTTGGTTTGGACTGACCACAAGAACCTTGAATACCTCCTGTCAGCCAAGAGGCTCAACTCTCGTCAGGCCCGCTGGTCTCTCTTCCTCATCCGCTTCAACTTCTCCCACTCCTACCGACCAGGGTCCCGCAACGTGAAGCCCGATGCCCTCTCTCGACAGTTCTGGGCGAAGGAGGAGTCCGCCTCTGGCCCCAAGACCATCCTCCCGCCCTCGCACAGGGTTGCCTCCCTCACCTGGGAGGTGGAGGAGAGGGTCAATGCGGCCTTGGAGAACCAGCCGGGACCCAGCGCATGCCCTCCTGATCGCCTGTTTGTGGTCTCTGCCCTGCGGTCCGACGTCCTTCAGTGGGCCACAGCTCTCGACTCACCTGTCATCCCGGCATTCAGCGGACCAAGGAGATGGTGCTACGGAGGTTTTGGTGGGCATCGCTGGAGGAGGACACTCGGGTGTTTGTCAACGCCTGTCCCGTTTGCAACCAGCACAAGGTCTCACACCAAGCTCCTGCGAGTCATCTGCTTCCACTGCCTGTACCCCATCGACCATGGTCCCACATTTCCCTGGACTTCGTTACCGGCCTGCCCCCATCCAGGGGTCACACCACCATCCTGACCGTGGTCGATAGATTTAGCAAGATGGCTTACTTTGTGCCCCTGCCCAAGCTTCCGTCAGCCAAGGAAACTACCGAGCTCATGTTACTCCACGTCTTCACGCTCCACGTTATTATGGGAATCCTTCAAAGCATTTATAAGAGGAGTCATTATTTCATTTCAAGCTTATCAAAATAAAAAGAATAAGAATGAACAAAGACACTTAGAAGATCAAATAAAACAGTTAGATATAGATAATGCTAAAGACCCAACTATGGATAAACATAATAAAATACTACTACTGAAATTTCAGTTAAATAAATTACTGTCAGAGAAAGTTATAACATTATTTCAAATCACAAAACAAGAACACTTCGAATTCGGGGACAAACCCCACAAACTTCTAGCACGACAACTTAAAAAACGGGAAAAAGAGAATGCAATATTAAAGATTAAATCAGATAGAGGGGAAGTATTAACACTACCCAAGGATATTAATAAAAGATTTGCTCAATTTTACCAGAATCTATACACATCTAAAACGTCAATAGACAATAATAAAATCTCAGAATTTTTAGATAATTGTAATCTACCACAATTAGAACGCAGGGAACAAGAGGAACTGGGAGCACAAATTACTTCTAAGGAGATAGAAGACACAATAAAAACACTAAAAAATGGAAAAACACCAGGACCAGACGGATTCAGTAATGAATTTTATAAATCTTTTTATGATATAGTTACTCCACGATTACAAAAAATGTATACATATGCTTATAAAGAGCAAAACCTACCTGAAACACTAGCGGAATCAACGATCATATTAATACTTAAAAAAGATAAAAATATAGAAGAACCAGGATCATATAGAGCTATTGCTTTGTTAAATACGGATCAGAAAATAATAGCAAAAACATTAGCCAATAGATTAAGCAAGTATGTTAGTAGACTAATACATGAGGATCAAACAGGATTTATACCTAAGAGACACTCATTTAATAATTTGAGACGTTTGCTTAACATAATGCATTCACATAAATCTTATGACCAAGAGTTAGCTATCATCTCACTGGACGCAGAAAAAGCGTTTGATCAAGTAGAATGGGACTATATGATCAAAGTATTGCAAAAATTCCAATTGGGAGAAAACTTTATTGCATGGATAAAACTACTATATAACAAACCTACGGCTAGAATACTAACTAATAATATATTATCTTCAAAATTCGAATTATCTAGGGGCAACAGACAAGGATGTTCACTATCACCGCTGTTATTTGCTTTGGTAATTGAACCCCTTGCTGAAAAAATAAGAACACACTCGAATATTCACGGTTATAACACAAAATATTCAAACAACAAACTATCCCTATATGCTGATGATGTACTACTGTACATCACAAAACCACAAATTAGTATACCAAATATATTAAACTTAATTGAGGACTTTGGATCCTTTTCAGGATATAGAATAAATTGGAACAAAAGTGAAATTATGTCGATTAAACCAAAAGATTCAACACATCTCAGGAAATTCCTTTTAAAATAGCTATGGAAAAATTCAAATATTTAGGAATTGAGATTACTAGAAATTACCATGATATGTTTAAAGCTAATTATAATCCCCTACTTAAGAAATTAAATAATCTGATTAAATTTTGGAAAACACTTCCGATGTCCTTAATAGGTAGGATAAATGCTATAAAAATGATTTTCTTACCACAAATCCTTTACCTATTTCAATCAATACCTATATATCTCCCAAAAAAGTTTTTCAAAAAACTGGACTCAGACATTACAAATTTTATATGGGATTACAAATCCCACAGAATACAAAGAACACACCTTAACAAACGAAAAGAGTTGGGGGGTCTAGCGCTCCCTAACTTTATGTATTATAACTGGGCAGTAAATATTAAAAATATGATTCACCTGCTGGACAATTCTGCCCAGCAGGTGGACTGGATTATAATGGAAAAAGGGGATTGCTCCCCGAATAATATAGGAGCGATTATTCTCTCTCCAATAAACTTGAATAATAAAAATTATAATAAAAATCCAATTATATATAGCACTATTAGAACATGGAAGCAAATAAAACAGAATCTAAAATTAAGAAACCTATCTCTCTTAATACCAATAGTCAATAACCCATCGTTTAAACCTTCAATCATAGATAAAGCATTTATACAATGGGAAAGAATGGGAATTAAAACGCTCGAAGATCTGTATGAATTAGAAAAATTACTATCATTCCAACAACTACAACTGAAATATAATTTGAAAAATAATCAATATTTTAAATATATACAAATCTGTGGACTATTTGAAAACACACACAAAAGATTATTATAATATGCCTTCCGACTTACTAGATGAAGCAATGAAGACAAAGGCGGAATCAGTTAATTTAATATCATACTTATATAATATCATCTTAAATATAGAAATACCCACAACAGATGGAATTAGAAGAGATTGGGAACAAGATCTAGGTATAAAAATTTCAAAAGAGAGTTGGGATAATCATTTATTACAGGTGCATAAATGCTCGATCAACGTACGACATACGCTTATCCAATTTAAAACATTACATAGATTATATTATTCAAAAACCAAACTAAATAAAATCTTTCCTAACGTCTCACCAATCTGTGATAAATGTATATGTCAAGAAGCTACCATAGCACATTCTTTTGTTTTTTGTACAAAAATCCAAAAATTCTGGTTTGAAATATTTGATATTTTTTCAAAATTAATCAAAATAAAACTGGTACCAAAACCAGAATGGATTATTTTTGGAATATCGGAAGGTATTCCTGAATTAAACGTGTATCAGAAGAATTTACTCAATTATGGGCTAATAATGGGAAAAAAGCTTATACTTAAATTCTGGAAAAAATGCGCCACACCAACAATAAAAATGTGGACATCAAATATGTTGGAAACATTACATCTGGAAGAGATGAGATTCCTCCTAGTAGGCAAAGTAGATCAATTTCAAAAGACGTGGTCTACGTTTTTGGACCTATTACAAGCATGAGGTGCAATAGTAATTTAGAAAAACAAATAAATAAATAAAAGGTATCTGGACCTGGTAATGGGAGGTAAAATAAAAATAGACTTGGTTGGTAGTTCCTTCTCTATGAAGTATGGTATAAGAGTTATAATAGAGCGATTGTTCCTTCTTTCTTTCTCTTTTTTTTCTAGGGTCTATTTTCTAACTTTACTTCCTTCTCTAACCTCTTTTCTAAGGGGCTTTCTTTTCCCAACACTCTTTTGCACTTCACAACCTTTGCGCACTTTCTTCACTTTTCTTACTTCTTTCTTTTTCTTTCTTAAAGTTTAAAAAAGTGAAGCGGTACAAAAAATGTATTAATATATACGTGTTGTACATTACTGTAATCTACCGTACTTCTAAAAAATAAAAAAAAATAAAAAAAAAAATAAATAAAAAAAAAAAAAAAAAAAAAAAAAAAAAAAAAAAAAAAAAAAAAGAAAAATAATAAAAAAAAAAAAAAAAAAAATTAATGTTGGTTTTAAATGTACATAAACATATAAACGTAAATATATAGATTATCAGATATTCATTGTACCCTGGTGAATACAAATACATTAATATGAATCTAAACATTGTGTCCTGCAGATGTGGTAAAGAATGTAGAGAGTCAAAATGTGTGAGATCCACGCAGGATGTCTAGTACCCGTCCTTTTCGGTGCAGTACTTAATGCCATCGGTCCATTTCAGTTGTTGGTCAATAGTGAGTCCAGATAGATACGCAACCCTAACATCACCGAATATCAAACGCTTGTTGGAGATGCTTATGCCCTGGTTATTCTTGTAGTAATCTTGTAGTAAACGCTGCTGAATGTTTGCTTAACTTGGTGTGTTCTTCTGTTTAAATACGACCCTAGTTTGAAAGCCGGAGAGTTCGATGTGCACACCCCCGTCAAGAGCAGTTTACTCATGCAGATTATGGGGCAGCCGGTCATCATACAGATAGAGAATATCTTCTACCCCATTCTCGCAATAATTGGCGTTCCCGGTAAGTCTGTGTAAAAGTCAATCATTTAAAAATGTTTTCCTGTTTACTTATTCCCGCCAAGGCCCTCGACGGCCATCGCCTGTTTCTCACCGGACGGTCCCAGTGTGCATGCTCCTGTCTGGTAATCATCATGAGACCATCCAGTTCCGCATCCTGCAGTCTCCCCGTCTTCCCCTCATCCTGGGTTACCCTTGGGTTCGGCGACACAACCCCAACATCGACTGGAGGACGGGGGTCATCTTGGGTTGGAGCCCTTCCTGCCACCAAGTGTGCCTGAAGCAAGCCTCAGCTCCCCAACCGGCCACCTGCTCATGTGCTGCTCCAAATTTGACGGGGGTCCCAGCCGAGTACCATGACTTTGGGGAGGTTTTTAGCAAGTCTAGGGCCACATCCCTTCCTCCTCTTCGGCCCTATGACTGCGCCATAGACATCCTGCCTGGTTCCGCTCCTCCTAGGGGTCGCCTTTACTCACTGTCCGCCCCTGAGAGAGGCGCCATGGAGAAATACATAAACGACTCCTTGGCTGCTGGTGTCATCCGTCCCTCCTCGTCTCCTGCTGGGGCTGGGTTCTTCGTGGAGAAGAAGGACACATCTCTGCGTCCCTGCATAGATTACCGGGGGCTCAACGGCATCACGGTGAAGAATCGCTACCCTCTCCCACTCATCTCCTCTGCTTTCGAGCTCCTGGAGGGGGCCACCATCTTGTCGAAGCTGGATCTACGCAACGCCTACCACTTGGTCCGCATCAAAGAGGGAGATGAGTGGAAGACCGCCTTCAACACTCCCACGGGACATTATGAATACCGGGTCTCAATTTGGCCTCACTCAATTTGGCCGTCTTCCAGGCTTTGGTCAATGACGTTCTCAGAGACATGTTGAACAAGTACGTGTCCGTCTATCTTGATGACATCCTCATCTTTTCACGGACCAAGGAGGAACACGTACACCACGTCCAGGCAGTTCTACATCGGCTCCTGGCGAACTCGCTCTTCGTTAAAGCTGAGAAGTGCGAGTTTCACTCCCCGTCAGTCTCCTTCCTAGCATTCATCGTTGGCCAAGGGAACATTAAGATGGACCCCGCCAAGGTCTCTGCTGTCACCACCTGGCCCGTTCCTGACTCCCGCAAGCAGCTCCAAAGGTTCCTGGGGTTCGCCAATTTTTACCGACGGTTCATCCGTGACTACAGTACTGTGGCCGCACCCCTCACGGCACTCACCTCCTTCAAGGTTCCGTTCCGGTGGTCTGCCGCGGCCGACGAAGCTTTTCAGACACTCAAGACACGGTTTACATCGGCCCCCATCCTCCAAGTTCCGGACTCAGAGAGACAGTTCGTGGTGGAGGTGGACGCCTCCGACGTGGGGGTGGGAGCTGTTCTGTCCCAGTGGGCTGCCGGGGACCAGAAGCTCCATCCATGCGCCTTCTTCTCCCGACGCCTGACCCCTGCTGAGAGGAATTATGACAATGGCAACCGAGAACTGTTGGTTGTGAAGTTGGCGTTGGAGGAATGGCGTCACTGGCTGGAGGGAACCAAGCCTTTCTTGGTTTGGACTGACCACAAGAACCTTGAATACCTCCTGTCAGCCAAGAGGCTCAACTCTCGTCAGGCCCGCTGGTCTCTCTTCCTCATCCGCTTCAACTTCTCCCACTCCTACCGACCAGGGTCCCGCAACGTGAAGCCCGATGCCCTCTCTCGACAGTTCTGGGCGAAGGAGGAGTCCGCCTCTGGCCCCAAGACCATCCTCCCGCCCTCGCACAGGGTTGCCTCCCTCACCTGGGAGGTGGAGGAGAGGGTCAATGCGGCCTTGGAGAACCAGCCGGGACCCAGCGCATGCCCTCCTGATCGCCTGTTTGTGGTCTCTGCCCTGCGGTCCGACGTCCTTCAGTGGGCCACAGCTCTCGACTCACCTGTCATCCCGGCATTCAGCGGACCAAGGAGATGGTGCTACGGAGGTTTTGGTGGGCATCGCTGGAGGAGGACACTCGGGTGTTTGTCAACGCCTGTCCCGTTTGCAACCAGCACAAGGTCTCACACCAAGCTCCTGCGAGTCATCTGCTTCCACTGCCTGTACCCCATCGACCATGGTCCCACATTTCCCTGGACTTCGTTACCGGCCTGCCCCCATCCAGGGGTCACACCACCATCCTGACCGTGGTCGATAGATTTAGCAAGATGGCTTACTTTGTGCCCCTGCCCAAGCTTCCGTCAGCCAAGGAAACTACCGAGCTCATGTTACTCCACGTCTTCACGCTCCATGGTCTCCCAGTCGATGTGGTCTCTGTGTTCTGGAGTGAGTTCTGCACGCTTGTGGGGGCCACCGTGAGTCTGACGTCCGGATTTCATCCCCAGTCCAACGGCCAAACTGAAAAGAAGAATCAGGAGATGGAGACGGCGCTGCGGTGTATGGTGTCCAAGCATCCCTCCTCCTGGTACCAGCAGTTGTTGTGGGTAGAGTATGCCCACAACCCCCTGACAAGCTCGGCCAATGGGCTCTCCCCTTTCCAGTGTGCCTACGGGTTCCAGCCTCCACTGTTCCCGGCGCTGGAGAAAGAGGTTTCCTGCCCGTCCGTCCAGGCCTTCAATCGTCGCTGCCGCAGGACGTGGACCCAAGCCAGGGCGGCTCTTCTCCGCTCCGTGGCCCGTTACGCCACGACTGCCAACCGTCACCGCACCCCGGCTCCCACCTACCTCGCGGGCCAGAGGGTGTGGCTGTCGACCCGGGACCTTCCCTTGAGGGTGGAGTCCAAGAAGTTGGCACCCAAGTTCATCGGTCCCTTTGAGATCCAGAAGGTCATCAACCCAGTGGCTGTGAGGCTCAAGTTGCCTCGTTCCATGCGGGACCATCCTACGTTCCACGTGTCCAGAGTAAAGCCAGTCCGGGAGATCTCCCTGGTCCCCGCAGTCCCTCCTCCTCCACCTCCTCGTCTCATCGACGGAGGTCCCGTCTTTACGGTGCACCGCCTCCTGCGCTCCCGCCGTCGCGGGAGGGGTCTCCAATACCTGGTCGATTGGGAGGGTTACGGTCCAGAGGAGAGGTCCTGGGTTCCTGCTCGACACATCCTGGACGCCTCCCTCATCAGGGAGTCTCATCGGCGTCATCCCGACCAGCCGTCCAAATCCGCCACTCCTAGAGGGGTCGCCGCCCATGGGACTCTGTCCCCTCTTCCGTCTGAGGCGCCCAGTGACGACGAGACGGAGCTTTCCTCTGATGCTATGAAGGAGGATGCGGACGTGGATGTCTCGGACGAATATTGGCCCTCCTCCGGTCCCCCTCCTCCCACCCAACTGCGTGGGATTAGGTTTATTTTCTTTATTGTGTTTCTTTTTGTTCTTTTGTTGTGTCCTTTTGTTTTGGGACGTCAGGAGCCGTCCCTTGAGGGGAGCGTTCTGTTACAGTCTGCCCTCTCCTCATTCTCATCCACTTCACCTCACAGTACTTTTCCACCGGGCCCTCCTTCTCGTCTCCTGCCTGCCTGCCACTCCCCTCTCATCAGCCCAACTCTCCTAACCTGTGGCACTCAGTTGCCTCTGATCACCAATTAATCCGGTATATAGACTCTCCTCACCGGTCACACAGTGCCAGATTGTTCTCAGCATTCATGCAAGACTCTCCAGCGATTTCCCGACTGCCTACACGGATTCGGACCTGCCTGCCCCTCTTCGGAACCCTCGCTCAATCCCGAGCCTCTGTGTGAGTACGGTGTACCCATTCCTGTGTTACAGTATCGGAATAAAGTTCAGTACCAACTATACCTGCCTGATTCTGTGCTGCTATCGGGTCCAAGCTATCCCCGTTACACTTTTGTTGTCTTTTCGCAGCTAATCTGATGGCGATCGCGATTCTCTGCCGCAGAAATTGCAGTCTATCGAAATGCATCACGCGTTATTTGGTCTACATGGCAGCTGCCGATCTAATGGTTCTGATATTTGAAGTGATTTTGTATGAGATAAAAGATGCCTATTGGCCATATTCATTTCTCAATTATACTCCTCTTTGCAGCGTTAATCTCGCGCTATTGTTCTTTTCTATTGATTGTTCGGTCTGGTTAACTGTGGGCTTCACCTTTGACCGATTTATAGCTATAAGTTGCCAGTCGCTGCGAACAAAATACTGCACCAAAAATATCGCGTCAATGGTCATTGCAATTGTATGTTTTGTGAGCGTGCTGGAAACATTCCGATCTTCTTTGTTTATGATCCTCGTGAAATACTTGATGGTCAGCCATGGTCCTGTTATGTAAAGTCAAGCTTCTACACCGCCCCAATGTGGATCACAATTTTTTGGTTGGAAACTATTTATGCCCATTTGCACCTTTCGTTTTGATCATGCTCCTTAATTCTCTGACCATCAGGCATATCGTACGGGTTAATAGAGTGAGGAGCGCTCTCCGAGGAACCAACTGACCCACCAGCCACACAGATCCAGAAATTGATAATCCAGTTAGTCATCATATAACCCAGAAGTCAATCATATTATTGTTGGCAATTTCAGGCAATTTTATACTTCTATGGATGGTGCTTTTCATTTGTTACCTGTTTGTACACTTTACCGACACTCAGTTTTTAGAAGCAAATTACAATGACCCTTTCACTATTGCGGAACAATCCGGATATATGCTGAGGTGCTTAAGTGCATGCACAAATACTTTTATTTATGCAGTGTCTCAGGGTAAATTCAGAGAGGAATTGAAGAATATAGTTAAGCGTCCACTATGTATATTCACCAGTTTAAAATAAATAATTTATTTTAATGACCTGGAGTGAATTTGTTTTTCACGCAGCACATGGAGATGAGCCCCCAGAGGACAGTCGGAAAGACAACATGTCCCTCACATATCATTCGGCACCTCCAACACCAGTCTATTTCACGTGGATTGAGAATACACGTGTTTTGCGAAGGTATTCCTACATTCCTACATTCTATCGACATTTTGTCCAATTATGTGAAACGTTACCGATTTTCAGATCAAAATAAAATAATTTCGACAAGAGTAATCGCAGTTTTGTATTGTTTTAATCCCACTACCTCTAACAAATCCCTTCATTTCAATTTCTGTAAGTAACGTACTTTGAAAAGTTCTGAATAAAATATTTCTATCAATGGACCATTTGAGAGAATTGTTACACACGCGTTTAATAGTTCCAAAGCTGAGATCATATATGATTTCAAGTGATTTCTTGATTCGGGAATTACAACTTAATTGACAGAATTACACGGTGACTCACAAATGCCATTTGATTCCCTCGGATATTGTGGGATGTACAAATTCACAGCCTCGGCAGCCATTATAGTCTGCGATTGAATAGATCCACATGCATCTTACATTTTTAATCTAATTGTCAGTTATTAAAGTATATTTGCAGTATTTCATCTTTGCTTCCCTTTCCTAGAGTTAGAAGAAACTGACTATGAGTAAGCTTTTGACAATTTATTGAAGTTAAATATATAGAAGAAACGTGCAAATGAAAATGGAAGAAGTGTGGTTGATCACAAAGGGGAAAGCAAAGACAAAAATAGGTAGTTGCTTTCATTTCTGAAAATAAATAATACAATTAGTTTATGCGTATTCAATTAACAAGAATGAATAGAAACTTTGGAGGGAATATATCTGGGTCTTCAGGTAGAATGTTAATCCAGGGCATAATATAGATGAGACAATTAATGCACATGCCAGAAAGATAGTCATGGCAATTTGACCGAAATAATCATTTTGCAAACTAAATTGGTCCTTAATACTACATTCGTGTAATGTAAATGAATAGCTTTCTAGATGTGGAATTCGTTCGAGAAATTTTTAATTAATGTTCTAACGTTCAGGATATTTTAACGGCCGCTTGTTCCACACACTTACCGCACTTTATGTGAAAAATACATACCTCAGGTTCATATTAAACCTCCCCCCCACCTCACTTTAACCTATGTCCTCTGCTTCCCTATTCCCCTAATCTGGGCAGGATTAAGTGCGTTTTCCCGATCTATTCCTCTCATTATTTTGTACACCTCTAAAAAATCACCACTCATCATCCTCCAATCAAAGGAATAGAGTCGTAGCCTGTTCATCCTCTTCCTATACGTCAGGTCCTCGGGTCATAGTCTTATCCTCGTAAATCTTTTCTGCACCCTTCCCAGCTTGACAACATATTTCCTGTAACACGGTGCTCAAAACTGAACACAATACTCTAAATGCTGCCCCACCAACGTCTTATACAACTGCAACATGACCTCGCACTTCTATACTGAATTGTCCGATTGATGAAGGCCAAGGGGCCAAAAGCCAAAAGCCTTTTTGACCACCTTATCTCACTATGATGACACTTTCAATGGAGTATGTCCAGTTACTTCTAGTCCCTCTGCTCTACAGCACTGCCCAGAGCCCCACCGTTCAGTGTGCAGGTTCTGCCCACGTTAGTGCTCCCAAATCATCACAGCTCACATCTCTCTCTATTAAATTCCACCAACCATTCCTCAGCCCACCTTTCTAACCGATCAAGGTGCTGCTGCAATTTTTGACAATTATCTTCACTATCTACAATACCATCTGCAATCTAGGTAATCATGCAAGGTACGTTCTCATCCAAATCGTTGATATAGATGACAAAGAGCAAAGGGGCCAGCACCGAACTGAGGTACATCACTAGTCACTGGTCTTCAGTCACGAAAAGCAAACCTTCCGCCATCACCATCTGCGTCCATGGTTTATTTTCGATCCATTCTGCTATCTCTCATTGAATCCAATCGGATCTAACCTTCAAACAATATGGAACATTTCACAAATATGCGCAGAGACAACGTTTCGGGTCTAATCCTTTCTTCAGACTGAAACATAGAGAAAGACAGAGCCCATTTAGCCTATCTTTCAGCTGCTGAATGGATCCGACCCGAAACGTCACCCATTGCTTTTTTTCCAGATGTTCTGCCTGACCTGCTGAGTTACTCCTGAATTGTGTTCATATTCTCTGCTATTTTCATAATTCGTGTTCTGAATAGGGTTGGGGCTTAAAACATTGCTATTTGAATTTCCTCTGATTTTGCTTGCTCCAGCTTTCGAAGACAGAGATTTGCTGAGAAATATTAATGCCGTGTCAGTCTTTATTTCAAAACATAACTCTCTTCCGACTGCACTCATGCCCCTCGGAGGATGTCGTTTTCCGTCGGTCCGAAACAGGAGAATATTCATGTGCAGTTGTCTAGTTCACATATGAACCAGCACCTTCGTCAACTAATCACAATGTTCAAATCACTGACGGTTCCAAATCATTCTTAATGAGCCGAGGCTGCTGGTGACGCGTCCCATTCCTGATAAAATGTTTCTAACAATATGGTACGAGGTTGATTGATATCCAAAGGGATGTCAGGATGAAGAAGCCCGTAATTTCCCTTCCACCAGAAATCATGTTCATACAGTTACAGTAAATGTATCACAATAAAAAAACACGCAAGGCTCCGATGAAGTGAATGACATGCTCGCAAAACTAGTTCCGAAAACTATTTCATCTGCTTCCATCAGCCAATGGCGCAATGGGGAGGCGATTGTTTTTGTAGCGAGAGTTGCGGCGATCAGAGTATTGAGCCGCAGCCCGGCCAGTTGCAATTCCGTGCACTTGATATTGCTGTAGATAGTGTTTTTCACAGTGATTAATAGAACCATTGTAAATGTTGTCGAGCAAGGGTATATAGGAGTACAGGTACATAGTTCCCCAAAATAGTAAGATTAAACGAGAACTTTCCAGTTTGAAGTTTGATCTTTATTTTATGAGGAGTAACGTTGAGGGATTACGTGAAGAAGACCCCGTCCAGCCGCACACGCATCAATCTTCAAAGCAGCGGAGTGAAAATCACAGACGATAATTACTGAAGTATGATAGTAAGATGCATAAAGACTTAGAACTACCAGCTCGATCCTTTTATGAGGGTGGGAGCGGAGGGCACGTAATCCCTCAACGTTACTCATCATGAAATAAAGATCAAACTTCAAACTGGTAAGTTCTCGTTTAATCTTACTATTTTACTTCGGAGTCACGTGAGTGACTACGTGAAGATTTCAAATCTCTGTGATTTCACACCGTGGATTAAAATCCAGGTGCTCACTGCACTGATTGACTCTATTGAGTAAGCACAATCAACAATGCATAACCACAACATTAAATGTAATCAGTTAATGGTGTTATTTATTTTAACAAATTAACCCATTTATCATAATGGGGGATTTAATACTGAACCCAGCACTGCATCACCAACCACCCCGGGATCTTTAATCTCCTTATGGTAATACTTGTGAAACATCTGTTCACTTGCCCATCCTGCGGCCGCGAGGATAAGGTCTATTGGAACGTCTGAATCCCTGGCCGACGTTGATGCCGCCCTGGTGAGATGAGATTTTAATTTATCACTATCAATACCTGAATAAATCAACACCTGTTTCAACCGCCTTGAAATTGTCTGTGTTGACACTTTCTTATGAGGACTTTTATGACTAATAAAACATGCTAATTCTGTGCCTCTTAAGATTCTGTTTGTTTCCATGTAACATCTTACATATGTTACTACATATAGCCATGGATCCGTAGGATATGCTGAAAACTCCAACTTACATCCCGTGAACCCAGGTCTACTTTGCTTCAGTAAATCATAGACAAAGAATGTAACGGCATCTGTCCCTACTTTCATTCTGTCAATTTAATTTCTGTAATGTTTGAACTCTCTGAGCTGAAACTAATGCCGTCAGCATAACTAATTTCATGGTGATTTCGGCTAATGACAGAATTTCAATAGGATTCCAATCCCTCAGCAGCATCAGTACATCTTTTACATTCCAGATTTCTGTATACCTATGCCTAGGAGGATTGGATTTGAAAATTCCCTTCATAAACCTACAGACCAAAGGATGTGATCCTATTGGATTTTGTTCTGATTCACTGCTTCACATATGCAGAGAGTGCACTTCGTGCAGTATTGTTTGCACTATAACTTAATTTTTAATTCGTAGTAAAGAGTTGCAAGAAACTCTAATACATCTGAAATTTCTGCTGTGTTATATGCAATATTCTTTCCTGAACAAAACACCTCATATTTCTTTATATAAGAAATGTACTGCTTCTGGGTACTATTCCTCCAGGCTGCTGCTATAACATCCACCGTACGGTCTGATAATCCTCTTCCAAGATATGGCCTTTTCAGTATCTGCAAATCAACAAACCAATACAATCATGTAAAGGATGTGGTTCATTAGTTACAGGGTTTACAAGCAGTTTCACCTGCTTTGGAATAACCATAAGGGGTTCTTTGATTACGTTTAACACCAGTGGATACCATAGCTGTGTAGGCCAATCTGGTACCACCAAAATCCCCGAGGCGGAGTCCTGTTTAATTTTCTGTATGCATCTATTGATTAAACAAAATGGAAGAAATGCATACAGAAACATACCACCCCAATGTAGCGAGACTGCATCTACCGCTACTGCACCACGATCGGGTTCCCATGACACATACTTAGGCAATTGGTGGTTTAGTCTTGATGCAAACAAATCAATCATTGGCATTCCAAATCGTGTTACAATTTGCTTAAATATTTCCTGATGTAACATCCATTCTGAATTATCATTAAATTTACGTGATCATTTGTGTGCAATTGTGTTACATTTTCCTGGTAAATATATTGCTGACAGCCAGATTTTCCTGACAATACACCAGGTCCAAATTTCATTTGCCAATCTATCACATGATTCTGATTTGATACCACGCATGTGATTTATGTATGCTACAGCTGTAGTATTGTCAACCTGTTCCTGAACATGCACATTTCCCATATTAGTGCAATAAGCTTTAAGGCCATGAAATGCTCCTAACAGCTCTAGGTAATTTATTCCTTAATTTCAAGCAAAGGTACTTCATCGACATTCCACCTACCTCCACAGCTGGAAATCATGTTCGTTGCGCCCATCCAAGAGCACTTACATCAGTCTGTAGAATGACGGAAGGTGTTTCTACCAGAACTTTTCTGGAAGCATTAGAGACATTGTTAATCTATTTCTGTAATGGATCCAATTGTTAATTTCATGGGCCTGTCAAAATGCCCTGTATTCATTTTTAATGCTTGTACCTTAGCCCTCTGTAAACATTGATAATGCAATGGTCCAAACCTGACAGCTGGAAACCCAGCAATTAATTTGCCCAGCAAGCTTGCCACTTCTCTAATTGAAGGCTTGTCCTCGTTTATGAGTTTAGTGCAATCTTCAATTAACTGCAGCCTTCTCTTTTGGCAAGGTGATTACCATGTGTTCAGAGTTAATTGTGAACTCTCGCTAATCAATTATTCTTGCTTGGTAACAATTTTGATTTTTGTAGGTGAATAATGAACCATATTTGTTCAAAATGTATTTGACTCTAGATACTGACAATTTTGCAGTAGCCAAAGTGCCCGGCACAATCAGAATATCATCTAAATAAACCATTAGTACATGGCCCTCAGCTCTTAGCAGAGCTAAAATTGGTTTGAGTAATTTAGTGAAAAATCTTGGTGCTGAAGTCACGCCATTGGGCAATGCTTTAAATTGCCATAACTGACTCATCCATCTAAATTTCAAATATCTTTGATCATTACCATGCATTGCCACAGAATAATATGCATTTGCAGATCTGTGCTTGCCATGTAGCAATTCTTTGTGACCAGCTGAATGGCATTAGTAAATGTTTCCATTTTGAAATGTTTCTATTGTACATAAAGGTTACGATTTGTCAGATCCGAAATGATTCTACATCCACCATCCTTTTTTGTTCTAGGAAAATATTTGACACAAACTGATGGTGTTGTTCTACTGACTTTTCTATTACCCCTTTTCCGCATAAAATTTTCAATTCTCCCTTGATCAAGATTCTCTTCCTTTGAGAAAATCCGTGACCAGTTTGAATTATGCTGAATTGGAGGATCCAAACGTGGAGAGAATTCAATTTTGAATCCTACAATGCTACATAGAATAAATGAATCATTTGTTATTGATTGCCATTCTTTAGGAAGTATCGTAACCTTCCCCTTATTTGTGAGTGTGAAACATTTGTTGTGTTTCGTACCAAACCAAGCCCCCCTACCTCGGGGTTTGCCACTGGCAATTATTGTCCCCTTCTAGTAGGCACATTGTAACCTCCACGTATCCTCGGTGCAGCATGTCAACGTGTATACGAGAATGATAGGCTTGTTCCTTCTCCAGCACCAGCATTTCGCCTGTAGGGATACTGCCTTCGCACCGCTCTGCTCAGCATAGGTGATCCTTTAGCTTCTTTGCTAGATTTTCTCCAAGAGCCTGCATACTTAGGATGAATATTTGGTCTTATTGCATTTTTACGAATACAATTTATTTCAAAGTGCGCACTACACATGAGTCCTAAGGCATTTTGTTGAGAATCAGATATAAAATCTTCATCCAATACCACTGGCAACGCCGTAATGCCTGACCCCAGCAATTTCAGCACTCGTTGTAATTTCAATTCTTGTGAGCGTAAACCACTGCTCAAATAACCCATATCCAGTTATTCACTGCTGGAACTGCTAGCAATTCACAATTTTCCGGGGTCTCATACTTTTTGATAGTGCCATCCATAGTTAATTCCTGGGGCTGATGGGAGAGTAGATCATTTATAGTCATAGCAATTTCCTCTCTCAAAGGTTCCCCTGTTACTCAGGGAACAGCAAACTTTTGTGCCAGCCTTGGAACATTTTAGCTCTGATAATGGGTTCTGGTCCTCATATAAATCATCATCTGAATCTAGATATTCATCTTTATGTTGGGTAATTTCTGCCTTCCCTGTTTCAGGTAAGTCTCTGCCAGATTCCCCCTGCGCGGGCTCTCTTGTAGGCCCACGGATAGGCAGCCCTGTTTCAGGTGCTGCTGGCGCTGGCTCAATTCTAGGCCAACGCTTCATTATTTTTTCTCTTTATATTGTCGGTGCTGGCACATTTGTCATTGCACGTTTGTGCTGCCCTTGTCCAGGTATTTCTAGTACTGGCTCTCCAATAGGCCAAAACATATATTGCCTTTTTTCTGGCATTTTTGGGCAATGGCTCTCCTGTAGGCCACCCTTGTGCCTGTCCCATCCAAGGCACCCCCTGTGCTATATCCTCCATTGGCCAACACCGACTTAAATCCTCCTGTGGGGGTTCTTTATAAATCATCTGCCCCATCAGGAGTTCTAAAGTTTTGACCGTTGCAGTGCAATATTCTTTCCTGCCTGAGGAGGGTATACCTCCGGGTCTGACCATCCGAGTCTACAGGTCGGGCCGACTTTTGTCCAGCCTTGCACCCCGCCGCCGGCGGTTTAACGGCACACTCGACCGCAACGGGAGTTAATGGCTTCGCTGCCACTGACTCCACTGACTGACGCCCGCTACCCTTAGGATCTGGGGTTTTACCTGCGGTGCGTCCCTGGCCGCCTCTCCTTCCCCTTTTTCCATAATAAACTTGTGTGGAGCTCCACCAACAACTCTGAACGGGAAGGAAATGCTCCTGTAAGTGAAAGTGAACCCACTTACCTTCCGACTTTTGCTTTACTTTTGCTTTACTCACCGGTCGGAGGAGCTCCTGCTCCTCCACACAGGGTCAGGAACGCTATGCGTCTGATCGATATGACGCGTGTGCGGCTGGACGGGGTCTTCTTCGCGTAGTCACTCACGTGACTGCGAAGTAAAATTGGTGTCAGAGTTAGATAGGTTGATCAAAGAGACCTTCGGTACTTTAGCCTTCGTCAGACAATGTATTGAATGTACACTAATCCTTAACCCCATTAGCTTCCCGCTACTAACACTTCCGTCCGGCGGGACATATGCTCATTCTCCACGTCTTCTCTTTCGACTCCTCTCGTTTTCTAAAGGTGTTAATTTAAAGGTGTAGCCAAGAGCACTCGTCTGGGTTCCAGCTATGCCTACCTTTTTTCTTGATAGGGGACGATCAGCCATGATCACAATGAATGGCGGTGCTAGCTCGAAGGGCCGAATGGCCTCTATTGCAACTATTTTCTATGTTCTATGTTCTATGTTCTTTGGTTACGTTAAGCAGTCCGTGTTCCATACATACACTGGCACCACCCCCGAACGCTTTCTCCGCTACATCGACGACTGCATCGAGCCCGTGCAGTACACGTTGATTTCACTAACTTCAGCACTGACTTCCATTCAACCCCATCAAACTCACTTGGGCTATTGTCTGACCCTCCCCTTTATTGATCTACCTGTCTCCTTCACAGGGTACAGACGACCCACTGCCCTCTACTACAAGCATACCGACACTCACAGCTATCTCCACTACATCTCCTTCAACCCTGCTTCGAACAAAGATGCTATCCTCTACTCTCAATTCCCCCAACACCGCTGCATCTGCTCCCAATATGAGGTTTTTCAATCTAGACATCAAGTTGTCCCCCTTCTTTAGTCTACGTGGTTTGCCGCCTTGGTACACAATTGCTCCCTCACACACATTTCCTCTGTGTCCCTGAGTTCTAACCATTACCCTTACCCCCAAAATGATGAAGGATATAGTTACACTGGTCCTTACCTTTCACCGCACCAGGCTCCATATATAACACATCATTTTCCGGAGATAGGGTCTGAAGAAGCGTCTCGACTGAAAACGTCACCCATTGCTTCTCTCCAGAGATGTTGCCTGTTCCGTTGAGTTACTCCCGCATTTTGTGTCTATCTTCGGTTTAAATCAGAATCTGCAGTTCCTTCCTGTACATAATTCTCCGGCGTTTCCGCCCTCTTTAACTTGATCCCAACACGAGTCACATATTTACTTCCTCACCACTTTCCGCATTCCACTTTCCTACCCAATCTACCCTCTTCTCAGGTACATTCCCCTATATCACCTATCTATTCGTGGACCCCAGCATTTCTTCTGCGTAAGACAGAAGTTCACGTGCACCGATTATAATCTCATGTACTACATCCTGTGCTCCCGCTGTGGCCTGGTTTACATCGCCAAGTGTAAACCTAGACCAGACGTTGCACACGGTCTGTAAGACCTGCTGGATCTCCCGGTTGTTAACCATTTCCTTTCACCTCCCCGTTCCCATGCTGACTTTTCCGTCCAGGGCCTCCCCCATTCCCTGAATGAGGCCACGCACAAGCGGAAGGTAGTGCACCTGATATATAACTTGGTAGCACACAACCTAGCACGTCATGAACATTGTGTTATCTAATTCAACGGAAGTAACTCCGGCAAACAACCCCCTTCCCCCTCTCTTTCTGTGCCACGGCTGGATTTCACCGATTTCACCTTCTCGCTCCCCACCCTCTCCAGTTATACTCCTTCCTCTGCCTGCAGAATTTGTACGCCTTGTATGTAAGTAAGTAAGTAAGTAAGTAACTAAGTAAGTAAGTAAGTAAGTAAGTAAGTAAGTAAGTAAGTAAGTAAGTAAGTAAGTAAGTAAGTAAGTAAGTAAGTAAGTAAGTAAGTAAGTAAGTAAGTAAGTAAGTGAGTGAGTGAGTGAGTGAGTGAGTGAGTGAGTGAGTGAGTGAGTGAGTGAGTGAGTGAGTGAGTGAGCGAGTAAGTTTGTTTGTTTGTTTGTTTGTTTGTTTGTTTGTTTGTTTGTTTGTTTGTTTGTTTGTTTGTTTGTAGGCCAAGTATTCACATACAAGGAATTTGCCTTGGTGCTCCGCCCACAAGTAACAACATGACATACAGAAACAGTTACGAATGACTCAGAAAACACTAAACATTAATAATAATAAAACATTAATGATATGTCGTGGTCGTGTTCTAAAAACCTGTGCGGACCAATTGGCTGGAGTTTTTACGGACATTTTCAACCTCTCACTTCTGAGGTCTGAGGTTCCCATCTGCTTCAAAAGGGCATCAATTATACCAGTGCCCAAGAAGAGTAAGGTGACATGCCTCAATGACTATCGACCTGTGGCACTAACGCCTGTGGTGATGAAGTGCTTTGAGAGGTTGATCATGACGCAGATCAACTCCTATCTCGACAAAAACCTGGACCCACTGCAGTTCGCTTACCGCCACAACAGATCAACGGTGGATGCGATCTCGCTGGCCCTCCACTCCGCTCTGGACCACTTGGACAACAAAAACTTTCCTGGTCCGAGAACACTGATGCCATTATTAAGAAAGCACCTCAGCGCCTCTACTTCCCGAGAAGATTACGGAGAGTCGTTTTTTCAAGGAGGACTCTCTCTAACTTCTACAGGTGCACCGCAGAGAGCATGCTGACCGGTTGCATCGTGGCTTGGTTCGGCAACTTGAGCGCCCTGGAGAGGAAAAGACTACAAAAATTAGTAAACACTGCCCAGTCCATCATCGGCTCTGACCTCCCTTCCATCGAGGGGATCTATCACAGTCGCTGCCTCAAAGACGCTGGCAGTATCATCAAGGACCCACACCATCCTGGCCACACACTCATCTCCCTACTACCTTCAGGTAGAAGGTACAGGAGCCTGCAGACTGCAACGACCAGGTTCAGGAATATCTACTTCCCAAAGCCATCAGGCTATTAAACCTGGCTCGGACATAACACTGAACTTTATTAGCCAATACTGTTATTTGCACTTTATCAGTATATTGAATCATGTGTGTATATATTTATAGAATGCCTTGTAGTCAATGCCTACTATGTTCTGTTGTGCTGAAGCAAAGCAATAATTTCATTGTCCCATCAGGGACACATGACAATAAACTCACTTGACATGACTCACTTGACTTGACTTGAGTAATCCCCTCTAAGCCTCTCCACACCTCTAAACACCTGTAAACCCCTTTAAACCCCTCTAAACCCAGCTAAACCAATCTAAAACCCTGTAAACCCCTCTAAACACCTGTAACCATTCTAGCCCACCTGTAAACCCGTATAAACACCTCTAAACCCCTGTAAACCCCTGTAAACCGCTCTAAACCCCCGATAAAGCCTTCTAAAACCTGTACATCCCTGTAAACCCTGTAAACCTCTCTACACCTGTAAACACCTGTAAACCCCTTTAAAACCCTCTAAACCACGCTAAACCAATCTAAAACCCTCTAAACCCCTCTAAACCCCTACAACCCCTGTAAACCCCTGTAAACCCCTCTAAACACCTATAACGTACTCGAAACGCCTGTAAACGCGTGTAAACGCCTGTAAACGCCTGTAAACCCCCTGTAAACCTCCGTAAACCTCTCTATACCCATATAACGCCCTCTAAATCCAAGTAAACCCATCTAAACCCCATGCAAACCCCATGTAACCCCCCGTAAACCCCAGTAAATCCTATTGGAAACCCCCCTTAAACCCCTGTAAACCCTGTAAACCCCTGTAAACCCTTCTATACGCCTGTTATACCCTGCAAACCACTGTATACCACTCTAAGCCACAGCAAACGCCTGCAAACCCCCTGTAAACACCTCTAGACACCCCTGTAAACCCACGTAAACCTCTCTAAACTCCTCTAAACCCATCTGAACAACTCTAACCCCGTGTAAACCCATGTAAACCTCCCAAAAACCCTCTAAACCTCTCCACACTTGTATACACCTGTAAATCCCTTTAAACCACTCTAAACCCCGCTAAACCAATCTGAAACCATCTAAATCCCTCTAAACCCCTGCAAAACATTCTAAACCCCCTGTAAACGCTAGTAAACCGCTCTAAACCACTGTAACCACCTGTGCACGCTAGTAAACCCCTCTAAATCCCTCTAAACACCTATAAAGCCCTATAAAACCTTTGAATCCCGGTAAACCCCTTTAAACCTCTACACCTGTAAACCCATGTAAACCCATCTAAACCCCATTTAAACCACATGTAACACCCCGTAAACCCCAGTAAACCCCTTGTAAACCCCTCACCTGTAAACCCCTCTAAGCCACAGTAAACGCCTGCAAACACATGTAAACCTCTCTAGTTGCCCCTGTAAACCCATGTAAACCTCTCTAAACACCTCTAAACCCATCTAAACAACTCTAAGCCCCTCTAAACCCCTGTAAACCTCCCAAAATCTATCTAAATCACTGTAAACCCCTCTAAACCTCTCCACACCCCACACCTCTAAACACCTGTAAACCACTTTAAACCCCTCTAAACCCCGCTAAACCAATCTAAAACCTGTAAGCCCGTCTAAACACCTGTAAAACTCTCAACCCCTGTAAACCCCTATAAACCCCTCTAAATTCCTCTAAACCCATGTAAACCCCATGTAAACCGCTCTAAACCCCTTATAAAACCCTCTAAAACCTGTAAATCCCTGTAAACAACCTGTAAACCTCTCTACAAATGTTAACACATGTAAACCCCTTTAAGACCCTCTAATTAATCCCCCAAACATCTAATGCAATATACCATACAAATTCAATTTCAGACCATTCTCCACTAACTTTCTTTTTAAAACTGGAAGGATTGTCTAAGAATAAATCATTCTGGAGATTTAACTCTCAAATTTTAAAAGATCCACAAGCGAGTATATATTTAAAAGAACAAATGGAGGTCTTTTTTCAAACAAATGATACTTCAGATATATCGCCTACTTTACTTTGGGAATCTTTTAAAGCATACATTAGGGGTATTATAATTTCATATCAAGCTTTTCAAAATAAAAAGAATAAGAATGAACAAAGACAGTTAGAAGAACTTATTAGACAAATGGATATAGATAATGCTAAAGATCCATCAATAGATAAACATAATAAAATAATAATTTTAAAATTTAAATTAAATAAATTATTATCTGCCAAACTTATAAGACTTTTTCAAATTACAAAACAAGAGCACTTTGAATTTGGGGATAAACCGCATAAACTTTTGGCTCGCCAGCTAAAAAAACGAGAAAAGGAACATACTATACCAAAGATCAAATCAGATAAAGGGGAATTATTAACAACACCGAAGGATATTAATAAAAGATTTGCGCAATTTTACGAGAATTTGTATACATCTAAAACGATAATTGATTCCAATAATATCACAAAGTTCTTGGATACCTGTAATCTTCCAAAGTTAGAGCTGAAGGAACAAGAGGAACTGGGTGCACAAATCTCAATTAAGGAATTAGAAGATTCAATAAACTCATTAAAAAATGGAAAAACACCAGGCCCTGATGGATTTACTAATGAATTTTATAAAAGCTTTTATGATAAAATAATACCAAGATTACAAAAAATGTACAATACGCTTTTAAAAAACGAATACTACCTGATACACAGGCGGAATCAACGATTACATTAATACCTAAGAAAAATAAAGATTTAGAAGAACCTGGCTCATATAGAGCTATAGCATTGTTAAACACAGATCAAAAAATATTAGCGAAAACATTAGCTAGAAGATTAAGTAAATACATTAGTAAATTAATAAACCCAGATCAGACAGGGTTTATCCCTAAGAGATACTCTTCTAATAATATGAGACGTCTACTCAACATAATGCACTCACACAAATCTGAAGATCAAGAATTATCAATTATTTCGCTGGATGCTGAAAAAGCATTTGATCAAGTAGAATGGAATTATATGGATAAAGTATTACAAAATTTCAACTGGGAGAGAATTTTATTTTATGGATTAAGTTACTATATAACAAACCTACAGATAGAATACTTACTAATAACATATTATCCTCGAAATGTCAACTATCAAGGGGAAATAGACAAGGATGCTCATTATCACCACAGCTTTTTGCTCTCATTATTGAACCGCTAGCAGAAAAAATTAGAATACACCCTGATATTCATGGATATAATACTAAAGACTCATATAATAAAATATCTTTATACGCGGATGATATATTATTGTATATTACAAAACCTCAAATCACTATACCAAATATATTAAATTTAATTGAAGACTTCGGATCTTTTTCTGGATATAGAATAAATTGGAATAAAAGTGAAATTATGTCAATAAAACCGAAAGATTCAACACATCTTTTAAAATTCCCTTTTAAAATAGCTACAGAAAAATTTAAATATTTGGGAATCGAAATTACCAGAGCATATCAAGGTATGTTCAGGGCAAATTTTGACCCCCTACTTAATAAACTAAATACATTAATTAAATTCTGGAAAACGCTCCCGATGTCTTTAATAGGCCGAATAAACGCAATAAAAATGATCTTTTTACCACAAATTTTATACCTATTTCAATCAATTCCTATATACTTACCTAAGAAGTTTTTTAAAAAACTCGACTCAGATATCACTAATTTTATATGGGACTATAAATCACATAGAATACAAAAAACCCATCTGAATAAACCTAAAGTATTGGGGGGTCTAGCACTACCTAATTTTATGTATTATTATTGGTCAGTAAATATTAAAAACATGATTCAAGTGATGGATAACTCCGCCCAGCAAGTAGACTGGATTGTAATGGAGAAAGAGGATTGCTCCTCTAGAAACATTGGAGCGATCCTCCTCTCTCCAATGAAACTGAATAACATAAACTATAATAAGAACCCAATTATTCATAGTACAATCCGTATTTGGAAACAAATAAAACAAAATTTAAAATTAAGAAACTTATCACTTTTATTACCTATAGTCAATAACCCTTCGTTTAGTCCTTCTATTATAGATAAAGCTTATACACAATGGGATAGACTAGGAATTAAACGCTTGGTGACTTGTATGAAACTGGAAAATTACTTTCATTTCAACAATTACAAATAAAATATAAACTCGGAAATAATCAATATTTTAAATATTTTCAAATATGCGACTATTTGAAAAAATATACAAAAGATCATTATAATAATCCAGTAGATGTATTGGACGAGGCAATGCAGATAAAAGCGGAATCAGCAAACTTAATATCATATTTGTATAATATTATTTTAAATGTACAAATACCACCTACGGAGGGTATCAGAAGAGACTGGGAACAAGAGTTAGCTATTAAAATTTCAAAGGAAAGTTGGAATGAATACTTATTAAACGTGCATAAATGCTCGATTAATGTAAGACACACTTTAATACAATTTAAAATTTTACATAGATTATATTATTCGAAAACTAAAATTCATAAAATTTTCCCAAACGTATCATCTATTTGTGATAAATGTCAATCCCAAGAAGCAACTATAGCGCACTCATTTGTCTTCTGTACAAAAATTCAAAAATTTTGGAATGAAATTTTTGAAATCTTTACAAAGTTATTTAAACAAGACTGATACCCAAAGCAGAATGGATTATCTTCGGAATAACGGAAGATGATCCAGAACTAAATGTGTTTCAAAAGAAATTAATGGACTATGGGTTAATAACTGGAAAAAAGCTAATTCTAAAATTTTGGAAGAAGGCTCCAATACCAACTATAAATATGTGGATTTCAAATATGTTTGAAACATTACACCTAGAAGAGATAAGACTCCTCCTAGCAGCTAAACCAGATCACTTCCACCTGACGTGGTCTGCATTTATAGAATTATTACAAACATAGGGTGCAAAAGTACTTTAAAAAAAATAAAAAATTGAGGTCAGGTAAGGGGGGATGATAGTTGAAGAGTTGGTATGTCCTATTTACGTGATGCTCAAAAAAAACATTTGTTTCTCTTTTTTTCTCTTTCTCTTTTCTTTCTTAGGGCCTATTTCTTAACTCTTTTTCTTTTTGTTTTTAATTTCGCTCTTATAGGGTCTTCGTCCTTTTTTGTTGTTACATTTTCTACACTTTTCTACACTTGCACTTTAAAAAAAAAAAAAAAGACCCTCTAAACCAATCTAAAATCCTCTAAACCCCCTCTAAACCCCTACAACCCCTGTAAACCCCTCTAAACCGCTCTAAACACCTATAACGCACTCTAAACCCCGTTAAACCCCTGAAAACGCCTGTAAACCCCTGTAAACACCTGTAAACCCCTGTAAACCCTTCTATACCCATATAAAGCCGTCTACACCCATGTAAACCCATCTAAACGCCATGTAAACCCCATGTAAACCCCCGTAAACGCCAGTAAACCTCTTTGGAAACCCCCTAAACACCTGTAATCCCCTCTAAACCACTGTAAACCCACTCTAAACGCATCTTATCCCCTGCAAACCCCTGTATATCCCTCTAAGCCATTGTAAACGCCTGGAAATCCCTGTAAACCGCTCTAGACACCCTGTAAACCCATGTAAACCTCTCTAAACACATCTAAACCCAACTAAACAACTCTAAACTCCTCTAAACCCTGTAAACCTCCCAAAAACCCTCTAAATCCCTGTAAACACCTGTAAACCTCTCCACACCTGTATACACCTGTAAACCACTTGAAACCCCATACACCTGTAAACCACTTGAAACCCCTCTAAACCCAGCTAAACCAATCTAAAACCCTCAAAATACCTCTAAACCCCTGTAAAACATTCAAAACCCATGTAAACCCCTGTAAACCCCTCTAAACCACTGTAAACCGTTGTACACCCCTTTAAACCCATCCAAACACATATAAAGCCCTCTAAAACATGTAAATCCCGGTAAACCCCTTTAAACCTCTCTACACCTGTAAACACATGTAAACCCCTTTAAAATCTTCTAAACCCCGCGAAAGCAATCTAAAACCCTCTAAGGTGGGAGACCACCTGGGGCGCCGTCGAGTATGGCTGCCCTGCCAGCAGCTGTTAGTTTTTTCACCCTTTTTTATTCTTAGTTAGTTAAAAGTGTTTGTTTTTGGAGGTCTTTAGTCTTTTTTATGTGGGGGGTTGGGGGGAAGGGGGGAAACTATTTTCGCAGTCCCTACCTGGTCGGAGATGCGGCTTTTTCTCCGAGCCGTATCTTCGCCCCTTCCTCGCGGCCTACGGGCAGACTGGAGTGGCGTTTTCCTGCCGGGACCGGCCAGGACTTCAGCTTCGGCGGCGGCACAGCGCTGAAGCACCATCGCGGAGCGGGCGATGCCTAACCCGGGTCGCCGTGCAGCAAGCTCCGGAGTGCTGTGACCGCCAGGCACCAACATCGCGGAGCTGCGGTCAGCGGTCTGCGGTCAGCGGTCTGCGGTCAGTGGAGCTTCCAGCCGCGGGCGGCGCTGAGCTTCAAACACCGTGAAGCCTGGGATCTCACGACGAGGTAGCCAGAGTCGGAGCATCGACCAGCGCTGCTCGTGGACTTCGGGAGCCGTGGTCTACTGGGAGGGAGCGGCCGCTCCAGACACTCCGGGCCGCTGAGAGTGTTCACACCGACGCCAGAATTCCATCATCCGGCGAGAGGACCTGAGGCATCGTGCTGCCGTGGCGGCGACTGCAGAGGCCTCAATAGGCCCCGAATATGGGTGAACTTGGGATGGGACTGGACTTTGCTGCCTTCCCCCTACAGTGGGGAACCCATTGTGGGGGGGATGTTTTTATGTTGTTAAATTCTTGGATGTAATCTTTATTTGTGTGCTGCATTGGCAAGTCAAATTTCACTGCACCAATTGGTGTATGTACCAATAAATGTTTATCTATCTATCTATCTAAACCCCTGCAACCCGGGTAAACCCCTTTAAACCTCTATAAACAACTATAACGCACTCTAAACTCCTTTAAACCCCTGTAAAGTACTGTAAACCCCGGTAAACCCATGTAAATCCCTCTAAACAAATGTAAACCCCATGTAAACCCCATGTAACCCTCCGTAAGCCCCTAGTAAACACCTTGTAAACCCCCCATAAACCTCTATAAACCCATCTAAACCCCTGTAAACCCCTCTAAACACCTGTAAACCCCTCTAAACCCCTCTATTCCCCATGCAAACCCCGGTAAACCCCTGTAAGCCCCAGTAAACGCCTGTAATCCATTGTTAACCCCTCTAGACCACTGTAAACCCCATATAAAGCCCTCTAAAACCATCTAAACCCCGGAAAACCCATGTAAACCCCATGTTAACCCGTCTAAACCCCTGTAAACTCCTGAAAACCCCTCTAAACCCTTATAAAACCCTCTAAACACCTCTAGAACCATATAAACCCCTCTAAACGCATCTCAACCCCATTAAAGCCCTCTAAACCCATCAAAGACCATCTAAACCCCTTGTAAACCCCAGGGTAACCCCCCCTAAACCGATGTGAACCCCATGTAAACCATCCTAAACCCATGAAAATCCCTGTAAACCCCTGTAAACCTCTCTATAACCCTTATCCCCTCTGAACCCCATGTAAACCCCTCTAAACCTCTCTAAACACATGCAAACACCTGTATACCCCGCCGATGGAGGGTGCAGTTCTGATGGGACAGGGGATGCTGTTCCACAGTCTTGGGGCTGCAACCGCAACCCCTGAGCTTATGCCTAAACCGCGGGATATTCAGCAACCCCAAGTCGGCCGATCTGATGGGCCTCCAGGTGGAGTGGTGGGTGAGAAGACTTATTATGTAGGTGGGGGCAAGCCCATTGAGGGCTTTGTGGACATGGAGGGGGACCTTGAAGTGTATACTGAACCGCACAGGGAGCCAGTGGAGAGAGGCCAGGATCGGGGTGATATGGTCCCTTTTTCGGGTGCCCGTCAGGAGTCTCGCTGCGGCGTTTTGGACCAGTTGCAGGCGGGACAGGGGAGATTGGCTGATGCCAGTGTAAAGGGAGTTGCAGTAATCTAGGCGGGAGGAGATGAATGTGTGGATGATCTTTTCGAGGTCATCAAACTGGAGGACTTGTTTTATTTTAGCTGTCGTCCGAAGCTGAATAAAACTAGCTTTTACCACGGCATTGACTTGTTTAGAGGAGTTTAGAGAGGTTTACTGGTGTTCGCATGTGTTTAGAAATATTTGAAGGGGGTTTAGAGGGATTTCGAGGGGATTACATGGGTTTACAGGTGTTTACAGTCGTAGAGAGATTTAGAGGGGTCTATAGGGTGGTTTGAGGGTTTTAGATGGGTTTATCAGGGGTTTAGAGGGTTTTAGATGGGTTTATATGGGTTTACTGTGGTTACAGGTGTGTATAGGTGCTAGACAGCTTTAGGGGTTTACTGGGGTTTAGAGAGGTTTTGAGGGATATCGAGAGGTTTACGGATGTTTAGAGAGGTTTACATGGTGTTGGAGAGGTTTATATTGGCATTACAGGGGTTTAGATGGGTTTAGAGTTGTGTAGATGGCCTTATATAGCTTTACATTGTTTTTTGATGGGTTTACATGGGGTTTAGACGGGTTTAGATGGGTTAAAAGTGCTTTAAAATGGTTTAGAGGGGTTTACAGGGGGTTTAAATGGGTTTACAGAGGTTTACGGGTTTACAGGGGTTTAGAGGATTTTACACGGTTCACATGTGTTTAGTAGGATTTATAGGGATTTAGATAGGTTTGCAGCGTGTTAGATGGGTTTAGCGGGGTTTAGAGGGGTTTACTGGTGTTTACAGGTGGAGAGAGGATTAGAGGGGATTACAGGGGTTTAGATGGTTTTTTGAGAGGTTTACAGGGGGTTTGGAACGGTTTACAGGGGTTTAGAGAAATGTACAGTGGCTTACATGTGTTTACAGATGTTTGGAGGGTTTTACATGATCTTACAGTGGTTTACATGTGTTTAGAGAGGGTACTAGTTGTTCACATGGGGTTTAGAGGGGTTTAGAATGTTTCAGAGAGCTTTACATGGGTTTAGAGCGCTTTACATCGGTTTAGAAGGGTTTACAGGCGTTCACAAGGGTTTAGAGGAGTGTACAGGCTACATGTGTTTAGAGGGTATTACAGGTGTTTAGAGGGGATTACAGGGGGTTTATAGGAGGTTCGTGCGTGTTTAGAGGGGTTTACAGTGGGTTTAGACGGATTTACAGTAGTTTAGATAGGTTTAGAGGGGTTTAGAGGTGACTGGAGGGGTTTAGTGGTTTGGAAGTGTTTAGAGTGGTTTGGAGGGGCTTGGGTTTGCGTGATTTTAGAGTGGTTTTGGAGTGGTTTGGTGGGGTCTAGAGAGGTTTACAGGGGATTGTCAGGGTTTTAGAGGGGTTTAGGCGGGTAGAGACCTTTAGATGGGTTTACAGGGGTTTAAAGGGTTTATAATAGATATATTTTATTACTATTATTATTTTTTTAAATATAGCGCTTTTCAGGACTCAGAGTCGGGTTTCCATGGGATTTGGATGCGTTTACATTTGTTTAGAGGGGCTTAGAAAGATTTGGAGGAGTTTAGATTGGTCTGGAGGTGTTTAGAGGTGTTTGGATGGAATTCGAGGGGGTTGGAGGGGTTTGGAGGTGTTTAGAGTAGATTAAAGGGGGTTGGATGGGTTTGGAGTGGTTAGAGAGGGTTGGAGTGTTTTAGATGTGTTTGTATGGGTTTAGATGGGTTTGGAGGTGTTTGGATGGGTTTAGAGTGGTTTAGGTGTTTAGAGGTGTAGAGAGGGGCATATAAGTGTTTATAGTGGTTTAGAGGGGTTTGGCGGGGTTTAGACGGGTTTAGACGGGTTTAAAGGGACATAGAGGTATTTAGAGGGGTTGGGGGGGAATGGTTTAGAGTGATTTAGAGAGGCTTGGAGCGGTTCAGAGGGGTTCTAAGGTGTTTAGAGGGATTTGCATGTGTTTGTAGTTTGCAGAAGTTTACAGGTATTTAGATGGGTTTAGAGGGGTTTAGATGTGTTTAGAGGGCCTTAGTTAGATTTACAGGGGTTTAGAATATTAATGAGTGGTTAGAGGGTATAGAGGCTTTTAGATGGGTTTGCGATGTTGTACAAGGGTTTACATGTGTGTACAGTTGTTTAGAGAGGTTTAGAGGGGTTTACTGGAGTTTAGATGGGATTAGAGGGTTTTAGGGAGGTTTATATGGGTTTAGAGGTGCTTACAGGTGTTTACAGGGGTTTAGAGGGGTTGACATGGGGTTTACAGAGGTTTACATGCGTTTAGAGTGATTTTAAGAAGTTTAGAGGGGTTTACAGTGGGGTTTACATGGGTTTACAGGCGTCTACATGGACCTAGAAGGATGACAGGAGTTCAGAGGGGTTTAGAGGGGTTTAGATGGGCTTACAGAGGTCTAGAGTGGATTAGAGGGGTTTACATGGGTTTACAGGGTTTCATAGGGGATTACACGTGTTCAGAGGTTTAAAGTGTAGAGGGGTTTAGGGGAGTTTACAGGGTGGTTTAAATGGGTTTAGATGGGTTTGCAGGGGTTTAGAGGGGTTTACAGTTTTAGAGGGTTTTACATGGGTTCAGGGGGGTTTACAGCGGTTTACATGTGTTTACAGATGTTAATATAGGGTTAGAGTGGCTAGAGTGGGTCGGAGTTGTTTCGTGGGGTCTGGAGAGGTTTAGAGCGATTTGGAGGGATATGGATGTGTTTAGAGGTGTTTAGATGGGGTTAGAGTGGTTGGGAGGGGTTTAGAGGGGATTAGAGGGGTTTGGAGGGATTTAGAGGGGTTGGGTGGGTTTACAGGTGTTTGGAGGGGCTTGGAGGGGTTTATATGGGTTTAGATGGGTTTACAGAGGTTTACAGGGGTTTCCTGGGATTTAGAGGAGTTTAGAGGTTTTTAGAGAGGTTTGCAGGGGTTTAGAGAGATTTAGTGGATTACAGGGGGTTTCCAGGGGTTTACATGGGTTTAGAGGGGTTTAAATTGGTTTACAGGTGTTTAGAGGGGTTTAGATGTTCTTAGTGGGGTTAGCGTGATTTAGAGAAGTTTACAGAGGTTTACCGGGGGTTACAAGGGCTTGCAAGTGTTTTGTGAGGTTTAGAGGGATTTACAGGTGCTCGGAGGCCTCTGGAGAGTTTTACAGTGCTTTAGAGTGGTTTACATAGGTTTACAGGGGGTTAGAGGGGTTTACATGTGTTTAGAGTGGTTTACATGGGTGTAGAGGGGTTTAGAGGCATTTACAGGGATTTAGACTGGTTTACAAGTGTTATGTGGGGTGAAGGGGAGATTAGATGCATCTACAGGGGTTTACAGTGGTTTAGAGGTGTTTACGAATTTGGACAAAATTACTGGAGAAACTCAGCGGTTGCGGCAGAATCTTTGGAGCGAAGGAAATAGGCAACGTTTTGGGCCGAAACCCTTTTTGACTACCTTCGATTCTCCAGCATCTGCAGTTCCTTCTTGAACGGTTTAGAGGTGTTTACAGTGGGTTACATTTGTTTAGAAGAGTTTAGATAGGTTTAGAGGGGTCTGGAGGGATTTAGAGGGGTTTGGAGGAGTTTACCGGGGTTGACAGGTGTGTGAGGGGGTTACAGGGGTTTACAGTGCTTCAGAGGGGGGTTAGTCTTGGATAGAGGGATCTAGAGGGGTTTACAGGGGCCTGGTGGTGTTTGGAGGGGTTTACCGTGGTTTATAGTGGTTTAGAGGTATTTTAAGGGGTTTAGAAAGGTTTACAGGGCTTTAGAGGGGTTTAATGTGGTTTAGAGTGTTTACAGAGATTTAGAGTTGACAGGGGTTTAGAGGGGTTAACAGGGGATTAGCGGTGTTTAGGGGCTTAGATGCGTTTACAAGGGGCTTACAGTAATTTAGAGTAGTTTAGTGGGATTTAGAGTTGTTTACAGTGGTTCAGAGATGTTTAGATGTGTTTACATGGGTTTACATGGGTTTACATGGGGTTTAGGGGAGTTTAGAGAGGTTTACAGGGGTTTACAGGTGGAAAGAGGTTTAGAGGGGATTACAGGGGTTTATGAGGTTTTAGAGAGGTTTACAGGGGGTTTACTGGGGTTTACAGGGAGTTAGATGGGTTTACATGGCTTTTGAGGGGTTTAGTGGTTTAGAGGTATTTACAAGGGGTTTGAGCGGTTTACCGGGGTTTACAGGGGTTTATAGAGGTTTAGAGGGGTTTACAGGGGTGTACATGGGTATAAATGGGTTTAGATTTGTTTACAGGTTTTTACATGGGTTTAGAGGGGTCTAGAGGGATTTACACTGGTTTAGAGATGTTTAGCGAGGTTTTGAGGTGTTTATACGGGTTTGATAGGTGTTTAGAGGAATTTATAGTGTAGAGTGGTTTAGAACTTACAGCGGTTTACAGCGATTTACATGGGGTTAGAGCGGTTTGGAGGGTTGTAGGTGGGTTCAGAGGGATTTACAGTACAATACAATACAATACAATACAATACAATACAATACAATGCGGTTTTATTCGTCACATTGCACATAAAGTGCAAGTGAAATGAATTTGCCAGCAGCGGTACAATGAGAAAGAAAGAACACACAAAAGCACAATACAAATTTAACACAAACATCCACCACAGCATTCATCACTCCATTTCCTCCATTTCCCCCCGTGGTCGGGACCTCAACCCTCCGCAGTCGCCGCTGCGGGTGTCCAGATGAATGAAAGTCAATGTAAGTCCTGAATCCGTGCCTCCCCCACCGGAGACCTCGGCTTCAGGTTGGTGATGGCCGCAGGCCGGCGGTCGGTGATTTAAAGTTCGCGCCGCAGCCAGAAGCACCGCAGACCACAGGGCCGGCGTTCGAAATCGAAGCTCCCTTCGGGGAATCCCCAGCCAGGGACCCCGCTCCCGATGGTAAGTCCATGCCGCGCCCGTGGTAAAAGTTGACCGCGGAGTGGAAGCTTCTTCCTCTCCCGGGTCCCCATAGAGGGATCCCGGGCTGCGGACGCATCTGGAGCTCTGCAGATCCCGGCTTTTGACTGCCGGCTGCCGCGGGCCAGTGAAACGGAGCGCTCCCCTCCGCGAGCCCCAGGGAGGGCTCGCCCGCTCCACGCCGAGAGTCCTCGCTGCGCCCGGCACTGAAGTCCCGGTCGAGTCTCCGGGAAGGCCGCCAGATCCTTGCTGTTAGGCCACGGGGATGCGACATGGGAACATTCTCCTCTCCATGGAGGATGCGACCGAAGCGGTGTCCCCCTCACCCCCCCATACCACCACCACACAAGACACACAAAGAAACATTAAACACATACATTTAAGCATACAAAAAAAATAATAAAATGACAAAATTGACACGCTGCTGACAGGGCGTCGGCCTGCATCGCCCCACCCATTTAGATGGGTTTAGATGCGTTTGCAGGTGTTTAGAGGAGTTTAGAGGGGCTTATAGGGGTGTACAGGGGTTTAGAGTGATTTACAGGTGTTTAGAGGAGTGTACAGTGGTTTGGGGGGGTTATTGGCGTTTAGAGAGGTTTAGAGAGGATTACAGGTGGTTTACAGTGTGGTTAGGGTGATTTAGAGGGGACTAGAGTAGATTACAGGTGTTTAGAAGTGTTTACTGGGGTTTAGAGAGGTGTAGACGCATTTAGAGGGGTTTCCACGGGTTAGAGGGGGTTGAATGGGGTTTACAGGCGATTAGACAGGTTTAGAAGGGTTCAGAGGGGTTTAGAGGGATTTACAGGAATTTACAGGGGTGTAGAGGCGTTTACAGGGGTTTACAGGGGGTTAGAGAGTGTTAGAGAGGTTTACAGAGGTTTAGGGGGTTTTAGAGGTGATTAGAGTGGTTTAGAGCGGCTCAGGTTTAGAGGATTTTAGAGGGGGTTAGAGAGGTTTACATGGGTTGACATGGCTTTATATGGGGTTTACAGGGGTTTACAGGCGTTTACAGGTGTATACAGGTGTTTAGAGAGGATTGGAGGGGGTTACAGGGGTTTAGAGGGGTTTAGATTGTTTTGGAGAGGTGTACATGCGGTTTACGTTGGTTTAGATGGGTTTAGATGGGTTTAGAGTGCTTCATAAGGGGCTTAGCGTGATTTAGACGTGGTTAGAGGGGTTTGCACGGTGATAGAGGGGTTTGATTGGGTTTAGAGGGGTTTGGAGGGGGTTGGATGTGTTTGTAGTGGGTTAGAGGGCTTTTGAGGTGTTTGGAGAGGTTTGCACGGGTTTGGAGGGGGTAGAGGGGTTTAGAGGGGTTTAGATGGGTTTAGATGTGTTTAGAATGCTTTAGAAGTGTTTAGAGGGGTATGTTGTAGTTTAGAGGGGTTTGGAGGGGTTTGGAGGGGTTTACAGGGGGTTTAGATGGATTTAGAGAGGTTTATATGTGTTTAGGGAGGTTTAGAGAGGATTGCAGTGGTATACAGATGGTTTAGAGGGGTTTACAGGGGTTCAGAGGAGACTACATGTGTTTAGAGTTGGTTAGAGAGGTTTACATGGGTTTAGAAACAGAGAAACATAGAAAATAGGTGCAGGAGTAGGCCATTCGGCCATTCGAGCCAACACCGCCATTCAATATGATAATGGCTGATCATCCAACTCAGTATCCCGTGCTTGCCTTCTCAACATACCCCTTGATCCCTGTAGCCACAAGGGGCACATTTAACTCTCTCTTAAATATAGCCATTGAACTGGCCTCAACTACCTTCTGTGGCAGATAATTCCAGAGGTTCACTGTAGATGACATGTGCATGTACCTTTAACATAGTGACCTCACCACTACTAACCACACCCCACATCACAAGTATAATTACAACCTTCCCACCCAGTGCTCTCTCTCTCTGGTTCCGGAGACAGACCACGAACAGCTAGGGCAGTAAAGTATGTGTATCATGAATAAACAGTAGTAAAGCCACAGTGTGTTATGATTCATCTTTACATGGTGTCAGCATCGTACCTTTGCGTCTCCAGTTTATCTGGTTTTCTTTCCTTTCACCCGTTTCCCCATTGTGTTGTTTTATCTCCCCTGCCATTGCTACTTCTTGCCGTAAACCCGATATGCTTGTCTTCGACTCGGACATTGCCCATCGGTGGGGTGTCTTTAGACGTGACTTCCAACACTACGTCACGATCGCCCATCCTGCTGCCACCCCGGCCACACGGGCTACTCTGCTTCTCAACCTGGCTGGTCCCGATGCCCTGGAACGAGTTGAGTCGTTTGTCTATGGTGCAGGTGAAGATGCTCGGGACCCGGTATGTCTTATGGCTACGTTTACCGCAATGTGCGACATCCCCACTAACTGCATTCTAGAGCGTTTTAAAATGTTCACCCGGCGTCAGATCTCTGGACAGTCAATCGATAACTATATCGCCGCGTTGCGTCACATGGCCAGGCGTTGCAGCCTGGACACACTGACCCCCGATCAACTGACCCGGGACATTTCAGTGTATGGTGTTCAAGATGAAAAACTAAGGGCTGAACTTCTGATATCCACCAGATGCGGACCCTTATGGACCCCCTGCGCGAATACCCTGAACGTTTTGATGACAAGCTGGGCAAGCTGCCCTGCAGCTACAAGATCGTTGTCGACCTCGGTGTTGAACCCATGATCCGTCCACCACACCGCGTCTCCTTCGCCACGAAAGACAAGGTGGAGTTAACGCTGCTCAACATGGTTACCATGGGCATCCTGAAGGAGGTGAGCGAACCCACCCGGTGGGTCTCAACCATGGTTGTTGCTGCGAAAAAGGACAAAAGTGAAATTCGCATCTGCATCAACCCCAAAGACCTGAACCTTGCCATCAGACGCCCTCATTACCCCATGCGAACAGTGAAGGATGTCGCTGCACAGGTTGGCCCGGCCACTGTCTTCTCGGTTCTCGATGCCAAGAGCTCATTCTGGCAGATACCGCTGGACGAGCGGTCCTCCTACCTGACTACCTTCAGCACGCTCTTCGGCAGGTTACGATTCCTCCGCATGCCATTCGGGATCAACTCTGCCAGCGAGGTCTTCCAGCGGACGATGGAGCAGCTGTTCGCCGGTCTGCCGTGTGCCATCATCGTTGACGACATCCTGGTCTACGGTAAGGACGGTGCTGAGCACGATCTCCACCTCCGTCAAGTCCTGGACCGGGCCGGTGAAATCAACCTCAAACTAAACCCAAAGAAGTGCCGTTTCCGCGTCCCGGAGGTCACCTATGTGGGCCACGCCTTTACCGCATCGGGGCTGAAGCCTGACCCGCAGAAGACGGCTGCGGTCTCCGCGATGTCTTCGCCCACCGACGTGCCCAGCCTGCAGCGTTTCCTGGGCATGGTTAATTACTTGGGGAAGTTCATCCCCGACCTCAGCGAGCTGAGCGCGCCCCTGAGGGAGTTGATCAAGAAGGACACTGCCTGGGCCTGGTTCCCGCATCACCAGAGAGCTTTTGACGTTCTGAAGTCCAGGCTGGCCAGTACCCCCACTCTCCAATTCTTCAATCTGCAGCGTCCCATTGTTCTTACCTGCGACGCCTCCAAGTTCGGTCTTGGTGCTGCTTGCCTGCAGCTCCACGATGGCCTGCAGCTGTCTGTTTCCTACGCGTCCCACACCATGACCCCTGCCGAGCAGCGCTATGCTCAGATAGAGAAGGAGCTGCTTGCTGTGGTGTTTGCCTGCTCCAAGTTCAAGGACTATATTCTGGGCAACAGCTTCACGATCGAGACCGACCATCAGCCGCTGGTCTCTATCCTCAACAAGCCGATCCACGTTGCCTCGTCCCGTTTGCAGCGCATGATGCTGCAGCTCCAGCGTTTTGCGTTCAAAATTGTATATCGCAAGGGCAAGGATATGTTCGTGGCCGACACACTGTCCCGCGCACTTCTATCGTCCACCGACACATGGTGGAGGGACACGTGGTGGTTGTGCCTGCTGCCCTCCGGGACCAATACTTTCAAACCGCCCACCGCGGGCATCCTGGGGCCGAGGCCATCCTGTCTCACGCCCTGAGTTTGTTCTACTGGCCCAGCATGGTCCAAGACATCTGGGAGAGGGTCTCCGCTTGCTCTGTCTGCAATAGCCTCGCTCCCCATCAGCAACGGCAGCCGCTTCTGCAACAGCCTGCCCTCGAGCTGCCCTGGATGACCGTCGCCGCTGACATTTTTGAGTGGCGTGGCAAGCATTTCCTGGTTATAGTGGACTCGTATTCCAGCTGGTTCGAGGTTGACCAGCTGCACTCCCTCACCTCTTCGGCCGTTATCTTCAATCGGACAACGGCAGCCAGTTCTCGAGTGCCGAATTTCGGAGTTTCTCAACCCATGTAAACCCATCTAAACCCCATGCAAACCAAATGTAACCCCCCCCGTAAACCCCAGTAAATCCCTTTGGAAGCCCCCCTAAACTACTGTAAACCCCCGTAAACCCCTGTAAACCCTTCTATACGCCTGTTATCTCCTGCAAACCCCTGTATACCCCTCTAGGCCACAGTAAACGCCTGCAAACCCCCTGTAACCCCCTCTAGACACCCCTGTAAACCCATGTAAACCTCTCTATACACCTCGAAACCCATCTAAACATCTCTAACCCCCTCTAAACCCCTGTAACCCTCCCCAAATCTCTCTAAATCACTGTAAACCCCTCTAAACCTCTCCACACCTCTAAACACCTGTAAGCCCCTTTAAACCCCTCTAAACCCCGCTAAACCAATTTAAAACATGTAAACAAACATGTAAACC